>CM066032.1:161910466-162275466 GCA_033557465.1 Ichthyophis bannanicus | reverse complement strand
TTTATGATTGGGTAATGGGGAGGAGACTGGAAGGGAGGGGGCACTGGGACTGGAAGGGAGCAGAAATGTTGGGATGGCACTGGAAGGGGGTGGACAGAGGGTAGGGTGACTGGAAGGGAGCTGACAAGGGGAAGGCACTGATAATGGAAGTGAGCTGATACCTGGGATGGTGTCTGGACTACAAGGGGCTGGACAGTGAGGAAGGAGGGGGACTAGAAGGGAATGGACGCCACTGGCAGTCCTGGGAACACAAGGGGATAGACATTGGAATGTAATGGGAGGGGAGGACTAGAAAGGGGGCTGATGGAGGGTTACTGGGAATGGAAATAGGCTGATGGAAGGAAGTGAAGAAAAGAAAAGAAAAGAAAAGAAAAGAAGAGACAAGAAATGGCAGATGGACTATAGACCATAGAAAATGAGCTAAGAGAAGACGGGAAAACGGAAGCCTCAGATCGGAACCAGCATGATCAGAGAATAAAATTGTCAGACAACAAAGGTAGGAAAAATAATTTTATTTTCAATTTAATGACTGGACTTTGCACTATCTTTATATTTTACACAGTGGTGAGCTGCAGGGCGTAAGTCGGCCATGATGGAAGGTGAGCTCTGTACAGCAGTTAAAAATTTGTGCTCAGCAGCAGCTTACAGGAAACATCGCTGGTGCACTATTATAAATCTATAATTAATCTTATATTGCCATCCTGTGGATGGGACCCAAAAAGTCACTTTGGGGTGTGGGAAAGGAAACAGATGCTCAGGTCCTGTGGCATGCCCAGCCCCCGTGGCATCCCTCAGAGCGGTGCGATGCACACCCCCACCTACTGGGCCCACACTTCCGAGTCAGCACTTCTTTTTATGCCAATCCGGGCAGCCCAGATATTGAAAGCTAGAGCCCAGATATGTCCCCGGCATTGAGTATCTGGGTTTAAAGTTCAGTGCCGGCAGCTAGCCAATTTAGCCATGGCACTAAATTTTCACCATAAATTCTCCAAGTTTTGAATTTGGATGAAATAAGCCTAAATTAATAGTCATTCAACTAATAGTCCGCTGATGGTGAGTGAATCTTGTTAGAGCTTAAAAAACATTTTCTAGCTAATGTGAAATCAGTTGGTAATCACTTCCAGATTTTAGTTGGACATTATGGGGGGAATATTCAGCAGCAACGGCTAAATCTGCTGTGTTAATGCCTTTGAATATCGGTCCCCCCTGATACTATTCAGTCTGTTAACTGGGTGTCACTGCTTGATTTCAGAAAAGCCCTGGACATGCAGAGTCCTATCTAAGGGGTATGTTTACAAAGCAGCAGTAGCAGCCACAGTGAGATATCGGAATTCAATGGGGCTGCAGCTCTGATATCGCACAGAGGCCGCTCCCTCTACTTTGTAAACATATCTCTAAGTGTAGACCTGCTTCAGACTTGTTTGGACTGAAAAATATTCAGACGGAGTAGAGAAGAAAGGTGTCCATCATCCCCAGTACTCAGCACAATTTCATTGATAGTAGCAGTGGTATTTGAACCCTGGCTTCGCTTGTTACTAGCCCACTGTTCTGACCATTGGTTATTCTAGATGGCTGGGCTAGGAAATATTATTATGGGGATGTCTATGTGGACCCCCTCCCCCCACAGCTGTCCATATCTGGTACATCCAGATTTAAGAAATCATGTCTGCACCTAGAGAAAGAAGTGACTTTAGCTCTAATCAGTGCCTTTTTTGAAAACAAAAGGTGCTGCTACTCACATACAGGGACAGCTTTAGTGGACGGGTGACTTCCAAGGCTCCATCTCTAGCCACAATCTGAACTAAAATCCCATGAATCCTGACTTTGTAGCACAAAACTGAAACAATAAAAACAGAAAAACATTTCCTACAGTACCACTGTAAAAGATGTAAGAGATCTGCATATTCACATTCCCAGTCCTGACATTAAACAAAAGTTGTGCCTCTAACACACACCAAAGAACAACAATCATGGGCCCCTTCATTCTGAACACCTCCCTCCCCCACACACACAAACACACATGCACAAAAAGAAGTTTGGTGACTCCTGTATGCCACACTCCAGCTCCAAACAAGTGCACAAAATGTAGACTTGCTAACTGACTCTATATTCACCCTACAGTACTGAACAGATCCAGGCCCAAGTTTTCCCCATTGCTTGCACAGATGGATCAACCTGTCATGTGAATCTAGACCCAGACTGGCAACGCAAACATAAAAGACCTTGTCAGTTCCTCACCACCCACATTTCTCTCCACTGCTTTTGCCTGAGCTTACAGGCCCTCTGGGAAGAAGCTGCATTAAATCCCCTCTAGCGAACTAGACTTAGCTGTCTTTCCACAGACGTACAAGTTATCCCTTTCCACTTTTCCCCTGCCTGTTACCCATTCTCTGCCTTCCACCCCTTCACTCTGCATATTCATCTCAATGCACCTACCCTCTCATCCTGCCCTACTCTGTTCTCATCTTTTTCTCATGCTAGGAGGCTCCGAGGAGGAGGGTAGGAGGCAGAGAGAGAGGAAGAGATGTTCTGTAGCCTTAGAGGTCTATTCTGCTTTCTGTCTTCCGCTCCTTCCCCTGTTACTCCCCTCTCCCGGCCCCATCCCCTCCCTCTTGGGAGTGTAGAGAGAGGGGACCAGGGAAGGGTTCGAGGGCAGAGAGAGCACAGTGCAGGGTGAAGAGGTTGAAGGCAGAGAGGGGGTAACAGAGCGGGGGTAAGAGAGAGTAGGGAAGCTGTTCTGTGGGCTGTGGGGGTAAACGGGCAACAGCTAAAAAAACAAACACCCCCAGATAACAGATACACACCCATGAAAACACACACACACATAAAAACACAAAAACAATTGGATACTGCCCACTGTAGAAGTGGTATGAAGGAAGCTGCAGCCAGGAGTTACATCCACTCCTGAGCCCTGCCTGACGACTACTGGAATTACTCGCTCATGGTTTCCAACGTTGTAAACTAAGGGGCTTGTTTACAAAGCCGCGGTAGCGGTTTGCGATCGTAATTGGAGCCGCGGCCCCATTGATTTCAATGGGGTCGCGGTTGCGATCGCGATCGCGAACCACTACCGCGGCTTTGTAAACAAGCCCCTAAATCTCATGAGCTTAAATTTCAAAATATTTTTTATATATACGGGTCTCAGACTTCCAGGAGCTATGGTAATGACGTTTTCTACCAAAATGCTCCAATTTGCATCAATGACCCATGAATTTTTCAATGTTTATAATTTTGCTACTTTTTTATCTCAGTTTCAATAAAACGTTATAAACAAGTCAGGCTTATCTTTCTTGAAGCAGAAGACTCCCAACGCCAGTCATAGCGCTACTACGTTTCACAAAAATCGTTTCTTCAGGGGTAATGCACTGACTGTTCTGATCAAATGCCAACTAGGAAACAGAAATAACATTCTCCCGTTAATAACTTGTACTTCACCATGTCCTACACCGAAGAAATATACATATATCATATCAAAGCTTTTGTCTTGCATGTCAAACGGACTCACCGCATAGAATTTCTCTCAATGAATGTTCAGTCTCTGTAAAAATGCCGCGCATGCGGTTTAAAGGGACTATTAGAGAGTATTTATTCGTTAATAGGAAAACCCATCCCTGTTGTGTCTACCAATCAGAAGCAGAGATTCCAATCGATTTGCGAATTCAGACCTTTTGGATGAATGGTTTGGAGTCAAAAAATCCAGTGTTGTTCTTTATAAATTAAAGTTTTATCCAGCGATTTTCCTCCGGTAGCTTTCGAGACCCGTTCAATACAAAAACAGCGGAGGTCAGTAAATGCATGATTATGAGCTAAACAGTGTTCAACTATCGGTGCTGTCGTTATTCTACAGCGGAGTCTACTTCGATGTTCAGCAAGTCTTGTTTTAAAAGCTCGTAAGGTCTTTCCAATGTATAATAATAAGCAAGGACATTGAATGGCATAAATAACTTGTGTAGAGGAACAATTTGTAGAATGTTGTAAATAATAAGTTTTTCCTTGCCAACTAAATGAAACCAACTCGCAATTCACTTCACATAAAGAACAATTGCCACATTTAGTATGACCTCTAAGAGTGTCTCGAGATGGCATTTGCAAAGGAGGCACAACAGTGGGACAAAGAAGGTCCTTAAAATTACAATGACGGGTCCATACACATCTTATAGTTTTATCCTTTAAGGAGGGAATACTCCGGACAACGTTCATATGCTGCTTGATTATGTTTGTAATATCTTTGCTGAAAGGTGAATAAGGAGTCACTAGATTAATACTTGTGTCAGACTTGGCTATTACTTTCGGGACCAATAACATTTCACGATGGTTATATAAAGCCCTCTTATAGGCTAATTCGACAGTATGTAATGGATAGCCTCTAGCAGAGAGTTTCCTTTTTAACACCTTTGCTTGGGCTTTAAAGTCACGTACATCAGTGCAATTCCTCCGATACTGGAGGAATTGAGAAAGGGGTAGACCATCTTTTAATTTTCGTGGATGTAAGCTACTATAATGAAGTAGCGCGTTCCGATCAGTAGGTTTTCGAAAAACTGTCGTTGTCCAACCCCCAACATCTTTTTTAATCTCAACGTCCAAAAAGGTCATTTTTTCTTGGCTATATGTGCTGGTAAAACTGATAGTAGGTTCTCTTGCATTAAGCCATGTGATAAACTCCAAAAGTAATGGTAAAGTACCAGACCAAACGACAAAAATGTCGTCTATATAGCGGCACCACAAATGAACATATTGGAAAAAAACTGACTGGGAAAGCCATTTTTCTTCAAAAGCCCCCATATAAATATTAGCCACTGATGGAGCGCAAGTAGCGCCCATCGCAACTCCAATTTTTTGATGATATATACGTTCATTGAATTGAAAATAATTCTGAAACAGTATTAGTTGTGTGACATTATCCAATAGTGTCAATTGTGATAAAGACATATCTGGGCGAGCTTTTAAAGTTGTCATCACTTGGGTATAGGCTTCCTGTTGAGGTATATTCGTATACAGAGCACTCACATCAAGGGAAACTAGCCAAGTATTAGGGTCAGAGCTCAGATGTGTTTTTGTTTCCAATAATTGCAAAAAATGCATTGTGTCCCTTATATAGGAAGGAATACGAGAAACTAGAGGGCGCAAAAAAGAATCCAAATAGATAGACAATGGTTCAAGCAGTGATCCCCGTGTCGAGACTATAGGCCTTCCTGGTGGATTGTACAAATCTTTATGTACTTTCGGTACTAAATAGAACCGGGCTAGCTCTGGGTCAGACTGATTCAAAAACTGCCATTCTTTTTTGCTAAGTAATTTATTCTTTAAGGCTTCCGTTGTAAATAATTTAATTTGACCTTGAAGCTGTCTCGTGGGATCTTCACTCAAAACTTCATAAGTAGTGACATCATTTAGCTGTCGATAAGCTTCTTGAAAATAATGGTGTTTGGCCATAACCACGATCGCTCCACCTTTGTCCGCCCGTCGGATCACTAGGTCTTCCCGGGCCTGAAGTTCTTTCAAAACTTTTTTCTCTTCCAGACTGAGAGCAGTCCAGTGTACTTTCCTAGAGCCCGTGTCTACCACTGAGGATAAATCTTGTAGTACCATAGTACGAAATAATGCTAATGCCGCCGGTAAAGGGCCAGGGGGAGACCAGGAAGAATGTAATGGTAATTTAATACGATCAATTGATGAAAAATTGGAATCAGTTCGCAGATTTTCAGATACATCAAAAAAAAATTTTAAATGTAGTTTACGAATAAGCTGCTCCAGGTTAACCCGAAAAGTGAACATATCAAAATTCACTCGTGGCACAAATGACAGCCCTCGTTCTAGAAGCTGAATATAAGTATCAGGGAGAGTTTGACCAGAGATATTCAACACTAGAGAAGCTGAAGAGTCCGTCAATGACGACGATTGAACGTGCTTTTCGATTCGGTTTTGTTTTGTTCTTTTTTCTTGACGCGACTTTCCCGTGCTTCCTGAAAATCCCGTTTTTTCGGATCACTATCTGATCCTGACGTCAGCTCCCCCTCTGAGCTATCATCAAATGTAACCTTCTTCTTATCCTTACGTTTTGGATTTAACCAGGGATATACATACCCCGTGGTATAATCCCCATAATCCCTTTTTAGCTTTTTTGCTTTAAGTGCCTTTACTTCTTCATATACGGTAGCTATTTTTTCTTTTGTGTCTGCTATATTTTTCTGATAATTTTCTGCATTAGTGGAATCTTTCAGACTCTGTAAAATGGTTTCCTCTTCTTTCTTTAGATCATCCAAACTAGACTTCGCTGTATCAACTATTAACATCATCAAATCTCTGGAGCATTTAGTTGGCAAGGAAAAACTTATTATTTACAACATTCTACAAATTGTTCCTCTACACAAGTTATTTATGCCATTCAATGTCCTTACTTATTATTATACATTGGAAAGACCTTACGAGCTTTTAAAACAAGACTTGCTGAACATCGAAGTAGACTCCGCTGTAAAATAACGACAGCACCGATAGTTGAACACTGTTTAGCTCATAATCATGCATTTACTGACCTCCGCTGTTTTTGTATTGAACGGGTCTCGAAAGCTACCGGAGGAAAATCGCTGGATAAAACTTTAATTTATAAAGAACAACGCTGGATTTTTCGACTCCAAACCCTTCATCCAAAAGGTCTGAATTCGCAAATCGATTGGAATCTCTGCTTCTGATTGGTAGACACAACAGGGATGGGTTTTCCTATTAACGAATAAATACTCTCTAATAGTCCCTTTAAATCGCATGCGCGGCATTTTTACAGAGACTGAACATTCATTGAGAGAAATTCTATGCGGTGAGTGCGTTTGACATGCAAGACAAAAGCTTTGATATGATATATGTATATTTCTTCGGTGTAGGACATGGTGAAGTACAAGTTATTAACGGGAGAATGTTATTTCTGTTTCCTAGTTGGCATTTGATAAGAACAGTCAGTGCATTACCCCTGAAGAAACGATTTTCGTGAAACGTAGTAGCGCTATGACTGGCGTTGGGAGTCTTCTGCTTCAAGAAAGATAAGCCTGACTTGTTTATAACGTTTTATTGAAACTGAGATAAAAAAGTAACAAAATTATAAACATTGAAAACTTCATGGGTCATTGATGCAAATTGGAGCATTTTGGTAGAAAACGTCATTACCATAGCTCCTGGAAGTCTGAGACCCGTATATATAAAAAATATTTTGAAATTTAAGCTCATGAGATTTAGTTTACAACGTTGGAAACCATGAGCGAGTAATTCCTATAATAATGGAGTAATTTTGATATATATTGGCTCAACGGTGATATTACTCTGTGTAACATAGACCATTTCTTGATTGACGACTACTGGCACAGAGCGACTTTGAGAAGGAGATGAAGACAGGAGGTGGAAGCTGCCCTGACTCTGAAACAGCAATAGGCTCCTCTCCAGACCAATTGGGGAGGGGGAGAGTCAGTGGTAGCTGCCGTGATAAGCAGCAAAAGCGGGGGCAGGCCAAAACTCAAATGACAGTGGCAGCAAGTCAAAATATACAGGCGGCAGATGCAGCAGCAGCAGTGGAAAACATGCAGGATGTTGCGACGGACCAAAAACACAGGCACAGCGATGGCAAAAGACTCTCGGCTGCAGCATAGTGATCAGCACTACAAGGGCAAACAACTATGAGATGCGTACGGGTCTGGCTCCTCCTCTCTGCACTCTCTCTTCCCATTTGCTAGGGGACAGCAGCAGCGGAAACACAACAACAAATAAAAAGTGAGGTAAATCCACAGACACGGTCCCCTGTAACGTGGCCTGTGATTTTAGGGAGTTGAGAATATGCCACACCATTACGTAAGGGCACATAAAAAGCCCTGCCTCTGATTTTTCTAAACATTTGTTCTTCTACAAGCTAGGACAAAACAAGAAGCCACAGGAGCTACTCATGTAGCACTGATGTTTGATGCTACATTGTTAGCCCCAGCGCCTTAAAGATAGGTGAGGTTTTCCCATGCCTATCTTTAAGGCGCAGAATGCTAACCATAAACTTATGGCATAAAGCATCGAAAATCAGCCATGACCCACCTTTACTCCACCCTGGAACGTCCCCAACACGCCCCGAACTATGCGGATAGCATCTGGGCGCATTAGGGATAAATCTGGTATTTTTTAAGGGCACTACTTATGTAGGTGTCATTCAAAAATCCTGGAAAAGGCCTTTACATAGCTAACTAGGGAAGTTCTAAGCACAGGGACTTTTACTGGCATGAGAGCTGGTGTAAATTCCCGTGCCTACGTTTCTCAGGAACACACATAGATTATTATATTTTATAACTTATATGCATAAATTTCCACTCCTCCTAAGCCCTGCCCTTGTGCATACCTACCCAAAGAGCGCGCGTAATCAGTCCTTGCATGCAGTTATAGACCAGCGCTCGGCTTCAGTATGCACAGAAGTCACTGAGAATGTCAGAGGCTCATACAGTAACTTTACATGGCTCCTTATAAAATTACCCTCATAATCTTTATCTGCCATCATTTTTCTCATTGTTTCATGGATCTGTTACTTCCTTCTTTACAGAGTTCTCAAGGCATAACCTGGAACCTTTCCATGGAGTTGCCTGTATTCATTTGTTTATCAACATTAAGACCTAAGTATATTGGGCACATCCGTGCATGACAAATAACAGAGATGGAAATAGCACAGAACCAGTGGCTTCCATCAATCACTTTCCTACCAATGCCTTTTCAGTCCTACTCACTGGAAATACTTCCCTGTTACTCTGCTGCATACCACTGACATGGACTCTGCTTATGGTCTTACTTTCCCTCTCCCCCATTAAAATTCCCTCTCGACTCAGAGGCTCTCCATGGTGCACCCCATCTGACTCCAGGCCTGTTCTTCCATTCAAGGATACCCTTCCCAACTCTCAGTTCACCCCCCGACATTCCTCTCTTCCCATGATTGATTGCTCCTCCTATCTCTACCCTCTAGCATATACCCCTTCTGTTACTTATCTAATCTCTGCTCAGTGCTTACTAGTCTCCTACCACCCATCTTATTCTTGTCTGCATCCTCGCTAAATCTGATCCCTCCAATAAACTATTCTTCAGACATCCCTCCTACCTGGCCTTCTCTGAAATTACTCCTCAATAACATCAATCCCTCTAATTCTTCCTGTAGAAAGTATGCTACTCCTGTTTCTGACCCTCCTTTCACAGTGTCTCTTCTAAGTTTGCTGTGTGAGGTTTACCACGTCACAATCCTTCCACCTCCACGCAGCTAATGCCATCAGTCCCCCTTGCTCGCTCCGGCTGTTTCTGTGATTTGTTTGTTATGCATGTTGATTGATTATGAATGTTATCCTCTTGCTCACCTAGAAGTGTTGGAGAGGTAAATTATAAAGAGCATAAATAAAATGAAACAGACACTTCCCCTTATTAGCCCCTCCCAGGTTCTGCTCTGACAAATCTCTCCTTCAGCACATTTGTAAAACTCCAATGCAATACGCTCTTACCTGCACTCTCCTTTAAGCTGCCTGCCAGTAGCATCTCTCCCATCTCACCCACCATCTCTTCTCAGTTGCCTTGGGATTTTCAAGGAAAACAACTATTCTAAATAAATAAAAATAAATCACAGCCTCACCCATTATTGATACCATCTAGTCGATCCACTGTCACTGCGCTCATTTCCCCCCCTCGCCTGATTGATGTTAAAATGTATCCAGTTCAAGCCCAACTACTCCATACCTGCTTTCTCATGGAGACTAAAAACATTTAAAGTTACAGTTTCCACACACAACACTTTTGCCTTACCATTCTAAACTAGAACCACCCTTTCTAATGACTTCCAGTTCTACATTGCCACCTTCACGCCTCACAACCTGCCTCTTCAACTCACTGACACCTTATAGCTCTACTTTTCTTCCCATCTCCAAACTGGATGCTTCCCACCCCCTGCTGATGTTTCCCAGCTACGCTTTTTCTCTCTCCCACTCCTTCCATTGCACAGTTTACTAAAGCGCATTAGCCGGTAGCGTGCATTTTAGCTCAGGGCTGTGTGGTAGCAAGGATCATGCAGTCTAAATGTGACTGCACTAAAAATCCCACTCTATCAGTGCAGTGCGTGAATAGGCAGGTTAAAGTGAAGAGTGGGCATCAGGTTGCCAATAAGTGCGTCACCTAATTTGCATGCCCCTCCCCCCATTGTACTCTGCTTGCTCTAACTCTGGCTATGAGGTGGGTACTGACTACAACACAGAGCACAGGCCCAATCTCCTGAAACCTCCACAGCACACAACACCAGCAGCCCTCTCACACCTATCCAATGCCTTTGCAGACATGAACAGTAGAATTTGTGAGATATTGATGGACTAATGGCTGATGATTACAATAGAAGTGTGGTTCACTTGGAAGGTATGCTTCATGTCACTCCCTCTAGTGATGGTCCATACATTTATGAATGACGAATGTGTCATGTGATTTTAAAGAGAGGAGAAAATTCTAATGAGGATTAATACTCAAATAAATTCTAATAAGTATAAATAAGAGTGAACGGAAAAGGAATTGAAGATATTTCTCATGAGAGTGTGTTTGAAATTTAACCATTTTTTTTGGAAACTCATTTAAAAGGTTTTAGGGGTTTTTTTTTACTAGATAATGTATGACACTGTTTTATAGTATTTGCCTGTATACTTATGCAATCTTAGATGCAGAGATTTAAGTTTGCTCTTTGCTGATAAATACTTAATAAAAAGATTGAAACCAGAAGTAACCATATTTATAAAAAGTCAACACTGTGATTATTATAACCAGTCCCAGAGATCATCAGTACACCACTTACTGGAAAAACAGTACAAGCTGGAATGCTTTTAACCCCTACTCCTCTCTTCACTTTCCCTGACCCAGAGCATGTTTGGAAGCCCTGTCCTTGAACTCGTAGCAATAGCTAAAGTCCTCCACAAGGACAAGGACAGGAGCTTGGTGGCCACCAACAGAATTCTCGTACCCTTCCCTCCATAAGTATGACAACAGAGAGCTTGGTGTCTCCCAACTTAAAAATCTCCGGCCACCAACAACAGAACAATAGGGACTTGGCACCCACAATACAGTACATTCTGATCCTACAAGAATGATACTTGCAAGCTCAGCAGCCCCAATATAACATCTTCTGCCCTCATAAAAACAACAATAGGGACTTGGATGCCCCAGTTTAATACCACCTGTTTCTACCAGGCTAAAAAAACATAAAGACTATTTTCTACCCATGTGCCGCCCTCCCTCTGGATTAAGCAGCTCTTCAGTAGCAGTTCAGTTCAAGGAGGATGTGAGTTTAACAGTGGAACTAGGGGGCAGCAGCATCTTTGGGAGAAGTGGGTTCAGTGGTGGCAATAGGTGTTATGAGGTGACTACCGAAAATGACATAGTAGCATAATATATGACGGCAGATAAAGACCAATATGGTCCATTTACTCAGCCCAGCAAGGTGGCAAGAATACGTGCAACTTCCATTCCGTGCAGGTCACCTCTCCCCATGCCTTTGTTTAGGGGTGTACGTTCCGTGTAGGTCACCCCTATTTGTTCATATATAAGAGATAGTTATACTTATTGTGATTTTATCCTGTAGCTATAAAGGGATCCACTGTGTCTGTCCCATGCCATTTTGAATTCTGTCACTATATTTGCCCCCACCACTTCCATCGGGAGGGCATTCCAAGCATCCACCACCCTTTCAGTGAAAAAGTATTTCCTGACATTGCCATTCAGTTTATCCCCTTGCAGCGTCATGTTATGCTCTCTAGTTTTACAGCTTTCCCGTCTTTAAAAAAGGTTTGTTTCTTCATTAATACCATCTGTGTATTTAAAGGTCTGTAACATATCTCCTCAGTCACTCCTCTCCTCTAACATATACCGATTAGGTCTTCAAGTCTCTTCTCATATGTCTTCTGGTGCAGGCTCCAAATCATTTTGGTTGCCTCCCTCTGAACTGTTTCAAGACTTTTTATACCCTATCTGAGATATGTTTTCCAAAAATGAACGCAATAGTCCAAGTGAGGCCTCACCAGTGACTTCTACAGTGGCATTAGTACCTCTTCCTTTCTGCTGGTAATTCCTCTCTGTATGCAACCCAGCATCCTTCTGGCTTTGGCCATCTCCTTGTCACACTGTTTCGCCACCTTGAGATCCTCAGAAACAATAACTCCAAGGTCCTTCTCCTGGTCCATGCACAGCAACCTCTCACCCCCTGTCGCATATAATTCCCTTGTATTTCTGCATCCCAAATCATGACACTGCACATCTTCACATTAAATCTTAAATGCCAAGCATCAGACCATTATTCCAGCTTTTGTAGATCTTTCTTCATGTTATTCATTCCCTCAGGGGAGTCCACTCTGTTGTAAATTTTGATGTCATCTGCAAAAAGACAGACTTTTCCATTCAGTCCTTTAGCAATATCACTCACAAATACATTAAACAGTACATGACCCAGGACCGATCCCTGGGGCACACCGCTAATCACCTTCCTTTCATCCGAGTGAGTTCTATTTACCATCATCTTCTATCATCTGTCAGTCAACTAATTTCTGATCCAGTTCACCGCCTTGGAACCCATCCCCAGGCTCTTCAGTTTATTGATAAGCCTCTCATGAGGAACAGTATCAAAGGCTTTGCTGAAAACTAGGTAGATCACATCCATCGCATGCTCTTGATCTTTATCTTTATTTTTATTCGTCATTTAATATACCGCTCACACGTTAGCAACAGAGCAGTTTACAATGCAAAATCAAAAAGTCTGCGAAAGAGGGAAACAGAATGCCAATGGTCAGACAGGAAAGAGACAGAACAGAAAGAGCAAGAAAGAACAGGCCTGTAACAACATAAAAACATAAGATATGCCATACTGGGTCAGACCAAGGTCCATCAAGCCCAGTATCCTGTTTCCAATCTAGGTCATACGTACCTAGCAGTTTCCCCAAAAGACACAAGTTCCACGATGCTTGTAATGGGTCAAGAATTGATATCCTGGGTCCCTTCCTAATAATGGTTTATGGACCTTTCCTCCAGGAACTTGTCCAAACCCTTTTTAAACCCATCTACACTAACAGCCTTTACTACATCCTCCGGTAACAAATTCCAGAGTTTGATTACATGTTGAGTGAAAAAATATTTTCTTTTATTAGTCTTAAATAGATTACCCTGTAACTTCATTGCATGTCCCCTAGTCTTTCTATATTCGGATAATGTAAACAATCGATCTACGTTTACCCGTTCCACTCTGTTCATTAATTTATAGACTTCTATCATATCTTCCCTCAGCCATCTCTTTTCCAGGTTAAAGAGCCCTAACCTTTTTAGCCTTTCTTCATAGGAATATCCTTCCATCCCCTTCAAAATTTTGGTGGCTCTTCTCTGAACCTTTTCTAATAACGCTATATCCTTTTTAAGATACGGCGATCAGAATTGCACACAATATTCAAGGTGCAGTCTCACCATGGAACGATACGGAGGCACTATAATATCTTTTGTTTTATTTTCCATTCCTTTCCTTATGATACCTAGCATTCTATTTGCTCTCTTGGCTGCCGCTGCACATTGGGCCAAGGGTTTTAACCCTGGGAGTACTGATGGGGTGAAAAGTGACCCCACTGCAAGTTTCACAATGCGTATCTCAGAAACTAGTTGTTCAAGAATGCAATCTTTTTATGACTTTTCACATGTCAATATTCTCTTTATATTGCACCATGAGAGGAATAATTTTCATCCGCTTGGTGACGCTAGTGATGAATTGCAGCACAGAGTACCAGTGGGGTCATTTTTGACCCCAGTTGCTTACGTCTGGTTTGGATGGTGATACAATTTGCAGTTTTGTGAATTTTTTGATCTGACAAAGGTATTTATCATTAATTATGTATCATTTATTTTTTGTACTCTTATTTTATGAAAATTACACATTTTCTGTAATTGATATCATACGTTCTCTCATTATTTCTGATGAAATCTAAAGGCTTTCAGCTCATTCATCACGATTACTGTACACCTATAGTAAAACTGCTTTGCGTTTTATTCAACTTTATCTTTGTTTATTTATTTTAGGTTATTGTTTATGATGTCAAAACGAAAGTATTCAGCTGCCCAAGTAAGAGAAATTTTGCAACAAGATGCTGACAGTGACGGCTCTGAGTCGTCTGATGATGCAGCATATTCAGTGAGTGAAGAAGCATATCAGCCAAGTTCAGGCGATAAATCTGATGATGACAATCATGATTCAGATGGCGATAGCAGTTGGTCGCCAAGTGAATGTGAGACTGATGTTGAGCCGGTAACATCGCCTGCAGCAAAGAGTCAAGTTACAGGTTGAGGCAATGGTCGAGGCTGTGCTGGACGGGGAAGAAGGCAGGAGTCCTCGGTGTCAGTATCATCTGTGAGGAATCTTAGTTGTGGTCATAGAGGAGCTAAGAGGTCATCAACTATAAGCACAAATATTGCCATTGAAGCCTATGTATCTAAGGATGCAACATCATGGAACAGGAAACCTATAAAGCAAGCTGCTGGAAGATACGCCAGAGTTAATATCATGCACGTACAACAAGGTCCTACAAGGTATGCTGTACAAAATGTTGATGGCCCTCTCGCAGCATTCCACTTGTTCATGAGGAAGAACTTATTAAATGAAATCATGATGTGGACGAACAAACAAGGAAGACACATTTATGATGACACCTGGAAAGATTTGACAGACGGAGAATTTCAACATTTTCTTGGACTCCTGATCCTCTCAGGCATATACAAGTCACGGAATGAATCCACAGTTCAGTTGTGGAACCTTGAAGATGGTCATTCTGTTTTCGGCAAAAATATGGCCTGTAACCTTTTTCAGCAAATTTCTTGTGCTCTCATTGATGATGCAACCAACAGACGTGAACAACGAGGCATGGATAAGCTTGCTCCAATCAGACACGTTTTTGATACCTGGGTAGCAACTCTAAGTGACGCCTTTGTTCCTGGTGAAAATGTTATCGTGGATGAGCAACTGCTTACATTTCGTGGCCGTGTTCCGTTCAGACAATATATTCCCAGCAAACCTGGGAAATATGGCATAAAGCTATGGATGTTGTGTGACAGTGCAACATCATATGTTCTGCGTCTTCAAGTATATACAGGAAGGGAACTTGGACAAAACAGGGAACAGAATCAGGGTGAAAGGGGTGTGCTGCAACTCACTGAAGGATTGATGTGATCTGGCAGAAATGTTACTGTTGACAATTTCTTCTGCAGTTTATCCCTGTCACGGAAATTGCTAGAAAAACAAATGACACTTTTGGGGACAATTCAAAAGAACAGAAAGAATTACCTCCAGAATTTGTAACAGCAAAGGGCTGAGAGGTATTCACTTCACTGTTTGCCTTTCGCGATGACGCCACTCTGGTTTCCTATTGCCCGAAGAAAGGAAAAGTGGTTGTTCTTCTGAGCAGTTTGCATGATCAAGAAGAAGTAGATAACACATGTCCAGACAAAAAAACACACATGATCTTGGACTATAATTCTAGTAAAGGTGGAGTAGCTATGGCAGATCAAATGTTGAGCACGTATACCACAAAACGAATGACAAGACGCTGGCCAGTGACAATCTTCTACAACATGTTGGACATCAGTGCTTTGAACGCCTTTATTGTTTGGATGTCACTAAATCCAGAATGGCAGTCCAAGTCAAAGCACAGACGTCGTCTATTCCTCTTGGAATTAGGAAAGCAGCTGCTTCAAAGTAATTGCAGCGAGACTTCTTCCAGCATTGAGGAAGCCACTGATGCTGTTTGCAATGTAGGGATCCCAAAGAAAAGGACAAGGTGTCACTGCTGTTCCAGAGAAAAAGACAAGAAAAGCAACATAGTTTGCACCTCCTGCAAGCGCAATGTTTGCAAAGAACATTCAGAAATTGTCTGTGTCTCATGCAAATGACTGTAGTACTTTACTGTGTTCATCAAGTGCATGCAAAAACTGCTTTCATGGCAACTCTTCTTCATGTAATTTTATGATAAAGCATTAAATTTCAAAACATTTGACCTTCATATAATACATAATTAATTCAGAATAATATTTTTTCTGTTTAGTTTAAACTTTTCATGGTTAACAATTAAATTTCATCGTGGCTTGATTTATGACCGCAACGGTATTCAGTGTGTGCAAAAAATCTCAGTAATTCCAGGGTTAACATGTTATCCACAATGACACCTAAATCCTTTTCCTGGGTGGTGGTTCCTAATGTGGAACCTTGCATCGTGTAACCATAGTTTGGGTTGTTCTTCCCTAGGTGCCCAACTTTGCACTTGCCCACATTAAATTTCATCTGCCATTTTGATGCCCAGTCTTCCAATTTATCAAGATCCTCTTGAAATTTTCCACAGTCCTCTTGGGTTTTAACAACTTTAAATAGTTTTGTGTCATCTGCAAATTTGATAACCTCACTCATTATTCCCCTTTCCAGGTCATTTATGAATATGTCAAAAAGCAGCGGACCCAGCACAGAACCCTGGGGTACACCACTATTCACCTTACTTCATTGGGAAAACTGGCCATTTAGCCCTACCCTCTGCTTTCTATCTTTTAACCAGTTCCTGATCCACAATAGTACACTGCCTCCAATCCCATGACTCTTTAGTTTTGCCAAAAGTCTCTGATGAGGGACCTTGTCAAAGGCTTTCTGAAAGTCCAGATACACAGTATCAACTGACTCACCTTTGTCCACCTGTTTATTCACACCTTCAAAAAAACATAACAGATTAGTAAGACAAGATCTTCCTTGTCTAAAGCCATGTTGGCTGTCTCCCATTAGGTCATGACTATCTACATGCCGAGTAACTTTGTTCTTTATGATGGTTTCTACCATTTTTCCCAGTACTGACGTCAGGCTCACCGGTCTGTAGTTTCCCGGATCATGCCTGGAACCCTTTTTAAAAATTGGCATTACAATGGCGATCCTCCAACCTTCAGGTATTACAGATGATTTTAATGAAAATTCACAGATTACTAATAGCAGGTCTGCAGTCTCATATTTCAGTTCTTTCAACGCCCTTGGATGTATACCATCCGGCCCAGGTGATTTGCTACTCTTCAATTTATCTAATAGTTGTAATACATCTTCCTGATGTATCGATATTTCCTTCAATTCTTCCGCACCTTTAAATACCACGTCAGTCATGGGCAACATCCCTACATGTTCCTCAGTAAAGACCGAAGCAAAGAATTCATTCAGTCTCTCCGCTATTGCCTTGTCACCTGTTAGTACCCCTTTAATCCCTCTATCATCTAATGGACCAACTGACTCTCTCACAGGTTTTTTGCTAAGAATGTACTTGAAAAAGTCTTTATTTCGCGTTTTTGCTTCTGCAGCAAGCTTCTTCTCAAATTCTCCCTTTGCCTGCCTTATCAATGCCTTTCATTTGACTTGCCAGTGCTTGTGCTGTTTCCAGGTTTTGTCGTTTGCATCATTTCGTCGTTTGCATCATTTTGCATCCAGTGATCACCAGATGGTGTGGTTCAGTATTAGGACTAGGGCTGTTAGAATCCATTCCAAGGTGAGGATCTTAGACTTTAGGAAGACTAACTTTGCGAAGATGGGCCAATACCTCAGGGAGTCGTTAGTGGGATGGGAACAGCTGGGGGATGTAGAAAAACAGTGGGCAAAACTGAAAGGGGGTATTTTAAGGGCAACCAACCTTTTTGTTAAAATGGTAAATAAAGGTAAAAGGAAAAGGAGACCACTATGGTTTTCGAAAGAAGTAGCTGAACAAGTGAAGAAAAAGAGGGAGGCCTTCATGAAATACAAGAGATCACAGAGAGAGGAAGACAGGCATCTGTATTTGGAAAAACTTAGAGAAGCTAGCAAAGTAGTCAAGAAGGCAAAGATTCAAAAGGAGGAGGAAATAGCCAATGCTATAAAATGGGGGGATAAGACATTTTTCAGATATATTAGTGAGAAGAGGAAGGGCAAGAGTGGTATTGTCAGACTCAAGGGTGCAGGGGAGGAATATGTAGAAGCTGATAAGGATAAAGCGGAATTGCTTAACAAATATTTTTGTTCTGTGTTCACAGATGAAGAACCAGGAGCGGGACCTCAGAAAACACTCACAAATAGGAACAGAAGCAAAGGACATCTTGAACAATTTTCAAAAGACTGTGTTCGTGAGAAATTATCTCAACTTAAAGTAGACAAAGTGATGGGACCGGATGGGATACACCCGAGAATACTGAGGGAACTTGGGGACGTTCTAGCAGCTCCACTGACTGACCTTTTCAATGCCTCACTGGAGTCGGAAGTGGTGCCAAAGGACTGGAGAGAAGCTCATGTGGTGCCTTTACACAAAAGCGGAAGTAAGGATGTGGTTGAAAGCTACAGGCCGGTTAGTTTAACTTCGGTGGTGAGTAAATTATTGGAAACGCTGCTGAAAGAGAAAATAGTGAGGTTTCTGGAGTCCAGCGGATTACAGGATCCGAGGCAGCATGGATTCACCAGAGGCAAGTCTTGTCAGACAAATCTGATTGATTTCTTTGACTGGGTGACGAGGGAGTTGGACCGAGGGAGAGCCTTAGATGTGGTGTATTTAGATTTCAGTAAAGCCTTTGACACTGTTTCTCACAGGCGACTTATAAACAAACTGAGCACCCTAGGGATGGACCCTAAAGTTACTGCTTGGGTTAGAAATTGGTTGGGAGGGAGGCGACAAAGAGTACAAGTAAATGGAGCTCACTCTGAGGAGAAGGATGTTATCAGTGGTGTGCCCCAGGGATCTGTCCTTGGTCCGATTCTTTTTAACATCTTTGTTAGTGATATAGCGGAAGGGCTTTCGGGTAAGGTTTGCCTCTTTGCGGATGATACCAAAATCTGCAATAGGGTAGACACCCAGGAAGGGGTAGATAACATGAGGAGGGATCTAGCTAAGCTTGAAGAATGGTCTAGAATTTGGCAGCTGGGATTTAATGTTAAAAAATGTAAGGTCATGCATTTGGGTTGCAGCAATCCAAGGGAGCAATATAGTATAGGGGGTGAAGTACTTTTGTCCACTAAAGAAGAGAGGGACCTAGGCATGGTTGTGTCTGATGATCTTAAAGTAGCTAAACAGGTAGAAAAGGTGATGGCAAAAGCTAGAAGGATGCTTGGGTGCATATGGAGAGGAATGGCTAGCAGAAAAAAGGAGGTGATAATGCCTCTGTATAAGTCTTTGGTGCGACCTCATTTGGAGTATAGCGTGCAATTCTGGAGACCGCACCTTCAAAAGGATGTGAACAGGATGGAGTCGGTGCAGAGGGTGGCTACTAAAATGATTAGTGGTCTTCATTATAAAGCATATGAGGACAGACTGAAGGATCTTAATATGTACACCTTAGAGGAAAGGCGGGATAGAGGTGATATGATCGAGATGTTTAAATACCTCCGTGGCATAAATGTTCAGGAAGAGAGCCTCTTTCAATTGAAAGCAAGTTCTGCTACGAGGGGACATGGGATGAGGATGAAGGGAGAGAGATTCAGGAGTGATATGCGGAAATATTTCTTTACGGAAAGAGTAGTGGATCCGTGGAATAGTCTCCCAGTGGAGGTGGTAGAGATGAGGACAGTAACTGAATTCAAAAAAGCATGGGACAATCACAGAGGATCTCTAAAGGTAAAAAGGGGACTATTGTAGTTGTTATGGCAGGACAGACTAGATAGGCTATGTGGTCTTTTTCTGTCGTCATATTTCTATGTTTCTATGTTTGGCTCTTTTTTCCATTTCCTGAAAGATGCTTTTTTTGGCAACGACAGCCTCTCTGACCTCACCTTTAAACCATGCTGGCAGTTTTTTGGACTTCCTTCCACTTTTCTTAAAACATGGAATACAGCTGGTCTGGGCTTCCAAGCAGGGCCGGCCCGTCCATTGAGCAAGAATGTTTTTTGCACAGGGCCCCGTGTTTCAGGCCCCGCGCAAAAAACATCTTGCATTAGCCCAGCTACGTTAAAAAAAAACACAAACCGGCTACTGCTGCCGCTGCCGCCGTGGCAGCGGCAGAATCAAGCATCCCGCAGGGCCCCCCCTGCCCTGCAGAGTCCTCCATGTGTCCTCAGCGTTGGCTGTCAGAGCCGCGCGAAGAGATAGAGAGAGCTTCTCCTTTCGCGGCTCTGTTAATCCCGCGGCGGGGCTGATGGGATTTCCCATCAGCCCCGCGGCAGAATTAACAGAGCTGCAAAAAAGGGAATCTCTCCCTTCGCACGGCCCTGAAAAGCCCGCGCTGAGGGAGCTGAGGCCGCATGACGACTCTGCAGGGCAGGGGGGCCCGCGGGATGCTCGATTCTGCCGCTGCCACGGTGGCGGCGGCGGTGGCAGCGGCAGCAGCAGACGGTTTGTGTGTTTTTTAACCTAGCTGGGCTGATGGGGGGGAGGGGGTTAGGACTGGTAATGGGTTATGGGGGGTTAGGACTGGTAATGGGCTATGGGGGGGCTAACACTGGAAGTGGGCTGATGACGGGGTTAGGACTGGTAATGGGCTATGGGGGGTTAGGACTGGAAATGGGCTGATGGGGGGGTTCAGACTGGAAGTGGGCTGATGGGGGGGTTAGGACTGATAATGGGCTATGGGGGATTAGGACAGGTAATAGGCTATGGGGGAGCTAAGACTGGAAATGGGCTGATGGGGGGTTACGACAGGTAATGGGCTATGGGGGGCTATGACTACAAGTGGGCTGATGGGGGGGTTAGGACTGGAAATGGGCTATGGTGAGGGTAAGGACTGGAAATGGGCTATGGGGGCAGGGGGCTAAGACTGGAAATGGGCTATGGGGGCAGGGGCTAAGACTGGTAATGAGCTGATGGGGGGTTAGGACAGGTAATGGGCTATTGGGGGTTAGGACTGGAAATGGGCTGATGGGGGGGGTTAGGACTGGAAGTGGGCTGATGGGGGGGTTAGGACTGGTAATGGGCTATGGGGGGGCTAGGACTGGAAGTGGGCTGATAGTGGGGTTAGGACTGGTAATGGGCTATGGGGGGGTTAGGACAGGTAATGGGCTGGGGGGGCTACGACTGGAAGTGGGCTTATGGGGGGGCTATGACAGGTAATGGGCTATGGGGGGGCTAAGACTACAAGTGGGCTGATGGGGGGGTTAGGACTGGAAGTGGGCTGATGGGGGGTTAGGACTGGTAATGGGCTGATTGGGGGGTTAGGACTGGTAATGGACTGTGGGGGGGTAAGACTGAAAATGGGGTGATGGGGGTTAAGACTGGTAATGGGCTGATGGGGGGATTAGGACTGGAAGTGGGCTGATGGGGGGCTTAGGACTGGTAAGGGGTTATGGGGGGCTTAGGACCAGTGGCGTAGCGTGAGTTGTCAGCACCCGGGGCAAGGCAAGTAATTTGCACCCCCTAACCCGTGGATTTTAGCACCGCACGCCGGACCCCCCCCCCCTCCACAGTGGGCGGCGACCCGGCGGTTCGGATCGGATTCGCACAGCCAGCACTGCAGAGAGCTGCGAGTGCGAGCGCGCCCCCCCCCCCATGTTGCGCCCGGCCCCCCCTGCACCCCCCACGCTACGCCTCTGCTTAGGACTGATAATGGGCTATGGGGGAGCTAGGACTGGCAATGGGATGGGGGGGGGTTGCTAGGACTGGAAATGGGCTGAGTGGAAGGGGGCTTGAACTGCAAATAGCTGATGGGGACAGGGGCTTGGAATGGAAATGGGCTGAGTGGAAGGGGGGGGGCTTGAACTGCAAATAGCTGATGGGGAGGGGGGCTTGGAATGGAAATGGGCTGTGAGGGGAGGGAGCTAGGACTGGAAATGGGCTGAGTGGGGGAGGCTAGGACAGGAAATAGGCTGATGGAAGGGCTAGGATAGGACTGGAAATGGGCTGTTGGGGGGTGCTAAGGTTGGACATGGGCTGTGGTGGGGGCTTGAATTGAAATGGACTCTTGGAGGGGCTAGAACTGGAAGTAGGCTCATGGGGGGCTTGGAATGGAAATGGGCTGAGTGGAGGGGAGCTAGGATTTGACATGGGCTGATGTTGAGGCTAGGAAAAGGCTAGAAATGAGCTGATGTTGGGCTGGGATTGGAAATGAGCTGATGGAGGGACTCGGATAGGGCTGGAAATGGATGGGGGAGCTAGGACTGGAAATGGGCTGATGGTGGGGCTAGGATAGGATTGGAAATGGGCTGATGGGGGCTAGGACTGGAAATGGGCTGATGCAGGGACTAGAAGGGAGCAGATGCTGGGTGGGGCTGGAACTAGACGGGAGCTGATGTTGGGGGAGGATTAGAATGGGATGGAGCTGGGAGAGTGAAATGGAGAGGGAAAAATATTTTGTGTGGGAGGGAAGACAAATCTACAATTGGCCGGATATTGGGAGAGTAAGTGGGGATTGAGGATGGAGGGGTAAAATTTGAGTGGATGAAATAGGAATGAGGAAAGAGCAAAAGGAGAAAGATTAGTATGTTAAAGCAGATGTAGAGAGAGAATGGAAAAAGAAATCTAGAAGAGAGAAGAAAAGACACATGGACAGCAGATGGATAGTTAGCAGAAGACACGAAGAAACTAGAAGAAAGTGGCTGGAACAATTGCAACTGAAAAAAATGCACAAAAGTTTGAAAAATATCTCTTTATTTTGAATTTATTAACTGGAATATGTCAGCTCTGGGAAATGTGCATCATTAACGTCTGCGCTTTATTTAGTACAAGAGGAAATTAATTTATAGTTTTAGTTCTACAGTGTTGTTGTACATTCCAAGTTTGGCTTTTGGGGTTCCCAGTTTAATTATTGTCTTCCTGTTTCTAAATTGTGATTTCTTGTTTGGTGATGGTCTATGTTCTGCATGTGTAACTGAGCTGAGGTATTCTGTTTATGTAATTCCTATTTGACATTGCCACTTGTTCTCTTTCCCCAGTAGGTCATGTATTGTTATTCTCTGAAATGTATTGGTTTAATATTTGCAGTGTTGCCTTTTGATAGTTAGGGTATGGTGCTTTGTGAGTCCTGGTAGTGCTGTTAGGATACAACGGGTTTGCTATGGGTTCTAAATGGGCAGTGTTTGTAGTAGTTCCTAATGTGCCTGGCGGTTAGTACTGGATTATAGTAATGTAGAAATCTTTTAGTCTTTCTTTATCCATATACTCATTAAAAGGCATGTTTACTAAAAGTTAGTGTATGGTAACATTATGCAAATATTTATGCAAATGAGGTACCTTATGCAAATTAGGCCCCACACCAAGTCTCCGCACATGGCCCCGCACCCCCCTTGGGCCGCCCCTGCTTCCAAGATAGTATTTTGCAACAACACCCAAGCTTGATGTAAGACTTTAACCTTTGCAACTGCTCCTTTTAGTTTTTTCTTAACTATTTTCCTCATTTTATCCTAGTCTCCCTTTTGAAAGTTAAAAGGTAGTACTGTGGATTTCCTTACTATCCCTCCTCCACTAATTAAATCAAATGTGATCATGCTATGATCATTATTGCCAAATGGCCCCAACAGCCTTATCTCTTACAGTAGATCTGGTGTTCCACTAAGGACTAGGTCCAATATGGCTTCCCCTCTGGTTGGTTCATGAACCAGCTGCTCCAAGAAGCAGTCATTTATTTCATCTAAGAACTTTATCTCCCTAGCATGTCCTGCCATGACACTGTCCCAGTCGATACCGGGGTAATTAAAATCACCCATTATTATTACTGCGCTGTAACCTTTGTTAGTTTCCTTGATTTCTTTGAGCATTTCAACATCCATTTGTTCATTCTGGCCAGGCGGTCAATAGTACACCCCCACTGCCATCGCCTTCCCCTTTTTACATGGAATTTCAATCCATAGAGATTCTACAGAAAATTTTGTTTCCTGTAAAACTTTAATCCTTTCTGACTCAATGCCCTCTCTAACATAGAGAGCAACCCCTCCACCAATTTGATCAGCTCTATCATTACAATATAGTTTGTACCCAGGTATCACAGTGTCCCACTGGTTGTCCTCCTTCCACCATGTCTCTGATATTGCAATCATATCTAACCTCTCATTTAGTGCTATATATTCTAACTCTCCCATCTTAGTTTTTAGACTTCTAGCATTTGCATACAAGCATTTTAGAGACTGTATTTTATTCATATTAATCTGGCTATTGGTAGACATGGATAATTTGGGATCTTTAAGCTCTGTCTGCTCTATACTCGAGGGCATTTGGGCTACTTTATTCTTTTTTGGAACCTCTCTGCTTTTGGTAGTATCCTTCAAGGATACATTCTTCCGAACCATGCGCTCTTGGGCGACTGTCGGCTTTCCCCTATTATCTAGTTTAAAAGCTCCTCTATCTCCTTTTTAAAGGTTAATGCCAGCAGCCTGGTTCCATCCCGGCTAAAGTGAAGCCCATCCCTTCGGAAGAGCCCCTCCTTTTCCCAGAATGTTCCCCAGTTCCTAACAAATCCAAAACCCTCATCTCTGCACCATTGTCTCATCCACGCATTGAGACTCCGGAGCTCTGCCTGCCTTTTGGGTCCTGCGCGTGGAATGGGAAGCATTTCGGAGAACGCTACTCTGGAAGTTCTGGATTTCAACTTCCTACCTAAAAGCCTAAATTTAGCCTCCAGAACCTCCCTACCACATTTTCCTATGTCATTGGTACCGACATGTACCAAGACAGCAGACTCCTCCCCAGCACTATCTAAGACCTTATCTAGGTAGTGCGTGAAGTCCGCTCCCTTCGCACCAGGCAGGCATGTTAGCAGGTGATCCTCATGTCCACCAGCCACCCAGCTATCTGCATGCCTAATGATCGAATCACCAACTATAACGGCTGTCCTAACCCTTCCCTCATGGGAACATGGCCCTGGAGAAACTTCCTCGGTGCGAGAGGGTTTTACATCACCTGGAAGACAGGTCCTAGTTACAGGGTCACTTCCTGCCACACCAGGGTGATGCTCTCCTGTCACGTAACCTCTCTCCTTCATGGCAACAGGGATGCTGCCAGACTGGAGGTGGGACTTCAGAACTATATCCCTGTAGGTCTCGTCTATGTACCTCTTTGTCTTTCTTATGTTTTCCAAGTCTGCTACTCTAGCCTCTAGAGAATGGACTTGTTCCCTGAGAGCAAAGAGCTCCTTGCACCTAGTGCACACGTAAAACCTCTCACCAACTGGGAGAAAATCATACATGTGACACTCAATGCAAAAGACTGGAAAGCCCCCATCTCGCTGCTGGTCTGCTGTCTGCATCTTAGTTTTAAGCTTGTGTTTAGATCTTTAAGTTCTTTTCTTACTAAGGGTTGCTATGGATATTTATACTAATAAAACTGTACCTAATACGTTTAATATACCTTGTTCACCTGAAGCTTAATTATTCTCAGGTCTTTAGTGTATGACTGATTTGGATAACGAGCTTCACATGAGAGAACCTCCTTTCCTTTAAGATGTGTATATACTTATAAAGCTACGATTATCCCAGGGGTGGGTGGGTGTTGAGAAGGGAGGGAGGGAAATAACACTTATTAAAAGAGGGCTGCTACACAGTACCCTGTCCTGTGCTGCTGAGGTAAGCTGTGACCAACTTCTTGGGTGATTAACAGTCCTTGCTTAGATAGAAGGAGTCTTTCAAAATGGTCTTTTGACCTGCCACTTGGTGTTAACACCTATTGAAAAGATTTCACAAGTCTTTTGCCCCCTAAGTAGAAGGCCTCTTTGTAAAGGTCTCTAGAAAACTTTATTTGTTGCTCAAAGAGTACTGACCCTGTTTTGCCTTTTATGCTTGTTATATTTTGATTTGATTTAAATTACAGCTCTTTGCTGCTGCTAGGCACTGTTCCCTCTAAGCTGTGCGCGTGTGCGCGCGCACACACTTCGCCGAGTGAGCGCACATACTTTATAAATTACGGTTCTGATTCTGATAGAAAAGAACACAGACGTTCTTAAAATTGGAAAGTTGTTGTGTATTTATGGTTTTCACAAGTTCTACAATATTTTCTAGTGCAATCAATGTGGTGTACATACTGTATTCTGACATGTAGTCAAATTTTAAAGTATATAACTCCGAGTGTCATTATGTGGCGCACAAAAATTTAACCTTCCTTCAAAAGCTGCACAGCTGATATTTTATGCGCACATAGCCTACAGAAAATTAGAGGGAACATTGCTGCTAGGCTCCGACTTATTATGAAATTTAAACTACAAGCTCTCTGCTGGGATCTAAATTTAACCAGAAAGCTCTCTTCTGTGTTTTAAATTTAAACTAAAAGTACTTTGTTGATACTAGGCCCCGAGTGACTATTAAATTTAAACTACAAGCTCTCTGCTGGGTTCCAAATTTAACCAGAAAGCTCTCTGCTGGGTTCCAAATTTAAACTAAAAGTACTTTGCTGATACTAGACCCTGAGTGACTATGAAATTTAAACTACAAGCTCTCTGCTGGGTATGAAATGTAACCAGAAAGTTCTCTTCTGTGTTTTAAATTTAAACTTAAACTGCTGCTACTAGGCCCTGACTGATTTAACAAAAAACACTGGGTTCACAGATTAATTAGCTTTAATACAAAGAAGTCCCTTCAGAAAAGTTCCAGAAGTATATACTCACAATTGCAGATCTCTCTCCAGAAGTAGCAGTCCCTTTTTCTAGTCGTTCAAGACTGAGGATCACAAAGCTCTGGTTGAGCTATTTATGCCTGTGCTGCTGAGTTAAGCTGTGACCAACTTCCTGGGTGATTAACAGTCCTTGCTTGGATAGGAGTCTTTCAAAATGGCCTTTTGACCTGCCACCTGGTGTTAACACCTATTGAGAAAGTTTCACAGGTCTCTTGCCCCCTAGGTAGAAGGCCTCTTTGTAAAGGTCTCTAGAAGACTTTATTTGTTGCTCAAAGAGTACTGACCCTGTTTTGCCTTTTATGCTAAGTCATTTTCTGATTTGATTTAAATTACAGCTCTTTCTGCTGCTAGGCTCCGACTTATTATGAAATTTAAACTACAAGCTCTCTGCTGGGTTCCAAATTTAACCAGAAAGCTCTCTTCTGTTTTTGAAATTTAAACTAAAAGTACTTTGCTGATACTAGGCCCTGAGTGACTATGAAATTTAAACTACAAACTCTCTGCTTGGTTCCAGCTGGGAACACAGAGACATCATGGGGGGGGGGGGGGCATGAGGAGCGGAGGCTGGTGGGGTTAGGTCATAGGCAGTGAAGAAGAGATGAGTCTTTAATCGGGCTTTGAAATTGGCAAAAGAGGTTTCTAAGTGGAGAGCTGGTGGGAGTGAATTCAAGAGCCTAGGGCCAAGGAAGAAGAAGGCTGAGGACTGGGTGGACTCCAGGAGGACCTGGGAAGGGGATGGAAGGGATATGCAGTTAGTTTGTATGGACCTAAGAGATTGTTGAGGTTTGTGGAGGCGAACCAGATTGGAGAGATATTGAGGCACTCCAGTGTGTATCGCTCCATGGATAAAAGTAAGGATTTTGTATTGAATTCTGGAAGACACAGGGAGCAGGTGAAGACGAATGAGGAGAGGAGTGACGTGGTCTGAGTGGGTGGCATGGGTAAGGATACATACTGCCGTGTTCTGTACCAGTTGGAGCCCATGCAATTGGTATTGAGGTAGGCCAGCTAGGGAGAGATTACAATAATCTAGACGGGACATAACAAGGGCGAGGAGCAGGGTAGTCAGGGAGAAGACAGGAAGAAAATGACGGACAGCTCGGATTTGCCTTAGTGAGTGAAAGGAATGCTGAACATGGTCATGAAAAGACAGAGCACAGTCACGGGTAACATTGAGATAATGGAGAGTTGAAAACGGGGATAGGGGAAGAAGAAAGCAGAGGGGCAATAGAGGGGGTGGAACTGCCAAATGTGAACCAGATGGCCATGGTTTTGGAGAGGTTTATGTGGAGATAATAGGAGGACATCCAGGAGTTAATGCAGAAAAGGCAGGAATTGAGTGGGGTGATATCGGGTGTGGAGGAATCTGTATGGTGAAGGAGAATGATGTCATCCATGTAATAGTACGCAGAAATACCAAATTGTTGCACCAGAAGGGTCAGAGGGGCCAGGAAAATATTGAACAGCAGGGGGGCCAGGATGGACCCTTGAGGGACACCACAGTTCTCTGGTCACCCAGTCAAAGAAAAGCAATCAGATTTGTTTGGCATGACCATCCTTTGGTAAAACCATGTTGCCTCAGATCTAAAGAAGTGGCTACACAAATAAAGGTAAAAAACACAGCTTTCACAAAATTCTGAAGTTTGTAAAGTCCACTGCTCTCTCTTTCAGGAGTGCCTCCATTACGTTTCCCACCACCGAGGTAAGGCTTACTGGCCTGTAGTTTATCACTTCTTCCCTATTACCACTTTTGTGAAGAGGTACCACATCAGCCCCCTCACTTGGTTTGCAGCTTGTCGTGCTGTGAGGGCTTGTGTGTATCAGTGATGCTGAGAGCTAAACTATCAGTAGTTAGCTACTGGCAGGGTCTCCCAAGATGGACAAGTCTCAGCTGAGGTGCCAGACCAAGACAAACCACCCATCTGGGCAGCAGCAGAATGGGATAGTGTTGACGGCAGAGGATCACATTTCTGTGACAACGGCAACAACACCAAACTTAAACTGTGCGGAAGGAAGGCCTGGCAATCTACTTCTGCATCTTGCCATGAAAACCCAATGGATAGTTGCAACAAAACAAATAGTGCTATAGTGCTGGAAGATGAGACTCCCAGGTCGGAAGGCACTCAACTAACTACTGGGGAAGAGCTGAAGACTTTTCAGAGTAAAGTCAGCATTTATGATGTGGTTGGATCAAAGCCCTCGGGACGTCTGACTGCTGATGTAGCTGCGCATGAAATGAGAGTCAGAAGCTGTAAAGATGTCTTACACATTGGAACATGGAACGTACGAAGCATGAACCAAGGGAAGTTGGAGGTGGTCAAGAATGA
This sequence comes from Ichthyophis bannanicus, assembly GCA_033557465.1. NCBI lineage: Eukaryota > Metazoa > Chordata > Amphibia > Gymnophiona > Ichthyophiidae > Ichthyophis > Ichthyophis bannanicus. Next base: position 162,246,596 of record CM066032.1, on the reverse strand, counting down.
AATGGAACGTGTACAACTTGATCTGTTGGGTGTCAGCAAACTGAAATGGACTGGCATTGGGCACTTTGCATCAGATGATCACATGGTCTACTATGCTGGAAATGAAAGACAAAGAAGACATGGTGTTGCATTTATAATAAAGAAGAAACTTGCAAAAACTGTAATGAAATACAATGCAGTCAGCAAACGCTTAATCTCTATTCGTCTACGGGGAATGCCTATCAACACAACTATAATTCAAGTATATGCCCCAACAACAGCTGCAGATGAGAATGAAATTGAAGAGTTCTATGAACAAGTACAAGCAGAAATTGACAGAACATGCAAACAGGATATCCTGATAGTCATGGGTGACTGGAACGCAAAAGTTGGCAACAAAGAAGAAGGCAAAGTAGTTGGAAAATATGGACTTGGCAACAGAAATGAAGCTGGAGAAAGACTGATAGAATTCTGCAAGATCAACGATCTATTCATCTCAAACACCTTCTTCCAGCAACACAAGCGGTGACTGTACACATGGATTTCACCCAATGGATTGTATAAAAATCAAATTGACTATATCTGTGGAAGTCAACGATGGAAAAGCTCTATAACATCAACAAAGACAAAACCTGGAGCTGACTGTGGTACAGATCATCAACTACTAGTATGCAAACTCAAGCTAAAGTTGAAAAAGAGCAAACCACTCATGAATGCAGCAAAATATGACCTTGAGAATATACCACTGGAATTTAAAGACTGCCTGCAAAATCGATTTGCTGCTTTAGATACAAATGATAGAGCTCCAGAAGAGTTATGGAATGACATCAAGAAGGTGGTGTTGGAAGAAAGTGAGAAGTCTCTACAAAAGGTGAAAAAGAAAAAACGGCCAAAATGGATGACGGAAGAAACTCTGAAAATTGCCCAGAAACGCAGAGAAGCTAAAGCCAGAGGAGAAAGAAAGACAATCACAGAACTCAACAGAGATTTCCAATGTGCAGCAAGTCAGGACAAGGAAAAATACTACAATGACGCATGCAAGGAAATAGAAGCAGAAACTATCAGAGGAAGAACAAGATCGGCTTTCCTAAAGCTACGAGAGTTAAAGAAAAAGTTCCAGCCTCGAATTGGAATGTTACAAGATGCTCAAGGTTCTATGTTGAATGATGCTGAGAAGATCAAGAAAACATGGAAGGAATATACAGAGTTTTTATATGATAAAGATCAAGTGGACCAAAAGCCGTTTCAACCTGTACCTTATGATCGGGAACCATTGGTGATGAAAGAAGAAGTTGAAGCAGCATTGAAAGCCTTATCAAAGAACAAAGCACCAGGCATTGATTGCATTCCCATAGAAGTATTGCAGCAATCTGATGCAGCTGTTACCGTACTTACAAGGCTCTGCCAAGAAATATGGAAGACAGCATCATGGCCAACTGACTAGAAAAGATCTGTGTTTATACCAATACTAAAGAAAGGTGATCCAACTGACTGTGGAAATTATCGCACAATTGCTCTGATCCCACATGCCAGCAAGATTCTACTGAAGATTATTCAAAAGAGACTACAACCATACCTGGAACAAGAACTACCTGAAGTGCAAGCAGGGTTCAGGAAAGGGCGAGGAACGAGAGACATCATTGCGGATGTGAGATGGATCCTTGAAAAGACTAAAGAATACCAAAAGGATATCTATTTGTGCTTTATCGACTATAGCAAAGCTTTTGACTGTGTAAACCATGAGAAACTCTGGGCCACATTAAGAAGCATGGGTATACCAGAACACCTGATCGTACTCCTGCACAATCTGTACATTGATCAAGAAGCAACAGTTAGAACGGAACAAGGAGAAACAGAATGGTTTAAAATAAGCAAAGGTGTAAGACAAGGCTGCATACTTTACCCCTACCTGTTTAATTTATATGCAGAACAAATCATCAGAGAAGCAGGATTGTATGAAAACAACAGAGGTGTGAAGATTGGTGGAAGACTCATCAACAACTTTCGATATGCTGATGATACCACATTACTGGGTGAAAGTGAAGATGATCTGAAACATTTGCTTCTCACAATCAAAGAGCATAGTCTCAAAATGGGCCTGCATCTTAATGTAAAGAAGACAAAGATCATGACAACTGTCATAATCAACGGGTTCATCGTTGAAGGAGAAGAAATTGAAATCGTGAACAACTTTAACCTACTTGGATCAATTATCAATAAAGAAGCAACAAGCAGTCAAGAAATCAGACGACGTATTGCTCTTGGCAGAATGGCCATGAAAGACCTAGATAAGATTCTCAAGAGCAGAGATGTCTCTCTCCATACAAAGATTCGACTTGTTCAAGCCATGGTATTTTCAATAACATCATATGGATGTGAAAGCTGGACAGTGAAAAAGACAGACAGGAAGAAAATTGATGCCTTTGAATTATGGTGCTGGCGGCGAATACTGTGTATACCATGGACTGCCCGAAGAACAAACCAGTCGGTACTAGAGGAGATCAAACCTAAGCTTTCTTTAGAAGCTCAGATGACAAGACTTCGACTTTCATACTTTGGACACATGATGCGGAGAGAGAGATCATTAGAGAAAGACATCATGCTTGGCAAGATAGAAGGTCAACGCAAAAGAGGAAGGCCAGCAATGAGATGGATCGATACAATAACAGCAGCTATGGGTACTAGTCTGTCAACAATGTGCCGCCTGACTGAAGACCGAACACAATTTAGGATAGCTATCCAGAGGGTTGCCATGCGTCGACTCCGACTCGACGGCACTTAACAACAACAACCACATCAGCCCTTCTCCACTACTGTCAAACTTCTCCTGTCTCCAAGGATCTAATAAAACATCCTATAGAGGCCCTGCCAGAACCTCTCTGATCTCTTTCGGTATCCTGGGATGTATCCCATTTGGTCCCATGGCCTTGTCCACTTTCAGTTTTGCAAGCTGCTCAAACACATCATCTTCTGTAATGGTGTGGTATCTATTCCATTCTTAATTGTATATCTGTTAATAACAGGTAGTCATTCTCCGGGATTTTCTTTAGTAAAAACAGAACAGAAGTATTTGTTTAGCATTTTTGCCTTTTCAATATCACTTTCCATGAATCTGTTCCCGGTATTTTTGAGTCTTGCAGTTCCAACTCTGATCTTCCTTTTCTCCCAAATAATACCTGAAAAAGATTTTATCATCACGCTTTCGATCTTTAGCCATCTTTTCTTCTGCCTTTGTTTGGCTATCCTTATTTCTCTTTTTGTCTTTTAGCTTTATCCGGTATTCTTTTCTGTGTTCCTCTGTTTGCAAACTTCTGAATTTTGTGAAAGCTGTGTTTTTGCCTTTATTTGTGGAGCCATTTCTTTAGAGAACCATATAGGTTTCCTTGTCCTCTTATTCTTATTTACTTTCCTTACATATGTATCCTTTGCACATTTTATTGCTTTAAACATGTCTTTTTTTCAACAATGTAGCATTTTCTGCATTGAATAATATAGTGCACATTAAAGGAGAAGCACAGGGGGATCCCCTTGTGTTTAATGTCATTCCAATGTGGATAACTATGGGGTCTTGTGATATGTTCTGGCATCGCATACAAAATCTAGTTGTTAGGAAGCTGAGTGTTGGTGAGCAAGATGGAAGGGACAATGGCAAGGCAAGGAGCACCCTCAAGGCAAAGCAGGGTGTGGACAGAGTGAGTGATTCCCTAAGTTCATGGGAGGACCGAGATATTTGGTTGACTCCATCCTATCCCAAGCTGAGCCTCCAGTCTGCTCTCAGAGTGATGGCACGTGAGCAGAACCAATACCTCTATAAGCAAGTCACTATGAAGCAGATAAGGTACTGCCCCAGGATGAGGGATAGGCAGCACTAAAGGTGATAACACAGTACACTGGGGCAATGACTGCCCTGGATAACCAGCCCATGCAGATGGGAAATGGATTTTGCTCACGCCTTTCTCAGACATTCAAGGCAAGTTACATTCAGGCGCTGTAGGTATTTTCCAGCCTTAGAAGGTTAGAATCTAAGTCTGTACCTGCGGAATTGGAGTGTTAAGGGCTTGCCCAAGATCACAAGCAGTGGTAGTGGGATCTGAACCTGGTTTCTCTTTAGGGTTACCAACTTTTTCACCGAGAAAAACCCGACACCTGTGGCTCGCCATGCTCCACCCATTCTCCGCCCCTAGTCCCACCCATGCCCCGCCCCCAGCCCCACCCACAAAAATTACCGAGGATACGTGTAGGCTAACTTCCTTGGTCAGATAATAATTAAACTGGGAACCCCAAAATCCAAACATGAAATGTACAACACTGGAGAAATAAAACTATAAAGTAATTTCCTCTTGCACTAAACAAAAATGCAAAGATGTTATCAATACACACTTCCCAGACCAAACATATTCCAGCTAATAAATTCAAAATAAAATGTATTTTTCTACCTTCTGTTTGGGCGTTTTATTTTTCAGTTGCAATTGCTCCGGTCACTTTCTTCTGGTTTCTTTGTGTCTTCTGCGAGCTATCCATTTGTCCTTTCTTCTCTTTTAGATGTTTTCCATTCTCTCTCTATTCCTGCTTTAACATACTGATTGTTTCCCTTTTGCTCTTTCCTCCAATTCTTTCCTTATTCCTTTATCATCCATTTAAATTTCACCCTTCCATTCTCAAGCCCCTCACTCTCCCAATACCCAGCCCATCATAGACTTTTCTTCCACACAAAATATTTTTTCCCCTCTCCATTCTCATTACCCATCTATTCTAGTCCTCCCCCAAAATCAGTTCCCTTATAGTTCTAGACCCACCCAGCATCCACTCCCTTCTAATCCCATTCTCCCATGCCCCACATCAGCCCATTTCCAGTCCTATTCCAGCTCTTCATCAGCCCATTTCCAGTGCTAGCCCTCACATCACAGCCCATTTCCAGTCCTAGCCCCCCCCCCATCACAGCCCATTTCCAGTCCAAGTCCCCCATCACAGCCTATTTCCAGTACTAGGCCCCCCCCATCACATCCCATTTGTAGTCCGAGTCCCCCCGCACCATCACTGCCCATTTGCAGTCCTACCCTCCCCCCCACCATCACAGTCCATTTGCAGTCCTAGCCCCCCTAATCACAGCCTATTTCCAGTCCAAGGTCCCCCTCCCTCCACCATAGCCCATTTCCAGTCCAAGTCCCCCCCCCCCCAATAGCCCTTTTCCAGTCCAGGTCCCCCTCCCCATCACCACCCATTTCCAATGCATGTCCCCCCCCCCATAGCCCTTTTCCAGTCCAGGTCCCCCTCCCCATCAAAACCTTTTTCCAGTCCTGGTCCCCCTACCCCACACATAGCCCTTTTACAGTCCAGGTCCCCCTCCCCATCACAGCCCATTTCTTTCCAGTCCAATGCCCCCCATAGCCCTTTTCCAGGCCAGGTCCCCCCCCCCCCCTTCACAACCTATTTCCAGTCCAAGTCCCCCTAATCACAGCCTATTTCCAGTCCAAGTTCCCCCTCCCTCCACCATAGCCCATTTCCAGTCCAAGTTCCCCCCCCCCCCATAGCCCTTTTCCAGTCCAGGTCCCCCTCCCCATCACAACCCATTTCCAGTCCATGTCCCCCCCCAGCCCTTTTCCAGTCCAGGTTCCCCTCCCCATCAAACCCATTTCCAGTCCATGTCCCCCCCCCCCAAATAGACCTTTTACAGTCCAGGTCCCCTCCCATCACAGCCCATTTTTTTCCAGTCCAAGTCCCCCCCCCCCATAGCCCTTTTCCGGTCCAGGTCCCCCCCCCCCCCAATCACAACCCATTTCCAGTCAAATTCCCCCCTCCTAGTCCTTGTCCAGTCCAGGCCCCCTCCCCCCATCACAGCCCAGGCAGTCCTTGGCCTCCCCCCCCCAAACACCGCGGCGGTCTGAGGCTTTAGAGGGAGCCGGGGAAGCCCGCACGAGGCCCCGGCTCCCTCTGAACAGCCGCCAGCGTGAAGAGCCTTTACCTTTACGCTGGTGGCTGTTCCTATGAAGCCGCCAATGCTGGGAAAGGTTAAAGGGCATTGCCTTTAACCTTTCCCACCAATCGCGGCTTCACAGGAACAGCTGCCAGTGTGAAGGAAAAGGCTCTTCACGCTGGTGGCTGTTCAGAGGGAGCCGGGGCCTCACGTGGGCTTCCCTGGCTCCCTCTGAAGCCCTCCGGGTTGGGAGAAAAGCCGTTTTTTTTGTTCTGGCCACTCCCGATCTTGCGGCCAGAGCAAAAAAAACGGCTTTTCAAGGGCCGGTTTTGCCTCTGCGCCGGCAGCCGGCCTGGCCATGGAAAAACCGGCCAGGCCGGCTGAAAACCGGCCAGTTGGCAACCCTATTTCTCTTGTTGTCAGCTAATTGCATTAATTAATCTACTCCTTGAGGATTTTGAGAGGCTATTGCATTTCTTAACCCTGTGGGGCCCTGTAACCCACAAGGTTTCTTCCAATAGTCACCAATTAGCAACAAATTACTCAGACTACAAATTGCTCTAATACAATGCTCTTTATTTGGGTACCAAAACAAACAAACAGCAACTGCTTTGAGCAAAAGTCTCTGTCTTAGAAAGGTGGTGGACAGTCCACTTCCCTTACCGGAATTGGGGAGCAGACTGCCCACTTAGCTATAGGGCTGCTTCCTTATATGCCTGATCTCCGTCACAAAACTGATGTCATCAGTCAGTAGTTATTCTGTATAGGATTTGCAGCTTTCAGCAAAAAAGAAAAAGTCAGAGCTGCTTGCAAAAAAGAAAAGCGATTTGCTAAAACTCCTTCTCTGGGCCCCCTCCCTCCCGTGATTATCGGGCCGAAAGTTGGTGCTTCAAGGTCTGTTTTGATCTATGCAGCTGGCCGGGCCTCTTTGCCTTCCTGGCACTAATTACATTCTTCAGAGCGGAGAGTATTTTTCTATTAATTAGTTTCTGGCCACCTGGCTTGGCCTGTATTCTGGGCCTGACTGTGCACACTACTGTACAAAGTAAGGTCTCTCAGGCTGTAGCAGGCCTCATAGCCATACTCTCTCTTCCATAGCTCACACGAGTTGCTTCTGTGCCATTCAAACGGGGTTGCTTGCATAAGGCAGAATTGCAGTCACAGAAACAGATGAAGCAGATCTGATCAAGAGTGATCCCTAAGCTAAATTTCCCAACAACCCCCCAATCTCCTGGTGCCCTGGAGGACAGCTTTTAGTAGGTGGCTGATCCCCAGCCTGTATAATCAATGCCCTGCCCAGCTGCATGCAAACCTGCCATGGTAGTGGATAATAGAGGGCATTTCATCAGCCACATCTGGACTAGTTAGAACACTACACATACCTACTTACCCCTGACAACAGACTGGTGGCAGCTAGGTGAGGCTGGGGCAGGCTCTACGTATAGTGGGACGCACCAGCAGCAAGGTGTAGGTGGGCTGTGGTAAATACCTCGGTGATACTCATGCCCTGGTCCATATCTTAATAGAAGTAAGTGCAATGGTGGCAGCCTAGTTGCCAAACCATAGAGCCAGCTGTGGTTCCTGGATCCTTTCTCACAGATATGGCCTATTCATACTTCTATCCATAAAAGCCACTGAACTATCACCTCTGACCCCAGTAACCCTTTTTCTCCTCCCAAGTTTGCACCTCTTTGGTGCTAAAGCTGATTTTATTTCTGCTGACTTTTGTGGGGCCCACTTAGCTCCAGGACCCCAACAGCCATAGACAGGAAGCAGGAGAACGGTTACTCTGATAATACATCATATGCTTTAGCTATGCTTTGGCTTATACTTAGAGAACACATTTGATGCTGCCTCAAGCTGATATTATCTTGACGGTTCCCAGTATAAAGACTCTGCTGTGCTCTTCTACATTTTCTGGCATTGCTGGACCTTCCCAACATTGCTTGCACTCAACTCTAATGTTTTGCCTTCTTAAAGTAACCAGTGAAAAGAAACAAGCTTTAAAACTTTACCTTTTGCAGAGAGAGAGAGAAGGGGAGAGCCCCAACCTGATCAGCCCCCAAGAGCAGTACAAGTGAGGGACATAAACATCGGGGCAGACAGTGTCTGGAGCAAGGACGGTACTGAAACAGCACCAAGCAGGAGAGAGCAAAAACAGAGCCCCACAGCAAGACACGTAGAAGTGGAGCTCCAGGGTCCTAGCCAGCCATAGACCAGCTGCAGGAAATGACATCTGGACAAGCAACACCCCCCTTCCCCCACCCCCAGGCAACAGACAGAGAAAGAAGATGAGTGACAAGCCCGTAGAGTTTCAGTGCATAGAATAGAGTAAGAGGCATAAGCAGAAATGAAAGCACTTGCCTGATAGATCAAAGGTGACTATGACAGCTCCCCGCTGCTGCACCTAGCGTTCTCGGATCTTTTTTTTCTAATCCTTTGAAGGTGGAGTAAGGCAACTATTTGGAGCATTTTTGCCCCTCCCAAGACTTTGCCTCCTGTCTTCTGTTGTCCTGCCGCCGCTGAGAGAAGAAAAAGTGATAGCGACAGGGAAACAGCAGGCAGCCAAAATGCGCCCCCAAAGCCTTTGCGCCCTGTGCAGCTGCATAAGGCTAGGTATGGTCCTGTCTGCCGGGTACATGTGACCTGGATTGGCCACTGTTTGAAACAGGATACTGGGCTTGATGGGCCTTAGTCTGTAAATACTGCCACAGACCCTGGAACATCAAACACCTATTTGAAAAGCTGAGCAATTCAGATTACTACAGTATAGATCCCCTACGTACAAACTCCATGTTAACAGAACACCTAGTCTTGGTCACACATTCAAAACACAGACCCATACCAAGTATATAATAAATAACCATAACCTAAAAATAAACATAGGTAGATAAAAATTAAACTGCAACTCTGAAAAGCCAGATTCTGCATACAGTGCAATACTAGAGAAATAGAAAGAGATGCATTTGCATGTACTGTATAAAATGTGAAGATAGCACCAAGTACGAACATTAAATTGAAAATAAAATTCTCTTCTACCTTTGTTGTTTGACTATTGTATTCTCTGATCATGCTTGTCCAAAACTGAGGTGTATGCTTTCCTCTAACTCCCAGTGAACCCTTCTGTCTACTTTCCCTGAGGGATGGCATGAGGGTGATACAGGGCCATGTGCAAAGACTCACTGTGGCATCATCTGCAGAAATCTAGTATACTTTATTTTAAAAAGTATACTTATTTACATTCTCTTATATACCATGCTATTCTGCATCAGTGTGGTTTACATTGAACAAGCTGAAATTATATTGAACAGGGCATTATAACTTGGAGATAACTATTTTATAGGGAACATGGAGGGTTAAGTGGCTTGCCCAAGATCACAAGGAGCACCTGTGGGACTAGAAACCCCAGTCCTTCTGGCCCAGGGTTGCTGTCCTCTAGTGGGATTTGAACCCCCAACCTTCCCAGCCTGAAGTACCTTGCCCCAACCACTAGGCCACTCCTCCACTCTGTATATGTCACCCATCTAAAATCCTATCTGGCTTCTAAACATGTACATGCAATTTAGTTAAACAGATGTTACAATAAAACAAACATAATAATAAAACATTAAATTTGATTAATGAAAAGCCACTTACACAGCCCTCTCCCGCCAAACCATTATAAGTATCTGCACAGCAGATTTATTTTGCTATGGCCATATTGTTGATCAAGAGGGAAGATATAAAATGAGAAACTAATCCTGGTAGCCATGAATTCAAATGCTGACTTGGATTGTGCTAGATTTGTAAAAGTCTGGAACTCAGCAGCAGTAAAGCTATCAGGCTGCTAAATAAAATTAAACCGAGACATTCCCTTAAAATTTAAAATGTCCTTGTATCTAAATTGACAAAATAACTTCAGTCTGGCAGCATAAAGAACGAAAAACTGCAAATGTCAAAAACAATACATAGTCCAGTAACCCCCCCTCCCCAATCTACTATTCCCTAACAGCACTAACTCCAAAACTCACACAAAATGGAGCACATCCAGAAAGAGCAGCACTACAAATAATGCAGTGTGCCCTAGAACATTCATATTTTCTGAAAATTGAACGAGCCAGATTACTACAGCTCCCTACATTTGAACTCCATGCTAACAGAACATGTAGCCTCAGTCACACATATGCAAAACAGAGATAGATCTTCACCAAATAGGGAATATATTAGTACAAACTAAAAACAGACATATGTAGTCAAAAAATGCTTTTACCCATTAGTGTTAGGTTTGCAGGATTTCTTTCCCAAAATTATACATTACTGCAGAGTGAGGCAAGAGAAAGAACTCTCACACAGAGGCATCTGTATTATCAGCAGAAACTAACATAATGGCTCAGCAGAAGTAGCGTGACTGCTACCTCAGTGGGTGGCCTTAGTTGTAGCAGCAGCTGTTTTGCCACACTGAAATGCAGTAACTGCAAGGGGATGTATCTGTCTCCCTGCAGTTAGCCTACGGTCCTGCATAATCAAACTCTGGAATTAGTTACCAGAGGATGCAGTAAAAGCTGTTATTGTAGCTGGGTTTAAAAAAGGTTTGGACAAGTTCTTGGAGGAAAGGTCCATAAACTATTATTAAAGAGGACCTGGGAAATTCACTGCTTGCCCTGGGACCGTACCATGCCATAATCTCCATAATCCATAATGGAGTGGAGGAGTAGCTTCAGAACCCAGAGACCAGGGTTCGATTCCCACTAGCACTCCTTGTGGCCTTGGGCAAGTCATTTAATCCTCCATGGCCTCAGAAAAAATCCAAGGTATCAATATCCCTGTTTAATGTACATTACCAAGTTTAAGTTACAATGTAAACTGCTTTGATTGAAATGATAAAGCGGTATCTAAAACCTGTTAAATAAATAATCACACCTTGTGTGACTTGCACATTGGGCGCATGTCCCCCCTCCCACACCTCCATCCAGCCTGCCACTTACTGCTCTTACTTTGCTGCTGCTGCCCTCTGTTTTCTCCACAGCGGCGCCAGCAGCAGGGAAAAAACAGAAAGCGGCTGGATGGAGGTGGAGGAGAGGGCATGCACCTGATGTGCAAATCGCCGGCACTTTAAGTAGATCTGTCCCTCCCTGCTCTGATATCACATCAGAGGAGGGAGGGAGGGACCAGACCTCCTTAAAGTCCCATGAAAAGGCTTAGGGGGGTGCATTTCGGCTGTGTAATGTTGCCCTGCCGCTGCTGAGAGAAGATAAATTGGCGGTGACAGAGCAACAGCAGGTAGCCGAAATGCACCCCCCAAAGCCTTTGCACCCTGTGCAGCTCCATCACTCGCACGCGGCTAGGTATGGTCCTGCCTGCCAGGTACTTATGACCTGGATTGGTCACTGTTAGGAACAGGATACTGGGCTTGATGGATCTTAGTCTTACCAGTACAGCATTTTTTATGTTCATGTTACCAATGCAAAACCTAGGAAACATGCTGCTAAATATGCCAAACAAAAGGGGCTCAACAGCACCCTTGTAGCATCTCCCACTTCCACAAAAACAAGAGCGACGTGGCATCCTCTGAAAAAGAGAGGCTTAGTGGCCCCTACACAGTGCTTCCCTCCTTCTGAAAAACAAGAAGGACTTTGTGACCCCCTCCCACTCCAACATCAACACCAAGAAGGGCTTGGCAGCTCCAACATAACTCCTGAAACTGTGCACTGGACCAGCAGAGTGTTAAAGTAAATATATGTACAGTCAAACCTCGGTTTTCATGATTAATCCGTTCGAAAAAGTCTGACTAAAACCGAAACGTATGAAAACTGAAGCAATATTTCCCATAAGAAATAATGTAAATCCAATTAATCCGTTCCAGACACCCAAAAATATTCACAAAAAATACATTTTATAGAGAATAACTATATTTTTACATACAGAAAACAATGCGAAATAAATATAAATGACTAATGAAATGTATAAATGAACATTTAACATCACTGAAAGCAAGCTAAGTACAGTACTGTACAGTACAGTATGTTAACATCTGGCCTTAGCCACCCCTGACAAGCTGCTGTGCCCAGCTCTCTTCGGAATCACATTGGATTCAGCCCATTAAAATAACTTTACATTATCTGCTCAATGCTTCAGAATGGCAGAAAATCTTAATGATATAGCTTCAGACGTACCCTGCGAGAAAAAGAACTGCCTCCCACATTCATGCAACATCTCCTGCTTACGTTGACAGCTTTTCTTCCCTGCTACCTCCGAGCCTGAGGGGGCGCTCCAGAGAACGGGAAGGCGGTGGACGAGATCGGGGCCTTCCTCTCTGCACAATCCTTGCCTCTCTGACTCTGACCAGGCTCGAGGATGTGTTTCATTTACGTGCTCAGCTGGCTTTCGCTTCTCATCACGCTGGCGATCGGTGAGTCCGGGGGGCAGTGCTGCCGGGACTGGGCGGGCGTTCCGGCAGTGTATACAGACCGGTGTGCAGCGCGGGGGTGTATGTATTTACAGTACTGTACTTTACGAAAACCGAGGCGATGTACGAGAACCGGGACAAAATCTCAGTCAAAAAAGACGTTGAAAATCGAAGCGTATGAAAACCGGGGCAAATGAAAACCGAGGTTTGACTGTATTCTGCAAAAAACAAAAGGAAATGCAAGATGCCCACACACTAAGGAGCTAAAAGAAAAAGTGAGAATCACAGCACAGTTTATAACACCAAATTATAACTCATTATATTCTGTTATAAACTGTGTTATGGTTCTCACTTTTTCTTTCTGAATATATATTCTGCATGCACAGAAACCTCTCCCTTGACAATGGGTGCAGAGCAGAAGTAGGACATTCCCCCACAGAACTCAATAACAACAAACATTCCCCAGTACCAGGCATATTAGGAATAAATAAAAAAAACCTACAAAGTCATCAAAAATCTAAAAGGCCAAATCTACCATACTGGCATAGGCTTATATTTATTTATTTTATTTAAAGGGTATTTCTATCCCACCTTATCCTTCAATCAAGGCGGTGAACACAGCAAACGATCATTCGAAGTGTTGTGTGTGTCAGGTGAGCTTATGTACAGTGTGTGTGCATGTGTGTGAGTGTGTTGATTAGAGTGGGCTATTTACAGTGTGCGCTATGTACAGTATATACATGGGTTTCTGGGTCTGTTTTTCTACAAGTGAAAGTGGTATACATTCAGGTACTGTATATATATTTCCCTTGCCACCAAAGGACTCACCAAAGGCAATTGAGGGTTAAGTGGCTTGCCCAATGAACTCCTGTAGGACTAGAAACCCCAGCCCTTCCAGGCCAAGGTTGCTGTCCTCTAGCAGATTTCGAACCCCTCATCCTCTGGCCTGAAGTAACTTGCCCCAACAACTAGGCCTCTCTGCCCTACATGACTTCTGAAATTCATAAGCTTCCAAAACTCATACAAGGAGCCTACCCAGAAAAAAGCAGCACTATAAATACTGCAGCATGCCCGAGAACATCCATGCACCTATTTGAAAATCTGAGCAAATCATATTACTACAGTACAGATCTCTAAGTAGAAACTCCATGTTAACAGAACACTTGGCCTCGGTCACATACTCAGAACACAGACACCCATCGAGTACAGAATAAGTGACCACAACTTAAAGTAAAAATAAAAATATATAGACAAAACTTAAGCTGAAACCCCAAGAAGCCAGCCACCTCATGCCGTGCAGCAACAGAGAAATAAGAGATGCAGTTGCCCATACTGTGTAAAATATAAAAATTTAAAGTCCAATCACTGAATTGAAAAGAAAATGATTGTTTCTACCTTTTGTTGTCTGACCATTTTATTCTCTGATCATGCTGGTCCAGATATGAGCCTTCTGCATTCCTCTGTTTTCTCTTAGCTCTCTTTCTACAGTCTCTAGTCAATCTGCCATTTTTTGTTTTTCCTCCATTTTTGATATTGATTTTCTTCCTTTCAGTTTTCTTCCATTTATTTCTCTCTCTCTGTCCATCCAGATTTCACTGCTCCTTACTATTCAGTTTTCAATCTCCTTCTTTTTTTACACCATCCACCCTCTGCTTTTCAACCTTCACCCCAGTCCTTCCATTCCCCAGCTCTTCTTCCCTGGTCCATTATTCCCCGGTCTTTTGTTCATTCTCTCTTTTTCCCTCCATGTCTAACATCTCTCCCCCATCATCCAGTGTCTCTGTCTCTCTTTCTCTGGCTCTCTCTTTCCTTCCATCCACTAGCTCTGCTCTCTCTTTCCTTCCATGTCTGCCCTCTCCCTTCCTATCCCCTTGCAACCAGCATCTACCCCATCTCTATACCGTACCACCCCCTCCCTATTACTCCCATGTCCAGCATCTCTCCATATCTTTCTCAACCTATTTACCCCATCTCCATCTTCTCCCTCTCTCAACCTGTTTCTTGCATCTCATAAGAACATAAGATATGCTGGACTTGGGGAGGGGGGGACAGAGGTGAGATCCTGAACACGTGACATACTCCTTCTCTCCTTGTTGGGTGTCCAGGATCTCAACTCTATCCCCCCACCCCCCAAGTTCAGCATGTTCCCATAGTCTCCCTATAACCCTCTGGCCAACATCACAATTCCATCTCCCCTCCTTGCTTCTCCATTTGCCCCTTTCCATGTCCAATATCTCCCTTTATCTCCCTAGCCACACACCTCAATCTTATCCTCACAGCTTCTCTATTCCTTGCCCCCCATGTACCCAGCATCAACCTTCTGACTCACTGTGCCCATCCACATGGACCTCCCAATGCCCCTTCATGTCCACCTCTTGTATATACAAGGGGCAGAGCCTGCCAAGAGAGCAGAATGTCCCATGGATGGGGCTGTGCAAGCAGTGATCCCAGAGCACAGAGAAGGAGTAAAATTGGCCTCGCAAAAGTCCCTTCCCGCAGGACATGCTGCTCCTGCAGCAGGTTCTGATCTCTGGGCCACAATCGCCACCTCACACACCATTCTGCCTACAGGAGCGGTATGTCCTGCAGGCATAGGCAGTGCAAGGAGTGACTGCGGCCCTGAGAAACAGAGAGCCTGCCCGCAAAAGCAGATGTCAGGAGGGCACCATCGCATCCATCCACCCCCAACCAGGTTGGCCTGCAGAGCACCGGTAGCCTAGTGGAGAGCCTGCCCATGGGACACACAGCTCCCATGGTCAGAAGGCTATGAGTAGCGATTGTAGCCTCTCACAGCCTTCTGTCCATGGGAGCAGTATGTCCTGCATTTGTCCTAATGCCCCCCTCCCCTGTTGTCCAGCATTTGTCTTCCTGCTCCACCTGTTGTCCTGCCCCCCTCCCCATCAGGTCCCACCCTCCCTATGATGATGATTTTTCAGATATATTAGTGAGAAGAGGAAGGGCAAAAGTGGTACTGTCAGACTCAAGGGTACAGAGGAGGAATATGTAAAAGCTGATAAGGATAAAGCGGAATTGCTTAACAAATATTTCTGTTCTGTGTTCACAGATGAAGAACCAGGAGCGGGACCTCAGAAAACACCCACAAACAGGAACAGAAGTGAGGGACATCTTGAACAATTTTCAGAAGACTGTGTTCGTGAGACACTAACTCAACTTAAAGTAGACAAAGCGATGGGACCGGATGGGACACACCCTAGAATACTGAGGGAACTTGGGGACATTCTAGCTGCTCCACTGACTGACCTTTTCAATGCCTCGTTGGAGTCGGGAGTGGTGCCAAAGGACTGGAGAGAGGCTCATGTGGTGCCTTTACACAAAAGCGGAAGTAAGGATGTGGTTGAAAACTACAGGTCGGTTAGTTTAACTTCGGTGGTGAGTAAATTATTGGAAACGCTGCTGAAAGAGAAAATAGTGAGGTTTCTGGAGTCCAGCAGATTACAGGATCCGAGGCAGCAAGGATTCACCAGAGGCAGGTCTTGTCAGACAAATCTGATTGATTTCTTTGACTGGGTGACCAGGTAGTTGGACAGAGGGAGAGCCCTAAATGTGGTGTATTTAGATTTCAGTAAAGCCTTTGACACTGTTCCTCAGAGACGACTTATAAACAAACTGAGCACCCTAGGGATGGACCCTAAAGTTACTGCTTGGGTTAGAAATTGGTTGGATGGGAGTCGACAAAGAGTACAAGTAAATGGAGCTCACTCTGAGGAGAAGGATGTTACCAGTGGTGTGCCCCAGGGATCTGTCCTTGGTCTGATTCTTTTTAACATCTTTGTTAGTGATATAGCGGAAGGGCTGTCGGGTAAGGTTTGCCTCTTTGCGGATGATACCAAAATCGGCAATAGAGTAGACACCCAGGAAGGTGTAGATAACATGAGAAGGGATCTAGCTAAGCTTGAAGAATGGTCTAGAATCTGGCAGCTGGGATTTAATGTTAAAAAATGTAAGGTCATGCATTTGGGCTGCAGCAATCCAAGGGAGCAATATAGTATAGGGGGTGAAGTACTTTTGTCCACTAAAGAACAGCAGGACCTAGGCGTGGTTGTGTCTTATTATCTTAAAGTAGCTAAACAGGTAGAAAAGGCGATGGCAAAAGCTAGAAGGATGCTTGGGTGTATACAGAGAGGAATGGTTAGCAGAAAAAAGGAGGTGATAGTGCCTCTGTATAAGTCTTTGGTGCAACCTCATTTGGAGTATAGTGTGCAATTCTGGAGACCGCACCTTCAAAAGGATGTGAACAGGATGGAGTCGGTGCAGAGGGTGGCTACTAAAATGATTAGTGGTCTTCATTATAAAGTATATGAGGACAGACTTAAGGATCTTAATATGTACACCTTAGAGGAAAGGCGGGATAGAGGTGATATGATTGAGATGTTTAAATACCTCCGTGGCATAAATGTTCAGGGAGAGAGCCTCTTTCAATTGAAAGCAAGTTCTGCTATGAGGGCACATGGGATGAGGGTGAAGGGAGATAGATTCAGGAGTGATATGCGGAAATATTTCTTTACAGAAAGAGTGGTGGATCCGTGGAATAGTCTCCCAGTCGAGGTGGTAGAGATGAGGACAGCATCTGAATTCAAAAAAGCATGGGACCAACACAGAGGATCTCTAAAGGTAAAAAGTGGACTGTTTTAGTTGTTGATATGGAAGGACAGACTAGATAGGCCATGTGGTCTTTTTCTGTCATCATATTTCTATGTTTCTAATATCATTGCCTGGAAAACTATTTAGAAATCATGTGCCTTGATTAGAGGGTGTAAATGTTGTAGAGCTTTAATTTTTTTTTTTGGTAGATCATTCCAGCGGTTTTGTGAATATGACATTATAAAGTTAGACATTGATCTAGTGTTATTCCGAGACACTCAGTCTTCACTTTTAATTCTGCTTTATTGACTTTCAAATCTTTTGGAGGTGTAAAGCTTTGATTCCTGGTTATGTTCATTACGTCTGTTTTCTCAAAGTTTATTCTTAGATGCTGCTCCAGTAACCAATGAGAGATTGCAGTATAATTTGTTTTTGTGATGGAGAATGGAGTTTATATCATGATGTCATCTGTGTAGATGTGGTATAAGATGTTATTCATTTATTTAACTAGGTATATATACTGCTTTTCTACCAGTTAATGCGATGCACATTCAGGTACTGCATATATTTTTTCCCTTGTCCCCAAACTTATGAGACTGTATGATGCTGCAAATTGTTTGTATATAAATATTAAATAGGAGGGAGGATAGTGCCGATCCTTGGGGCTTCTGTGTATACCCTTTTGCCTGGACCTAGCCCTTATTTATGTTTATGTTTATGTTTATTTGATATTTCTGTTTTTAATGATGTTTCCTGTTTACATTCTTTATCCTTATTGTCACTATTGTCCATCCTGTATCATTATCTTTCTTTTTCTCTTATTTCTATATTATAATTAATGTTTGATCTGTTCATTTTGTATACTGCTCTGATTGTATATGAAGAGAGGTCTATCAAGTTCGAATAAACCATAAACCATATTTCTGAGGTTATACATTAACTTTATACCTAGAGGGCATGTTTACTAACGGAGGCTCCGGTAATGTTTCTTCTGTTGGAATTTTACCGCAGAGGCCTATGCTACTGCTGCTACTTATATAATATTTGGGGGGCCTGTACGTCCATCGCGCACAGCACTGCGCTATCGAGGATAAGGGAGCACTTAGCATTTGTGCACTTACTGTACATTAGGTGCATGAACTGACGCATGGTAACTGCACTCTGCACTGATGGTAAGCTGATGGGCTCCCACTTAGCACTCAGAATACACACTTTCTGCATGGACCCATGTTGAATGCATTGGTAGATAGCGCAGGTGCACCTGTGCTATCTACTGACATCCAACTTGGGCCCAGTGATTCCCAAAAGCACTCTATTCCAGCACTCTTCCACCTCTCCAGCAGCCCTGAACAGCTTTCCACCACAGGGGAGAACAGGACACAGGATTTCCCTGCCCCCTGCAGCAGAGACACCAATCGGGCTGCACTGGTCTGCTTTAAAAAAAAAAAAAACGCACTCAGGCATGCCCGCACCTGGTGGGCCCGTGCCTACGGGCCATGCCAAAGAGCCCTTTGGCTTGGCCCTTGGGCGGGAGACCAGGATGAGAGCTTTATACACCATCAACAGAACCCATGAATATTGAATTCAGAAGACCCATCTCCTATCCAAGACACTCCAGATAAAGAAGACCCAAAAAGGAAGAAGGGGACAGGGCTTATGAATCTTCATTCATTCAAGAAGAATATGACCGCTGACCCATGAGGAAAGCATCACCCTGTGCTCAGACTGATTAGCCCATCACCAGTGCTACAACCCAAGCAAGAACAGCCACCAGCAGATCAGAAGCCAAGGCGAGGTAAGCCTGCACTGCTTCCAGCTTCTGCCCTCCTCAAGCAACGATCAAATCTACAACTCTGGACAGCTATGAAGGAATATTAGTAACATCTGTGTATTCCATACCAATATAGCCTAGCCTGTTTTACCATACTCTCTATAATTGCCAGGAACTTGTAGTAAATGTTACGCTAACTGCTGACCAAAGCCTTGTAAAATATCAGTGATCCCCATTCTTCATATTACCATATTACCTGCCTATCTTATACACGCTGAAACCTTGTAAGTGTGAGAAAGTGTTTAAACCATACTCACTGACCTACTAATTGCAACTTTTCCTCCACGTAATCGAAATGAACCTCCTTAGGAAACCAGTATGTGCATTCCTCATCATAGCAACCCTCTCTGCTTGCTCCAGCTCACTACAGACACACCAGGTTCTCAGACCAACCCACCTCTTCCCACATAATCAGCCCCACATATTCTACAATTTATCATTCCCTAGGTTCAAACAGGGCTATAACCCTCACCCCCCAAAAAACAGACAGCACCGCAGATTAATCCATATTACAACGACTGCCACTCCCCCCCCCCCCACACACACACACATACATCACCAAACGCTGTTATTAATCTCAATGGTATACTGATAAATACATGTTCCATATGCAATAAGATCCCAGTAATCAGAGACCTTCTCATTGATGAGTCCCCAAACTTTCTGTGTGTCACAGAAACCTGGCTCATTGAATAGGACAATGTCCTAAAAAATCTATTAAACACCAACGGATACTCATTATTGAACAGCCCTGGAGATACCAAGAGACTAGAACTAACCTCAATATGAGTGCAAGTATCTGCACAAACAGTGATAGTATAGACCTAATCAAAATTGAAAATAAGTTCATAGCAATCGCTCTCCTCTATAGACTCCCTAGCAACAATCACCTCAATCTCACTACCATACTTGAATCAGCATGAAAATCTCCAACAAAAAAGCCCCACTTCATTATGGGTGACTTCAATTTACCATCCGTCCCTTCCCCAACAATCCACAGATTTCCTGGAACTTGTGAAAGAATTCAATTTTATACAAATAATAAAAGGAAATACACTTGACCTCATCTTTTGCCCAAGGTACCTAACAAGCATCATCACTTCACTTATCCTTCCATCAGACAAGTTCCATGGTCTGACCATTTCATCATAAGAATGGCTACTACAATTCCAACAGTGACCCAGACGGATAACACTCCCCCCCCCCCTCCAAATGCCGATCTTCAAAAAATTTGACAAGGATACCTTCCCATCTGAAGTATCCTCACTGCTCCATACACAAACCCATGACCTTAATGACGCAATAGAAAACTGGACCACAACAATAAACAAAGCAGCAAAGCCCACTTCATTCACTAAGAAAACTAACAGAAAACATTTGGAAAAGTGGTATACCAAAAATCTTTAGAACATCAAGAAAGCTCTACACAAGCTAGGAAAAAAATGGAGATCAAATAAAACTCCTGAAAACAAAGAACAATAAATCACAACCCTAAATACCCACAAGGATGCAATCCTTAAAGCAAAAAAAGACCACCACACCACCATACTTAACAAAGCTATCAATCAGCCATGAGAGCTATTTGATATACTAAAATCATTAACCAAATCCCACACAAACCAGACAGTAGTACAGAAATTAGCCCACAAATTAGAGCAATTGCCAGGAGTCTGTGCCATCATTTTGAACCCGGATGGGAACAGAGCATAAGACTATCAAATTTTGTGGCCAGTAACACTCTGACTTGTGAGTGACTACTGCTTTTAAACTCGCAGACCAAAGATGCCCCCCCCCCCACCCAACACACAAACATACACAGACAACAAACAGGGGGCAAGAGTAGAACTAAGGAGAAATGATTATAGTGCACAAGGGTGGTAAACAGGAGAATAAAGGGGGACAGGATCCAAAAGCAGCCTCAAAGAGGTGGGTTTTTAGCCTGAATTTGAAAAGAACCAGAAATGGAGCCTGATGTACTGATTCGGGTAGTCTATTCTAGGTATACAGCACAGTAAGGGAGAACGAGTGAAATCTGGAGTTGACAGTGGAAGAGGTACTCTGTTCATCAGGGTTTAGGGAGAAATAAGACAGGAGAAGTAATGAGGAACCATAGAGTGAATGCACAGGTTTTAGCTCTTTTTGGTGTGCTCAGAGAAAGAGAGAGATAAGTCAAAGATGACCTGAAGGTTGCGAGCTGAGGACACTAGGAGAATGGTAGTGTTATCCACGGAAAGAGAGAAAGGAGAGAGAAGGTGGGTTTAGGGAGAAAGATAAGGAGCTCAGTTCACAAGAAGAGAGCCTCTTTCATTTCAAAGAAAGCTCTGCAATGAGAGGCATAGGATGAAGGTGAAAGGGGATAGACTCGGGAGTAATTTGTGAAAATATTTCTTTATGTAAAGAGTGGTAGATGTATGGAATAGTCTCCCAATGGAGGTACTAGAAACGAGGACTGTATCTGGATACAAGAAAGCATAGGACAAGTATAGGGAATATTTAAAGGGAAAAAAAGAGACTGTAAAGCTTAGTAGATGGTGTGGAAGGGTAGACTGGAGAGGCCGTATGGTCTTCATCTGCCATCATGTTTCTATGCCTCTGTTACAGACATCTGCCAGCAAGTTTCAACTAGGGTTCATTGAAAATGAATGAAAAGCTCCACTGTTAGATTAAAAAATTGCTTAACCTGTAGACTTCAGTGGGGATAAACCAGATGAATGCATAAATGATTTGGTGTATGAAGATGAATCAAACGGGGTTTGGGACGAATATCAACCAACATAAACATTTTTGGCATATACATCCCTAGTAAATGGATGCTGTAATGTCTGTTTTTCCCGTTTTAGATGGGTGGGTTCAGCCACAGAGGAAGCATATGCACCTGCACACTGTGTATTTTATTTAGTTCTTTAGCTAGGCTTATATACTGTTTTTCTACAAGTCAAAGCAGTGTACATTCAGCTATTTTGTGTGTATATATATATTTCCGTGGTCCCCAGCAGGCTCACAATCTCTTTTTTGTACCTGAGGCAACAGAGGGTTAAGTGGCTTGTCCAAGGCCACAAGGATCACCTGTAGGGCTAGAAACCCCAGCCCTTCCAGCCCAAGGTAGTAGTCCTCTAGCAGGATTGGGCTGGAGGGCCAGAGGTTCAAAAGTAACTTGCCCCATCCACTAGGTCACTCCTTCTGTATTTCAATGTCCCAGGCCATCCATCACTGACTCCTGCTCCGACTCTTGCTCTTCCCTGCTGCTCCAGTAGTGGCTGGCTACTCCCTGAGTTTTCCCTGAATTCCTTCCATACAACTGCCCCTTTCACCCATGTGCAGACTTTGGAGGTGCTCTGCAAAACCAGCCTCCCTGTGAGCATGGCAGAGGTGCTGCTTTGATCCTAATATGTGGTGTAGGGCTTTGAGAGGGGCCTTCAGAGCTTGGATCCTCCCACTGTCAGCTACAGGCCTGAACTAGGGTTGCCAACTGGCCGGTTTTTCCATGGCCAGGCCGGCTGCCGGCGCAGAGGCAAAACCGGCCCTTAAAAAGCCGTTTTTTTTACTCTGGCCGCAAGATCGGCAGCGGCCAGAGCAAAAGACCGGCTTTTCTTCCCACCGGAGGGCTTCAGAGGGAGCCGGGGAAGCCCGCGCGAGGCCCCGGCTCCCTCTGTACAGCCGCCAGCGTGAAGAGCCTTTTCCTTCACGCTGGCGGCTGTTTCTGTACAGCCGCGATTGGTGGGAAAGGTTAAAGGCAATGCCCTTTAACCTTTCCCAGCATTCGCGGCTTCACAGGAACAGCCGCCAGCGTGAAGGAAAAGGCTCTTCACGCTGGCGGCTGTACAGAGGGAGCCGGGGCCTCGCGCGGGCTTCCCCGGCTCCCTCTGAAGCCTCAGACAGCCGCGATGCTGGTCGGGGGGGGGGGGAGGCCAAGGACTGCATGGGCTGTGATGGGGGGGACCTGGACTGGAAAAGGGCTAAGGGGGGGGGGACATGGACTGGAAAAGGGCTAAGGGGGGGACGTGGACTGGAAAACGGCAAATGGGGGGGGGGACGAGGAATGGAAAAGGGAAAAGGGGGGGACTTGGACTTTAAAAGGGCTAAGGGGGGGACTTGGACTGGAAAAGGGCTAAGGGGGGGGACTTGGACTGGAAAAGGACTAAGGGGGGGATTTGGACTGGAAAAGGGCTAAGGGGGGGACTTGGACTGGAAATAGGCTGTGATGGGGGGGACCTGGACTGTAAAAGGGTTATGGGGGGGGACATGGACTGGAAATGGGTTGTGATGGGGGTGGAGGGGACCTGGACCAGAAAAGGGCTATGGGGGGGGGAAACTTGGACTGGAAATAGGCTGTGATGGGGGGGGGGACCTGGACTGTAAAAGGGTTGTGGGGGGGGGGAACTGGACTGGAAATGGTTGG
Organism: Ichthyophis bannanicus; assembly: GCA_033557465.1. Lineage (NCBI taxonomy): Eukaryota > Metazoa > Chordata > Amphibia > Gymnophiona > Ichthyophiidae > Ichthyophis > Ichthyophis bannanicus. Next base: position 162,223,486 of record CM066032.1, on the reverse strand, counting down.
TGGTTGGGGGGGAGGGGACCTGGACTGGAAAAGGGATATGGGGGGGGGGGGCCTTGGACTGGAAATGGGCTATGGTGGAGGAAGGGGGATCTTGGACTGGAAATAGGCTGTTATTAGGGGGGCTAGGACTGCAAATGGGCTGTGATGGTGGGGGGGGGCCTAGGACTGGAAATAGGCTGTGATGGGGGACTTGGACTGGAAATGGGCTGTGATTGGGGGGGGGAGCTAGGACTGGAAATGGCCTGTGATGTGAGGGCTAGCACTGAGGGCTGATGAAAAGCTGGAATAGGACTGGAAATGGGCTGATGTGGGGCATGCGAGAATGGGATTAGAAGGGAGTGGATGCTGGGTGGGCCTAGAACTATAAGGGAATTGATTTTGGGGGAGGACTAGAATGGATGGGGAATGAGAATGGAGAGGGGAAAAAATATTTTGTGTGGAAGAAAAGTCTATGATGGGCCGGTATTGGGAGAGTAAGAGGGGCTTGAGAATGGAAGGGTGAAATTTAAACGGATGATAAAGGAATAAGGAAAGAATTGGGGGAAAGAGCAAAAGGGAAACAATCAGTATGTTAAAGCAGAAATAGAGAGAGAATGGAAAACATCTAAAAGAGAAGAAAGGACAAATGGATAGCTCGCAGAAGACACGAAGAAACCAGAAGAAAGTGACTGGAGCAATTGCAACTGAAAAATAAAACGCCCAAACAGAAGGTAGAAAAATACTTTTTATTTTGAATTTATTAGCTGGAATATGTCTGGTCTGGGAAGTGTGTATTGCTAACATCTTTGCGTTTTTGTTTAGTGCAAGAGGAAATTACTTTATAGTTTTATTTCTCCAGTGTTGTACATTTCATGTTTGGATTTTGGGGTTCCCAGTTTAATTATTATCTGACCAAGGAAGTTAGCCTACACGTATCCTCGGTAATTTTTGTGGGTGGGGCTGGGGGCGGGGCATGGGTGGGACTAGGGGCGGAGAATGGGTGGAGCATGGCGAGCCACAGGTGTCGGGTTTTTCTCGGTGAAAAAGTTGGCAACCCTAGCCTGAACACAGCGCTCAGTTTAAACCCCTCACTATTAGTCTCTCTAAGCAGGGGCTGGCTGCCTCTTTCCCCAGGAGGATCTTCTCTTTCTTCGTATTTCATCTGCTGAGGGCCATTTCTCTAGAGAAGGAACAGGGTATGGGGTATGAGGAATGAGGTACTAGGAGCCTGTGAAACAAACATCTGTGGTTGGACAATCTTGCTTCTAAAGACAAATAATAAGCTAGAATGAGAGGTGAGGGGGAAGGGAATGGCAGTGGAATCTGGATAAATGCGGTAATCCCAGGGACTGATGTCCTTGCTTAATTATTTAATTCCTGGATTTTATGCCACCATTCTCGTCATGAATTGACTTTGGTGGTTTCTAATAACTGAAAAGTATTTGTTAGCTTATAAAAATTGATATCTAGATAAACCATTAGCTAGACTGATCCTGGTTGAGGGCTGGGATGAGGGAATTTTTGTATACTGCTAGGAATTTTACTGGAGAAGCAGAGGCACAAAGCACAGGTACAGACCACTGAGGACTCAGACTGCAGAGAGGAGGAAAGGAAGGCTGCCAGAACCTGGTCCAGAGGAGCAACTGTCTTGCCTGTTGTGCTATAGCCTGAAACCACCAAGAGGAGTCAGTGGAGAGCAGAGAGCAGGAACTGGAGCTGCAAAGGAGCCTGCTCTGGTGACTCATGACCCCTCTCCATCATGCCGTTCCCTGTTCCACATGCCCATGCTTGGCCTCTCTCTCTCTTGCTGAGTCCTTGAATTCAAGCCACTGGATGCACCAGCACAGAAAAGTGGAGGGTGTGAGATGCTGGACAGAGCAGAGTTGAAGGAGAGAGGTCAAAATGCTGATGGATGTAGGAAAAGGGGAAGGGGAAGGAGGTACTGGATGCTGGAAAGAGAAGGGAGGGGGAATGCTGGATGCAGAAGGAGGGAAGGGGAATGCTGGACAAGGAGGGGAGGAGCTGCTAGACACAGAGAGGGAGAGGAGGGAGAAAGGGTGAGATGCTGGACTCAGAGAAGGGGGTAAAATGATGGACAAGGGGGATGGAGAATGAGGGGGAGAGCTAGAGAGAGAGCTGAATGCACATGAGGGAGGAGGAGAGAGATGCTGCAGCTGGGCTAGGGGTAAGAGGGGCATCTACCTCGGGCCTTGCATAAGAAGGAACCAATATGCTATATCGCGCCAAACCTGTTCCTTTCCAACAGCTAGCAGCAGGAGGTACAAAATGGAGTTGGACTGGAGGGAAAGGATGAGAAGGAAGAATGAGTTGAGGGAGGAAAGGGTTCAAAAGTGGATCAACTTGCAGGTAAGGAAGGAGGGCGAAGGACCTCAGTACAGAAGTGTGGAGGAAGAGGTGAGAGAGGGAGCAGCACTGTGGGGAGGAAGAGGTGTGAGAGGGAGCAGCACTGTGGGGAGGAAGAGGTGAGAGAGGGATCAGCACTGTGGGGAGGAAGAGGTGTGAGAGGGAGCAGCACTGTGGGGAGGAAGAGGTGAGAGAGGGATCAGCACTGTGGGGAGGAAGAGGTGTGAGAGGGAGCAGCACTGTGGGGAGGAAGAGGTGTGAGAGGGAGCAGCACTGTGGGGAGGAAGAGGTGAGAGAGGGAGCAGCACTGTGGGGAGGAAGAGGTGTGAGAAGGGAGCAGAATGGATGGAAGGTTGAGAAGAGGAAGAAGGGAAGAGTGTTGCTGTGGAATGAAAGGAAGAGGAAAGAAGAGGCAAGAGTGGGAGGTGAGGTAGGGAGCTGGTGTGAAGGATCTGGAGGGGCTGGAAAGAGGTTGAAAGAGAGAGAGGACAGGGGATGAGAGTAATTTTCCAAATCATTTGATGGGAAAAAATGAATTTTTTAAAGTAAGCACTTATCTTTCCTTGGATAAACTACTCACACAAATTAGCAGTTGTAAATATGTGTCACTATGTCACCTGATACAAATTTCAAAACTAATTAATTCACCTACTTTTACCTTATAAAACTGGCGAAAAATCTGTGGGTAAAAGGTATCAATGCAGGCAGTTAAAAAATTCTCTCAAAATGAAAAATTGTATCCACATACCGACAGCACTGGGGAACACGTTCAGCTTTATTTAAAAATGTGTGAGGTTTGTTATTCTCTTTAGGTATGAAGAGTTGCTGTGAGCTAAGCAGACAAGGGTGCTGAACAAGGCCACCCCACTACATAAATGCGTTTGCAAATACCCACAGATGAGTGAACTCAAGTTCATTAGTCTTTATGCCGTTCCTCCTCTGGGGTAATCGCATCGCCTCCCCATACCCCACATAATCATCTTCCCATCATCCATCCGTTCCTGGCATAACAGCATCTCATCCTTCCACCTGCCCTTGCCTGGCATGATCAGATCACACATCCTGGCATAATCACCTTCATCATTCCCGCCAGCTGATCTCCTTCTGCCAGGTGTCAGTGGGCAGCGCTGCTTATGAAGCCTCCTGCAGATCCTGGAAGCAGGACCGTACCACCTTAGTGAAGTAAGGGGACGGAAAGCATTCTGCTACTGCTCCCCCATGTGGACACGCTGCAATGGTTCTACCTAAATCTATGTAAACAGCATACATTTTGCTTTGTTGTTAATGTGAGGTATTGTGTATTTCTTTGGGTTCTGTTTTGGACCTGTAGTTTTTTGGTCTTATGAGAATCGCCCTGGAGTTTTCTGCTTCCTCCTCCATAAAGTACATGTGTGAAGACAGAGGATTTACCCACCTCTCTGCAAACTATAAACAAGAAGTTGTGAAGCTGTGGAAAGTTTAGCTTGTGCTAGAAGCAGAAGGAGACATTCCCTCTGGAAAGAACCCAAACGCACTACCTTTATCTTTATGTTAGCTCTGACTGGGGGCTCTTACATCTCCTTTCTCCCCATTGAAGAGCTGCCCTTGGAGGTGAGAGTGCATGCTACTGAGTGACGGTGGAAAGAGAACCGGGGAGAAGGACTATTGCATGAAAGGCTGGCAGAGGAGGAGACATCATGTAAGAAGCGCTGCTTATCAACTCCCCCTGCTGCTGGTGGGAGGTCAATGCACAGATAAACACAAAGCCTTCCATGCAGCAAAACAGTTTATACAAGCCAGACGTCTGCCGCAGAAGGGGCAGATTTGCTGGAATAAAACCACGATGCAGATCTAGAGATGGAGGGCAAGTGCTGTGTTGCCGCTGCTGTCTGCCCGGAGAGGGGCACCAGTGATGGAGTGGGCATGGGGGAGGGGCATTGAGGGCAGTGGGATGGGGGACTCGCCTAGGGTGCCCCCAGTCCTTGCACCAGCCCTGCCCACTACACTCTTTTTTTTTTTTTTATTGAAACTTTTTTATAACTTACAAAGCAAGCATAAAGAAACTTACAGATGATTCATTCACAAGAAATACAAAGAAAAAAAAACAAATATATAGAATAACAATACATCTGAACCTAGCCCACAATAAGGGGAGAGTTTAATAAACATAATAACAATAAAAAAAGAAACAACCAGGAGACTAACTCCTGAATACCTAAGCAGCTACTAACAAAACCACCTATCCCAGTCCCTTCTTGCCAAGCCCCTCTTTATCACAAAGAAACAATTCCAATTGAGTAGGATCAAGGAAAACAAACCTAGAACCCTGAAAAGTTAACAAACATTTACAGGGATACCGAAGAAAAAACGTAGCCGGCAGGGCGGTCACTCTAGGTTTAAGGGCTAAAAAACCCTGTCTCCTAGTTTGAGTCGCCCTGCAGACATCTGGAAATATTTGCACTTTCGCTCCACAGAAAAGAGCAGACATATTCTTGAAATAACTACGAAATACAAGAGCTCTGTCTTGATCAAACAGAAAAGAGACCACCAAAGTGGCTCTAGAAGAAATATTATCTTGGGAGTCCTCCAGAAATTTGGTGAGATCAAGGTCAGCACCACCTTGAACCTCATCAAACCCCCCCGAAGAACCCCGAGACAGAGCTCTACCAGTCAAATAATAAAATTTAGAAAGACCAATGGAATCAGCCGAAGCCAACCCCAAAACCTCTCTAAAATACTTTCGTAAAAGTATTTCTGCTGAAAGCAAATGACAATAAGGAAAATTCAATATCCTAACATTTTTAACACGTAGCAAATTATCATACTGTTCCATTTTGTGGTGCAGAACTAAACTATCTTTTATATGAGAAACATTCACATCCTTAAGAGCCTGACATTGATTTTCACAATTAATAATCTGTTTAGAAATAGTCTCCACCTTACTATCCACTTCAGAAACTTTAGCAGCAATCTCCGAAGAGAAACTGCAAAGTTGCACAACAGTAGGTACCAAAGAACTTTCAATACGGGTAACCACTTTCCAAATGTCAGCCAGAGTTACCTGCGCATCAGGCACCAAACTGGCTTCCTTTGGAACGGGTACCCATACCACAGGCTTCAGCTTTTCCCCTGTTATCAGCGGGGTACTCTGCTGAAACCGCATACCATCTGAAGTGGATAGAGGAGGAGATACATAGACTGGGGGAAAAGGTGGTGTCCGGTCTGGAGAGCTCAAGGACACCGGAGAGGGCCGGAGCACAAGAAAGTCAGGGTCAAGTGTAGTATCTAGACCAGAAAGTACCTTCACATGTTTGTCCATGGGGCCCACCGCAGACGTGGCTGCCACAGCCGGCTCGATCTTCTTCTTACGTTTTCCCATCACAATCCTCACAACCAAACGATGACAAAACAGGCTCTTTGCTCCTTGTTGCTCCAAGGGGCTCCCAAGGGGCCTAAATGCCCCTTGTATCTAGCCCCTTCTATCGCTGCCCCGACTAACGCCTCCGGCTGCGCCTACTCAAAGAACCTTTAAACAGGTCCCCGATGACGTCGGGACCGTCGGAGCAGGTGCCTGCCTCCCCGGACCTCTGCGCCGGCTCTCTGCTCTCTCCCAAAGGCAATTCTCCACTGCTCCGGTTTTTCAACAGGTCCCCGATGACGTCGGGACCGTCGGAGCAGGTACCTGCCTCCCCGGACCTCTGCGCCGGCTCTCTACTCTCTCCCAAAGGCAATTCTCCACTGCTCCGGTTTTTCAACAGGTCCCCGATGACGTCGGGACCGTCGGAGCAGGTGCCTGCCTCCCCGGACCTCTGCGCCGGCTCTCTGCTCTCTCCCAAAGGCAATTCTCCACTGCTCCGGTTTTTTCAACAGGTCCCCGATGACGTCGGGACCGTCGGAGCAGTTGCCTGCCCCCCCGGACCTCTGCGCCGGCTCTCTGCTCTCTCCCAAAGGCAATTCTCCACTGCTCCGGTTTTTCAACAGGTCCCCGATGACGTCGGGACCGTCGGAGCAGGTGCCTGCCTCCCCGGACCTCTGCGCCGGCTCTCTGCTCTCTCCCAAAGGCAATTCTCCACTGCTCCGGTTTTTCAACAGGTCCCCGATGACGTCGGGACCGTCGGAGCAGGTGCCTGCCTCCCCGGACCTCTGCGCCGGCTCTCTGCTCTCTCCCCCCACTACACTCTTACCTCATGCTGCAGCAACCGGAAAGCCCACACTGCACACACCATGTACTCAATATGTGAAGAGAGAATCACCGCGTCCTCTCCTACAAATCTATATTACTAAGTATTCTTGAATTTTTACCATTGCAAACGTTTCTCTTTTTCAATTGCCTTTTCTCTTTTGATATTGGAATGGTTCTTCCTGCTTCTACCGTTCCTTCTATACACCTGAAATTACCAGGAAAGTGAAGATTTGGTAAAAGAAAAAAAAGATAAAAAAGTGATTTATGTGATTTTGCTTTTATTCCAGTGCTACTGTAAAAGAGTATGTAGTTTCTGAGTCTCCAGACCGTCTCCTCGGACAGAGTTCAACTAAACATTTCCTAACTTGCTCCAATAATCATCAAAACAGTAAACCACAGATTGGGTTTGCTCAGCTGGGATAATCCTGCAGGACTTTGCCCTGGTCCTCACAGTGAACGCAGGCTAGAAACATAAGCCCCGAACTATAGCCCCACAAAGAGACTCTGAGAGGTTGCCCCAGCAGGAACATATATCGAATGTGTGATGTATTTGTATCTGCTCCTACAGTCACTGGTTTACCCTTCTTGAATGCACAAAGAACTATATAAGAGACTTGAGAAAATGACCTCCAGTCCAATAGGAATATTCTTGGACTGGTATTCGCACCCTGCAGGGTTTTTATGTCCTGAACTGTTTATCTCTTGGTATTTTTGAGACCTGTTTGCTTTTGTACTGTGGCCTGGAAACTGCCATCATCCTTTCATAGAGGAGTGGAGCAGAGTAGTGGCCTAGTGGTTGGGGCAAGGTACTTCAGACTGGAAGGTCAGAGGTTCAAATCCCACTAGAGGACAGCAACCTTGGGCCGGAAGGACTGGGGTTTCTAGTCCTACAGGTGCTCCTTGTGGTCTTGAGTAAGCCACTTAACCCTCCATAGCCCATGTTCTCTGTAAAATAGTTATCTCCAAGTTATAATGCCCTGTTCAATGTAATTTCAGTTTGTTCAATGTAAACCACACTGATGCAGAATAGCATGGTATATAAGAGAATGTAAATAAATAGCACTACTAGGCTATGTTTGTTAAATTGCTGCTACTGTGTATGTTTTGTGTCACTGAATGCTCTAAGGCAGCGATGGCGAACCTATGGCACGCGTGCCAGCAGTGGCACGCGAAGGTCTTGCAGCTGGCACGCGGGAAGGTCCACAATCGAAAAAAAAAACAACAACCCTGTCTGCTGCCGTTGTCGGGGCCGCCGCGGCAGAATCGAGCGTGCCGCGGGGCCCCCCTGTACCCGGCAGATCCTGCCCTCCCCGTAGCAGCTCTCTCTTTGGAGCTACAGTCAGACGCGCCGGCTTGCAGAGCGCGAAGGGAAGAGTTTCCCTTTCGCGACTCTGTTAAGCCCGCAGGGGCTGATGGGAACTTCCCATCAGCCCCCGCGGGCTTAACAGAGCAGCGAGGGAACTCTTCCCTCGCGCTCTGCAAGCCGGCGCGTCTGACTGCAGCTCCAAAGAGAGAGCTGCTACGGGGAGGGCAGGCTCTGCCGGGTGGGTACAGGGGGGCCCCGCAGCACACTCGATTCTGCCGTGGCGGCCCCGACAACGGCAGCAGACAGGGTTGTTTTTTTTTTTAATTTTCCCTGGGCTGGGCTGGGGGGGGGTGGGGGTTAGGAGTGGTGATGGGCTGGGCTGGGGGGGTTAGGAGTGGTGATGGGCTGGGCAGGTCTGGGGGGGTTAGGAGTGGTGGTGGGCTGGAGGGGGGGTTAGGAGTGGTGATGGGCTGGGCTGGGCTGGGCTGGGGGGGTTAGGAGTGGTGATTGGCTGGGCTGGGCTGGGGGGTTAGGAGTAGTGATGGGCTGGGCTGGGCTGGGGGGTGTTAGGAGTAGTGATGGGCTGGGGTGGGGGGGTTAGGAGTGGTTATGGGCAATGGGCTGGCTGGGGGTTTTAGTAGTGTTGAACGGTGCTGGGCAGGGGAGGGTAGTAGTGGTGTTGGGCGCTGGGGGGGGTTAGGAGTGGTGATTGGCTGGGCTGGGCTGGGGGGGTTAGGAGTAGTGATGGGCTGGGCTGGGCTAGGGGGTGTTAGGAGTAGTGATGGGCTGGGGTGGGGGGGGGGTTAGGAGTGGTGATGGGCACTGGGCTGGGGGGGTTAGGAGTGGTGATGGACACTGGGCTGGCTGGGGGGGGTTAGGAGTGGTGATGGGCACTGGGCTGGCTGGGGGGGTTAGGAGTGGTGATGGGCGCTGGGCTGGGGGGGGTAGGAGTGGTGATGGGTGCTGGGGGGGTTAGGAGTGGTGATAGGCGCTGGGGGGGCTTAAACTAAAAATTGAGTGATGGGGGATTAGGACTGGGAGTGGGCTGATGGGGAGGTTAGGACTGGAAATGGGCTGGTGGGATTAGGACTGGGAGTGGGCTATGGGGGGCTAGGACTGGTAATGGGTTGGGGGGTTGCTAGGACTGGAAATGGGCTGAGTGGAAGGGGGCTTGAACTGCAAATAGCTGTTGGGGATGGGGCTTGGAATGGAAATGGGCTGAGGGGAAGTGGGGGGCTTGAACTGCAAATAGCTGATGGGGACGGCGCTTGGCATGTAATGGGGCTGCGGGGAAGTGGGGGGCTTGAAGAAGGGAATGGATGCTGGGTGAGACTGGAACTAGAAGGGAGCTGATGTTGGGGGAGGATTAGAATGGGATGGGGCTGGGAGAGTAAAATGGAGAGGGGAAAAATATTTTGTGTAGGAGGGATGAAAAATCTACAATTGGCCAGGTATTGGGAGAGTAATTGGGGATTGAGGATGGAGGGGTAAAATTTGTGTGGATGAAATAGGAATGAGGAAAGAGCAAAAGGAGAAAGATTAGTATGTTAAAGCAGATGTAGAGAGAGAGAGAATGGAAAAAAAACTAGAAGAGAGAAGAAAGGACAAATGGACAGCAGACGATGGAGAGTTAGCAGAAAACATGAAGAAACCAGAAGAAAATGGCTGGACCAATTGCAACTGAAAAAAAATGCACAAAAGGTAGAAAGATATCTCTTTATTTTGAATTTATTAACTGGAATATGTCAGCTCTGGGAAATGTGCATCATTAACATCTGCGCTTTGTTTGGTACAAGAGGAAATTCCTATTTGACGTTGCCACTTGTTCTCTTTCCCCAGTATTCACTGAAATGTATTGGTTTAATATTTGCAGTGTTGCCTTTTGATAGGTAGGGTATGGTGCTTTGTGAGTCCTGGTAATGCTGTCAGGATACGGCGGGTTTGCTATGGGTTCTAAATGGGCAGCGTTTGTAGTAGTTCCTAATGTGCCTGGCGGTTGGCACTGGATTATAGTAATGTAGAAATCTTTTAGTCTTTCTTTATCCATACACTCATTAAGAGACATGTTTACTAAAAGTTAGTGTATGGTAACATTATGCAAATATGTATGCAAATAAGACCACTTATGCAAATGACGTGCTGGCAATTTGAGGAAATTCTTTGGTTTTGTGCGGCAGTTTGGGCACTCGGGCTCAAAAAGGTTAGCCATCACTGCTCTAAGGGGTTGAACTTTATGTGGTTTAAGACATCTGGGGTCTTTCTCCTGTGGGTCACAAGTGGCTGCAGGAGGATAAGGTGGGTCCTGGTTTATATAAACTAGATCTGGCACTGTCCAGTAAGCTGGGTAAGTATTGCAGGGGAGATTCCTTGTTTAAGGGTCTCAAAATCACGGCCAGCAATTTGTTGTTCGACAATGGGACAGGCTGCTGCCAGGGACTGAAGAAGTGACGCCAGCAGCGATGTTGTGGGTATGTGAGAGCAGCCTGTCCCATGGACTGAAGGGATCACATCTAGCAGTTCAGTTTTGTGCCTGCAGGACAGGCTGCTTCTTCGGGCAACAGCTAATAGATTTTGTGCCCATGGGAGCAACATGTCTTTCAGGGCTAAGGGTTGCGGCCAGCAGTTGTTTTATGGCCCTGGGACACGTTGCTCCAGCAGGCCACAGAAGTGAAGGTTGCAGCCAATAGCAATGCTGTAGGCTCTTGGGAGCAACCTGTCCCATGGATCAAAGGGATCACAGCCAGCAGGTCTGTTTTTTAGTCCACAGCCCGAAAAGTAGTAGAAGCATGCTGCAGGAAAAGGAGCTGGGGCCAGAGACGCACAGAAGGTAGGACAACATTTAAAAGGTCAGTGGAAAAATGGGGGGAGGGGAATGAAGTGCAAGGAGTGAGAATGCAGGGGGGAGGGGAGGGAGAGAAGGACAGAAGTTGGGCAGGGAACAGAGTGGGGGGAGACAGCAGGTAAGAGTCTGCAGGGAGGGGTTTAAAAGTGCAAGAGGTTGGAGGCTGAAGAGAGCAGAGAAAAGGGTACAATGAATATATGCTAAAAAGGGGCAGCCCCCTCACCCCTACCCCCACCATAGGATACACAAACACCCCACCCCCGCAACACACAAACATTCATGCTGAGGCACCCCAATCCTGCACCACAGACACACACACATACACACACAGAGACACCTCAGACACACAGCATGCACACACACACCCGCACCAAACACACATATATTGTGAGCATGTATAAGAGCATAAGATATGCCATACTAGACCAGACCAAGGACAATCAAGCCGAGTATCCTGTTGCCAACAGTGGCCAATCTAGGTTATATGTACCTAGCAGTTTCCCCAAAAGACACAGGTTCCACAATGCTTGTATTGGGTCAAGCAGTGATATCCTGGGTCCCTTTTTATTAATGGTTTATGGACCTTTCCTCCAGGAACTTGTCCAAACCTCTTTTAAACCCAGCTACACTAACAGCTTTTCCTACATCCTCCAGCAACAAATTACAGAGTTTGATTACATGTTGAGTGAAAAAATATTTTCTCTTATTAGTCTTAAATAGTTTACCCTGTCGCTTCATTGCATGTCCCCTAGTCTTTCTATATTCTGATAACGTAAACAATCGATCTACGTTTACCCGTTCCACTCCGTTCATTAATTTATAGACTTCTATCATATCTCCCCTCAGCCGTCTCTTTTCCAGGTTGAAGAGCCCTAACCTTTTTAGCCTTTCTTCATAGAGGTATCCTTCCATCCCCTTTACCATTTTGGTGGCTCTTCTCTGTACCTTTTCTAATAACGCTATATCCTTTTTAAGATACGGCGACCAGAATTGCACACGATATTCAAGGAGCAGTTGCACCATAGAATGATACAGAGGCATTATAATATCCTTTGTTTTATTCTCCATTCCTTTCCTTATGATTCCCAGCATTCTATTTGCTTTCTTGGACGCAGCTGCACACTGGGCGGAGGGTTTCAACTTCTTATCCACGATGACTCCTAAATCTTTTTCCTGGGTGGTGATTCCTAATGTGAAACCTTGCATCGTGTAACGTTTCATCGTGTAACACACACAGACACACACATACATGGCATTCCATCCTTGCACCACACACACACACACACACAGAAGAAGAAATGCATCACTTTGTCACACACACACAGTCCTGCACACACACATGCATTCAGCCCCCCCATGACACATTAATTTACACACATTGATCTATGTAGCCTCTAGCAATCTCCGTGCACACAGATAACACACACACTCACTGACACACACACATGTGCAGAGCCCCTAACATTTCCTATGACACACACAGATGAAACCATCAAATGTCAGATCCTATGAGTGAGGGAAATGCACCATTTTGTCACACTGTAATGTGTGCACTTTTCAACTTGTTTCAGCTTATTGCCTTTAGATATTTTCCTTTATATCCCTGCCAAGCTGAGAGAATAGAGGGATCAGGGGAGCCTCTGGTGCTGCGAGTTGGTTGGTCAGAATCAGACACACATGCACTGTAGTGTAGGGCATGAATCTTGCGGTAAGCATAACTGCCAGTCCACTACAAGGAGCACTACCACTGGCTCTCACGGGAGGCTATGGAGTGATCTTTCCACTTTCAGCCAGCCTGCTGCAATACCGGCAAAGTCTCAATATGTTTCACAGTTATAGCTGCAAAGCAGTGTTCTTAGTGAAATCCACAGCCAAGTGCTGTTTCTCACATTGATGCTGCCACCGTTGACTCTCGGGACTGCCGACATCAGCTCTGGGCTTCAGCCCTGCCTCTTACTGCTCACTGCAGTTTCCATGAGACTTACACCCACAGAGAGCAGTGGCCTTCGCCAGGTCTGTTTACTAACAGTCTATTGACGTTTTTTCCAGGGACTTGTCCAAACCTTTTTGAAACCCAGCTACACTACCTGCTTTTATCACCTCATCCTTATTTCTGGGATTCATGAAAGAACAGTGCAGCCGAGCAGGCAGAGAGAGACTGCTGTGGTAGTACCTGTTCTCCTAGGACAAGCAGGATGAAGTCATCCACACCAGGTGACGTCATCCGACGGCGCCGAAGACGGAAGTAATCTCTCTCTCTCTCTAGCCCAGAAGGCTTTCCCTTCTGGGCATGTGCCAGTTGGCCCTACCCCTGGGCCCGCCCCTAGCCAGCCACTTTTACCTCTTCCGCCTTGCCAGCAAGATGGACTTTTTCTCTCTCCACATTCCTGACTACTATCAAGATGCCTGGAAAACAGCCAAAACCGGGTTTTAAAAAATGCCCTTGCTGTTCCAAGAAAATGAACACTACTGACCTCCACGACAGATGTCTTCAATGCCTCGGGACCTCTCACAGAATTGAAGACTGCTCTCACTGCTCCCGTATGTCTCCCAGAGCAATCGAATCAAGAAAAAACGCCCTCCGTGAACTTTTCCCTGACGCGGCTATCCCCGGGCCTTCAGGAGTCTCTACCAGCGCTCTGATTTCCACCGGGGCATCCACGCCTGTGCAGCACCCAACGGTGACCCTCGGGCTGCTATCCACACTAGCGGTGACTTCAGCGGTTCCGGGTGCGCCTGCCCAGGCCTCCTCCCGCAGCCGCTCTAATCCGGGGTCCCCTTCCCACTCCGGATCCCCTTCCACGGCTGGACAGCACGTCGAAGACTTGGAGACCTCAGCCACACACGAGGCTCCCATGGTGGCGGCCATCTTGGACAATGTCATCATCGGCCTTAGCTCCGCCCACCATGGCGCCATTGGCCGGCGCCAGGAAAGCCACTCCCACAGGCAGAGCAGGTCTCAGCACCGATGAGCTCACCACCGGCGTTCCCGATCGGTGCGGAGGCGCTGCTCACGGCTGCGCCGAGACCACAGAGACCGGGACCAGCGCGACCGCTCCTCAAGCCACTCCAGCAGCCATTACCGATGCCGGAAACATCACCGGCGCAGAGAGAGGGATCGCAGGCACAGATACAGCTCGGTGAGCCTCTCCCCCTCCTGGAGCAGCAGAGACAGCACCGATCAGGACTCGGACCATGCTTCAGGCAGCAGGTATGCCTCTTCTTGTTACCCCATGCACGATCACAGCACAGTGGGCTCTCCTCTGCCACTGGAGACACAACCTGATTCCCCCACCCAGCAACCTGACCCCCCCCAACCCCGGGAGTCCTTCAGCTGCGTCCCCAGACCCCCGAACCAGGAACTGCCTGCGCAGATCATCTCACTCCTCTCAAACCTCTTGGAGCAGTGGTTTCAAGCCCCAAAGGACCCGGCTGCAGCTTCTGCCCATTCTACCCCTGCAGAACACTCCTCCCCCACGCGGGTCGCCGAGCAGGTCCACGCCAGCGAGGAGAACAACACAGAGTCTACAGCCTCTACCTCCACAGGCAACCTAGTACATTCTACTCCTCCAATGGATGCCCACAACATCCCGGAGGATCTGACATACCCTAAGTTCCTCCTCAAATTCACAGATGCCCTGGGTCTTTCCAGCACCACCCCCTTGGCTGACCAACGGCCAGAAACTCAAGCTGCACGGAAATTCCTGGTGACCCCGCGCCCTGCGGCTCTCCTTCCTGTACATCCCCTGCTGAAAGAAAACCTCCTTAACCTATGGCAGAACCCCACCTCAGGGGCACCACTATCTCGGAAACTGGACACCAAATATCATGTCCAACCCTCCCCGGGCTTCAACAAGTCTCAACTGCCTCATCAATCCATAGTCGTTGAGTCCGCCCTCAAAAGATCCAAGTCCACTCAAGCACAATCCAATTTTCCGCCTGGCAAGGAGCTACGCCTCCTCGATGACATCGGATGAAAGACCTTCCAGGGGTCTATGCTATGCACAAGAGTTTCCGCTCACCAACTTCAACAAGCACTATACCAGGATACTCTGGTAGAGAAGCTAAGAGCGACCGTCTCCTCCAACCAAGAGTGGCAGGCAGCCACCTCAACCACTCTCCTAGACCTGCAGGAATGCACGAAACACCAGGTGAGGACGGCCTTTGATGGCTTCAACGCGGCAGCACGCACTGCGGCCACTTCCATCTCTGCCCGCCGACTCGCCTGGCTCAAGGCGTCAGGTCTATGAGAGGACACGCATGATCGCATCGCTGACGCCCCATGCACAGGGGACACCCTGTTCGGGGAGAAGGTCAATGACACCATCAATGCACTGAAGGACCGTTGCATGACTCTACAGACCCTCGCGGATGAAGGCCTCGAACGACCAGTCCGCAAGAACTCTACCAGCAAAAACCATATGCATTTTCTTCTTCAAAACGCCAATACGGATCTTACCGAAAATGGCAACAGCCCCACTATAAACATCAGTCGCAGCCCTCCCACGCATCCGACAAGCAAAAGCCCCGTCAGCGCGAGAGGAGACAGAAGAAATCATCTCAGCCGGCAGCGGGGAGGACCACTCAGACTTTTTGACGGGAGGACTACGGCCAGTCCCCCTACAGGTGGTCACTTGGCCAGATTCCTATCCAATTGGAAGTCCATTACCTCAGACAAATGGGTCCTTGCTATCATTGGCAAGGGATACTGAATAAGATTCCTTTCGCCTCCTGTACAATGGGCGATCCCAAGCTGTGAGCAACCATCATCTTCCTTAGACACAGAGATCCTTTCCCTCCTGGCCGCCAATGCAATAGAACCCGTGCCGGAAGCGGAGATCAACAAGGGCTTCTACTCCAGATACTTCCTGATCCCCAAGAAATCGGGTGGCATGCGACCAATCCGCACACCTCCGCAAACAAGGGATATGTGTCTTCCCCTATCTGGACGACTGGCTCATCTCTGCCCCCTCCCTGAGGGAGGCCAAACATGCCACCCACAAGACAATCTCCTTACTGACGTCCCTCGGATTTCTAATCAACTACCCGAAGTCACACCTCGACCCCTCCCAGCGAAGGGAATTCATAGGAGCACTAATAGACACGGTTCGCTCGAAGGCCTACCTTCCACCCCCGAGGGTGAAAACCATCAAACACCTAACACGTCTACTGCGCTACGTAAAGTTCCCCACCGCGCGAGTACTCCTTTGCCTCCTGGGACACATGGCATCCGCCACCCAGACAGTGCCCCTAGCGAAGCTGCACATGCGCTGTCTCCAATGGCACCTACGGGCATGCTGGTCTCAGCATTCTCAGTCCCTGGAGACCCCCATCCCGATGGACAGTGCAGTGATCTCATCACTAAAGTGGTGGACCCACGAAAAGAACTTATCATGTGGGAGACCTCTCTCCCAAACGACCCATCAACTGACAATCACCACTGATGCATCCCCAATCAACTGGGGAGCCCACTGCCTTCACCTCCAGAAGCAGGAAGCCTGGTCGTCGCAGGAACAGCAGTACCACATAAACCTCCTCAAGCTCAGGGCGATGAGACGGGTGCTAGAAGCCTTCCAGAATGTAATTGCAGGCAAAACGGTGCTGTTACAAACGGACAACCAGGTAGCCATGTTCTACATCAAGAACCAAGGCGGAATGGGGTCAAAACCCCTGTGAAACGAAGCCATTCAGATCTGGAACTTCGCAACCCTACATCACTGTTCTCTCCAGGCCTCCTATCTCCCAGGCCTGCAGAACGAGCTGGCAGACAAATTGAGCCGGCAGCTCACTCCCCACGAGTGGTCCCTCAGTCAAATGGCCCGCTCACTCTTCCAGGAGTGGGGTCGCCCGGAAACCGACCTCTTTGCCACAGAGGAGAACACGAAGTGCAGGACCTTTTGCTCCAAACGCCCCTCTGCTCTGAGCCACGCAGCGGATGCATTCGACGTATCGTGGGGGGATGGTCTCTAGTATATGCCTTCCCCCCAATCCCTCTAGTATCCAGGACCATCCAGCGAATCATCTCGGACAGAGCACACGCCATCCTGATCGCACCATACTGGCCTCGCCAAGGTTGGTTCCCGCTCCTCCACCGGCTAGCAGTGGGCCCCCCCATCCGCCTTCCCCTGGTACCGGACTTGATATCCCAGGACAACGGGAAAACCCTCCACCCCAGTCTTCAGAACCTGGCCTTAACTGCCTGGAGGCTGAACGGATAGCTCTATGCCCCTTCCGCCTACCACACGAGGTGGAGCAGGTGGTCTTGGCAGCCCGTCGGCCAGCGACCAGGAAGTCCTACAGCCTCAAGTGGTGGCGCTTCGCCTTCTCACAGGAACTGGACCCCTTTTCGTGCCCTGTACCGACCCTCCTGCAATACCTGACTTCCTTGTCCCAGAAAGGCCTGCAAACGCAATCCATCCGGGTCCACCTGGCAGCCATCGCGGCGTTTCACAATCGCACGGGGGAAGGATCCATCACACAGCTGCCCATTGTCGCTTGCTTCATGAAGGGCCTTGCCAACCTTCATCCACCCATCAGGAAGCCGGTGCCTCACTGGGACCTCAATGCGGTCCTCCACCAACTCACTCTACCGCCTTTTGATCCCTACTTGAGTTTCCTTTGGAATTCCTGAAACTCATCGAGACCTGTTTCACCAATATGCTTTTCACTTCGTCTCTCTCCGGCCGCACTCCTCGTGGATGTGTCGGAACCGCGGATTGAGACTCCGCACTCACTTCGTGTCTAGGACACATCTCATACACACAACAGTCTGTCTCGAAACCCAACCACCAAGGCAATGCTTTACAGTCTTGTTTCTTACCTTGGTCTGTGCACAGAATTACTTGGTTGACTCTGTAATCTTCTGACTTGTAATCTTCTTAGTCTAGTCTCCACTTGGTCCTGGGTTCATTTCACAGAGACAGTAAGGTAAGCATCACAAATAAGATAACCAAACAGGTGTGGCTTGGAAACAGGTCTTTATGTAGAAATAGGCTTATTATATAGTGAAGTAAGAGAGAATAGTCTATATGAAAGACTCTGTGTGTGCATGTGTGTGTGAGAGAGGTAAGAACATGTGGGTCAGAGCCTCATGGCAAGGTGTGTCCGATGAAAATAGGAAGAGAGAGAGAGGGGGGGGGAGGGGTGAAGAGAATTGATTATCAGAGTCTCCTGTCCTTCATGTCCGATGAATAGTGGAAGAGAGAGAGCAAGAGGAAGTGTTTCTGTCCTTTATAGTGAATTTTCTCTAGCAACTCCCTTTGAGGTCTGCTATTGTTTCTAGCAACTCCCTTTGAGGTCTGCCATTCTTGATTTAGCAGGGAGGGGCTGCAGACCATTCTCAACAGGCTTGGAGACTTACATCAACAGGGGGTCAGAGTTAATCTCATCTTGTAAACTACTCTCATTAACTTTAGAGACTGATATCACCAGAGTAACAAAGCTGCATGAAATCCAAGGTCTGGGGAAAAAGCCATGACTCCTATGTCATGTATGCTGACATCTCCCACACCTTTTTTATTTTTATTTATTATTTGTGCCTGAAAATGGTGGAAGCAAACCTGTGGTACCTGTCCCAGCTGCCATTATATGATAGTAGGCAGCATGTCTAATACCTCCTGTATTAAATACCTTGCTATGTCTAGCAAGTCCCCTGTCTTGCACAGTACTGTCTCTAGTGTTCTAGAGATAAACAAGTCCCCTTATGAGTCCAAACCTCGTGTCTTAGGTAGGACAGCCACTACTGGGGGGGGGGGGGGGGGGACCCAATATGCTACCTCCGTGCCCGTCTTAGAGAGAGTGAACAGTGCATAAGGGCTGCAGGAATTTTTGAGGAGGTTAAAGCCAAAAGGTACCAGGATGCTGTGAGTGAGGATAGGAAGCAATACTAGACTGCAGCTGACTCTTGTATTCAGTGTAATAGGAAATGCCAAATTAGCAGGCCAAATGAGCCTGGATGTAGGGGTAGATGTTAGAGAAATTCAGTGTAACTACCTTAAAATGTTGTTGTTCTGTAGGACATGCGTTGCAAGGATATGTACATTTGTTTCATTTTACAACACAGGAAAATTATGATAATGCATAGCAATATTTGTACAGCAGTTAAAATAATAATAGGGTGAATAAAAACATTAAAAACATGATCAGCAGTAGGTGAGTAACCAAATAACAATTCCCATACAGACACATGAGCATCTTGTAGCAAGTGTCCAACAATTTGTTGAATGTGTCCATTCTCATAAGCGATGGTGTGATTCACTTCAGTGGATGTTGTTTTAAGGTGATCAATATAGGCATGGAGTTCTGTAAAGTTGAGCAGTTTATGTAGTATCTCTTCTCCCATGCCAAGTGGTTATGGATGCACAGCATATGAGATAAAGTCTGGAATGTCCATAGAGTCATTGGTAACCAGCGGTGTGGAATAAGTTGTCCCATTAATGGTGAGGGAGACCAGTGGTGTATGACTGCACCAGGTATTGTTTGGTAAATAGTTTGAACTGTACAACAAAGTGTTCTTGGGAAGGCGAATGTCATGCATTCTGGGAGCAATCGAAAAAGAAACATTCTGTGGAAAGAACAGATGAAAACAAAAGTGTCCAGCTCCAAGGTAATACAAACTGTGTGAGGTACTCAGGGAATATGAGAGCTTAACAGTCAGGGAGCAGGAGGAGGAGTTGTTCCAGCAGGAGGTGTCAGCCTCTTTAAACTGGTGAGGTTGACACTTGAACTGAAATGTAGTCTGCTCACACAAACTGGGGTCCATCGGCTTGAATGAAGTCCAGGTGTCGTCCAGTGGCTGCACCCATGTGAGATGGTCCACAGAATACATAAGCATATTATCAAACTGCACCCCAATATTAACAATAGGATAAATAACTGTGTGTTGTCCTGACCATGGGATCAAAGTACAGATAGAGCAGCCTTGTGGTGAACAAATGGGAACACTAACTGTCCACCAATCAAGGTGAGCTATAGCAAATTCAGGTATTTTGGTACTAGCCATATGGATGAGAGCTGGTGGCCAGTGTCCTAACTTAGCAGTGATCAGAATTTCTTTTAGTATAGTAATAATCTCGATCTGTACTTGATCACAGGCAAGAGCCCAGGAAATATTCTTTCCCAATCTATATTCTGCATGTGCTAAGGTAACAATTTTCTGTTCTATAATGGGAGATATAAGAGCAAAGGTATCTACAACTACATTGGACAGTTTTGAGGAAGCTTCATTAATAATATGTTGTGAGGTAAAACCATCAGCAGCATGTTGAGCAGTGGATCCCATTTTATTACGGAGCACCTCTATATCAATTATATTAAGGGCACCCAGTGCAGTCCCTGTGCCACCTAAAATTGTATCAATTAATTCACGCTTGTGTCGAAATTGCTTGGCTCGGGGTGTTACTGACTGCATATCAAACCAAGTATTGAGCATTTGTATGTGGTTGGCAACAAACTGAGAGCAATTTGGATATTTGTGAGTAACTAGAAACAATTTGGGAAATAGATGCCAAGTAAGAAAATGGTATTCCACATCATATAAAACATCGCGTGGTGCATCATATTTAATCTGAAAGGGATGTCCTTCCTGAAATGGGTGGATATCAGAAAGGTAGAGTACAGGAGGAGCAGAAGTGGTGGGAGGGGTGGGATGAGGGGTGGTAGGTAAACAAGATACATTCAAAAGGAATGAAGTCTCAGTGATGTGCTGTTGATCACTCACAACCCATGTATAAGTTATTTTCCAGGTACCTCTGTCCTGACAGGAGATATTGTACAAAATCAAAGCAGGAGGACCTAGAAAGTAATGTTCTGGAGGTGCCCTCAATTCTTGTTTCCTTTCTAGAGAAGTGGAAACTGGTGGCTCCCACTGTACTTGTGTGATGTTTAATGAATAGAACACTGGCTTGTCCTGTACGGAACAGAAACTCAGGATGACTAGATCCTTTCCTTCCGGGAACGGTGGGGGTATTTCTTGATAGCGATATGCCCCACCTGTGGAGTTAGCCCAACCAATCGTGCATATTCGGATGATAGTTCCTGTAATGAGACTGGGGTAGACGAGAGCAGATACCAGAACAACAGGAAACCAAGACATAATAAAAGCTAACTTGTTTCACTCTACTAGGGAGTAAACTAATGCTCCCCACTTATACTACGTAACAACAAAACAAAAAAAAAATAATAATAATTTTTACTACTTATTTACATAACTATTAAACACGTGTCAACTATACAGCAGAAGTAAATAGTTACCGTCCTCAAGCGACTTTTGTTCAGAAAGCAGCTGTCCGTGCTGTCTTCAGAAAGCAGCTGTCCGTGCTGTCTTCAGGTGGTATCTGAAAACAAAGACTGATAAAACACGTATTACCCATATGGTTTCAACTGGGTGATGTGTTTCTAATACTGCTGGTTGTCAGGCATTAGGATTTGGTATAGGCTTGGGCCTAAGGTATCAGTAACTAAGTATGGTCCTTCCCACTTTGCAGTTCCAAAGGGGAGGTTTGGTCTAGGTCTCAGAATCATCACTTTACTCCCAACCTTGAGGGGCCTTAAATCAGAACCTTTTGCATGTACCTCCTGCAAATAATCTCTAGCTTTTTCTGTGTTAGCTAGCACAGAGGTCTGAATTTCTTTTAGATGTTCTTGCAGGGATTTCATCCACTCATTGGTGAGAATTACGGTCTGGTCCTCTGGAAGAAAAGGACTCAGCATATTTTCCCACCGTTGCATTGGCCTTCTATTTAAGGCTTCATAGGGTGCAAAACCTGTGGATTTACAGACATTAGCTCTGACACGCATAAGAACTAAAGGGAGCACCAGATCCCAATTTTTCCCAGTCAGATTAAGCATAGGGCTGAGGTGGGCCTTAATTGTTTGATTCAGTCTTTCTACCTGCCCTGCTGCCTGTGGATGGTACAGAATGTGGAGTTGTTGTTCTATGCCTAGAAAATCAAACAATTCCTTGATGAGCTGAGAAACACATGCAGGACCATTATCAGAATCAATAGTCTTGGGAATGCCCCAGCGTGTAACCTTGGAAGGAGGAATGCTCACTTTTATGAAGAAGTGAGACTTAGAATTATAGTTGGAATGGTATAAATTTTATGGGTGTTCAGTAAAGAGTACTGGCATAAAGACCACGGCTTAAAATTATACCTGAATAAAAGTGCTTATCAGCTTTTAACAGGGTGGAGGTTTAGGATGAAGTTATAGTAAGAAGGGTGTTAGGAGATTAACAGAATTGTCCAGTTATTGTATCAATTGCAGCCAGCTTTAAGCCTGCTCTCACTAAGATACTTACTGACAGGAGACAGAGAAATAAAAGTTAAAAGGGACAGGAGGTAATAGCTTTATCAGGAAAGATGTATATTGTATTCAATGAGGGACTATTTACCTGTGTACCACTTCCAAACTAAATCTGGACTATCTCTCTGTCTTTTCTTAGCAGCTCAAATACTAGAGAAAAATCTGTAGCAAGCCTCTACATAAAAATAAGACAATTGCAAGCCACCCTATGTAATTTCTCTAGGTGTAGGTAATAATTAAAATTCAGGATTATTACAGAGCCTTTTGACAATAAAAATCCCACCTTGTCTAACCCACAAAACAAATGGTCACAAGAGCTATTGATTTTCCTGTCGCACCCTGTCTGAAATCCACTTTACTGTATCAAACAAAATTATTACTTACCCAACTAAAGATCTGCTGTGAAGTCTGAGAGAGCCCCCAAATGTAATCTTCTGACTTGTAATCTTCTTGGTCTAGTCTCCGCTTGGTCCTGGGTTCATTTCACAGAGACAGTAAGGTAAGCATCACAAATAAGATAACCAAACAGGTGTGGCTTGGAAACAGGTCTTTATGTAGAAATAGGCTTATTACATAGTGAAGTAAGAGAGAATAGTCTATATGAAAGACTCTGTGTGTGCATGTGTGTGTGAGAGAGAGAGGTAAGAACATGTGGGTCAGAGCCTCATAGCAAGGTGTGTCCGATGAAAATAGGAAGAGAGAGAGAGAGAGGGGGAGGGGTGAAGAGAATTGATTATCAGAGCCTCCTGTCCTTCATGTCCGATGAATAGTGGAAGAGAGAGAGCAAGAGGAAGTGTTTCTGTCCTTTATAGTGAATTTTCTCTAGCAACTCCCTTTGAGGTCTGCTATTGTTTCTAGCAACTCCCTTTGAGGTCTGCCATTCTTGATTTAGCAGGGAGGGGCTGCAGACCATTCTCAACAGGCTTGGAGACTTACATCAACAGGGGGTTAGAGTTAATCTCATCTTGTAAACTACTCTCATTAACTTTAGAGACTGATATCACCAGAGTAACAAAGCTGCATGAAATCCAAGGTCTGGGGAAAAAGCCATGACTCCTATATCATGTATGCTGACAGACGCATTTGTCTCTGTCTAATACCTAGTATGCTTCACTGAGTCTGTATTGATTTTTTCCTTCATGGTCTCGGGGGATTCTGCTGTTAGTATACTGTTGGAGCCCCCCCCCCCGTCGCTGATACATGAGGGACTCAACGGGACGCGTCACCCCATCTTCAACGGCAGTGGTCTCCTCCAGCGATGACACAATCCTGGACACGAGTCCCCAATCTGTAAGAAAACATAACTTTTACACAATAACAGACTCCTCAGTGATGCAGAGTTATTTTAATTACTTTTCTCGCAAGGAAAGGGTGACATGCTTAACTGAGCATTTTTACGAACATCCTCTGTTTCACAGTTCTTTTATAGCAGACTTTGTACTCGCCTTCTTTTCAGCATGTCCATAATTCATTGGCTAATAATTATCAGGCTATGTGTTGTTAGCCACGTAGTCTCTCTTCCCATACAGTAAAGGACGTCAGAAAATCATTACATATACACCTGTATCAGGCTATGTGTTATTAGCCACGTAGTCTCTCTTCCCAGAATGCAAACATACAGTAAAGGAAGTCAGAAAATCATTACATATACACCTGTATCAGGCTACATGTTATTAGCCACATAGTCTCTCTTCCCAGAATGCAGACATACAGTAAAGTAAGGGAGTCAGATAGTTATTACATCAGAAAATCATTACAGAATGGTAAATGAATGTAATACAAGCATTATATTACATTGTAAAAATAACATATCATTATTATTATTATTATTACTAAGCATTTATAAAGCACTGCAACATACGAAGCACTGTACAAACATAAAAAGAGACAGTGTTAGAGCTCACAATCTAGTCAAGACAAAATATGAAATAAATTAGATAATACAAATAACAATTAACAAGACAAGAATAAATGTTTATGGAGAGAACAAGAAAGGACGAGTTAGGAACAAAAAGCAATAGTGAAGAAATGGGATTTCAATTTGGATTTGAAGATGGCCAGGGAGGAGACTTGGCGGACAGAGACAGGTAGAGAATTCCAGGAAAAGGGTGCAGCCAGTTGAAAGGAGCAAAGTCTAGAATTAGCAGTACGAGTAAAAGGCATAGATAAACGAAGACAATTAGATGAGTGGAGTAGGCAAGCGGGGGTGTAGGTAGAGATGAGGGATGAAAGGTAATGAGGGGCAGAAGAATGAATACATTTATAGGTTAGAAGGAGGAGTTTGAACTGGATACAGAAGCGGATGGGGAGCCAGTGAAGTGACATGAGGAGTAATGTGTGAAAAACGAGACTGACGGAAAATCAGACGAGCTGCAGAATGTTGAATAGACTGGAGAGGAAAGCGGTGGTTAGCAGGGAGGCCAGCAAGGAGAAGGTTACAGTAATCAAGGTGGGAGGTGATTAAAGAGTGGACAATCAGTTTAGTAGTGTTATCAGAGAGAAAAGGGTGAATCTTGGAGATATTGTAAAGAAAGAAATGGCATGTTTTAGCAATGTTTTGGATATGTAAAGAGAAGGAGAGAGATGAGTCAAAGGTAACACCAAGGTTCCGTGCCGAAGAGACAGGAAGGATAACAGAGTTATCCAGAGAGATTGAGAAAGGGGAAGGAGGAGGGCAGGCATTAGGGGGAAAGACAAGGAGTTCGGTTTTGGCCATGTTCAGCTTCAAGCAGCGGTAGGACATCCAGGAAGCAATGTCAGAGAGGCAGGCCGAGATCTTAGCTTGAATTTCAGGAGAGATAACAGGCATAGAGAGGTAGATTTGAGAGTCGTCAGCATAGAGATGATAGTGAAAGCCATGGGAAGAGATAAGGGCACCAAGGGATTGGGTATAGAGAGAGAAGAGGAGCGGACCTAAGACAGAACCTTGAGGTACACCCACAGGTAAAGGGGTAGAAGAGGAGGAGGAGCCACCGAAGTACACACTGAAAGAGAGGTGGGAGAGATAGGAGGAGAACCAAGAAAGTACAGAGCCTTTGAAACCGAGTGAAGACAGGGTGATAAGAAGAAGATTGTGGTCAATGGTGTCAAAGGCAGCAGAGAGATCCAGAAGAATGAGGACAGAATAAAAGCCTTTGGACTTAGCCAGAAACAAATCATTGGCTACTTTGGTAAGAGCAGTTTCGGTAGAATGTAGGAGACAGAAACCGGATTGTAAAGGATCTAGGAGGGCATGAGAGGAGAGGAAATCGAGACAGCGGTGTAGACAGCACGCTCAAGTAATTTAGAAACGAAGGGAAGGAGAGATATGGGACGATATCACATTTGTTTATATCAATGGCTACCCAGGAAGTCCCATTAGAGAGATCTAAACTGCTTTGCAAGATCTTACTCACGATTTTCCAGCTTGAATCCTCAGATCACTACTGCTCTCCAATATCTTTCATCATCATAGCCTTTTAGTATGCAAATGAGCTCTCTTTTCCTCGATCGCTATCAAATACATACAGGGAGAGAAACACATGAAAGACATTTACTACCTTCTTTCTGAACAGCTCATCACAGCCAGATCGAACCCTTGCGGAGGTAACGGGGCTTAGTTTTGGAGTTGGCAAATCTTTCTGGTCTCTCCAGCGATCGAGTGCATTTTGGCTGATTTTTCTTCCCATCGGGCGACGGATCGAGAACCGCATGGGATTGGGTGATACCTTTCTGCTGGGAAGGGAGACAGCAGCAGTGAATGGCAATAAAAAAAAAGACCCTGCCGATCACGCTGAGATCATTTGGCCATCTGCTCCTGCACTTGCCGCGTTACTGTTTCAGTCAAAATAATTTACATCTTGACGGTCTTAATCGGGGATGAAGGGATCCGGGCACGGAGCCTCAGAGAAAGCCAGCCATTCCAACGCGGGCTCACTAGCTCCCCCCTCCTATGCTGACATTTGCTATTTGTTCTAAAGGGGCTGTTCTTGGCTTCCCTAACAATCCCAGTGTTTGGAAAAATGGGAATGTAGATGCGGGGATGGTATGTAAGGTTGTATGGAACAGAATCGTGCTTGGCTGAGAAATGCAGATCAGATGTGGTGTCCTAAGACGAAATTCAGCAGATGTTTATAGATGCAGGAAATGGTTTTGGCAGAGGTATGTTATTTGTGACTGCAAGTGAGAGTGTATGTATGTGTGAGGTTTGAGTGTTGCAAGGGAGGATCTGGTGTGCTCATCCTCAAATCTGGGGGGACATGAATACCTGGCCAGTACCTGGACCGTAGGGATGACCACAGCGTCACCAGGTGCCAGTGTGATTAGGCAGAATAAATCAGAAGAGGTTCTCTGTAGTGAAATGTCAAAACATATCCCTGTCACTAATAGGGGACACTCAGAATGAGAGCATTCAACAGTGCAAACAGCACTAAGACATGCCCAGAAGTGCCATCATTGATCTCTAAAAATGTGCAAGTTTGTATAGAGCGATGATGATGCCTTTGGGCATCTATTAGTGCTGTTTGCACTGTTGAATGCTCCCATTCTGAGGGTCCCTTATTAGTGACAGGGATATGTTTTGACATTTCACTATAGAGAACCTCTTCTGATTTTTTTCTGGTCCATACTTAGCATTGTACAGACTGTTTTCAGAGATGACCAATGCAAACATAACTAAGGATGTCTTCTATTGGCATGTATGTTGTGATGCAAGGTATGTCATGACAAACATATCACTTTCTACCTGGCTTTATACTACTTTAGAGTGCACTGAGATTACTTTGCAGTGTTCTGGGCATGCAACAGACTGGCATATATAGTCTAGTTTGCATCAATATTTATGTATCATCAGTATTTACGTGAAGTCTGCATCAGCACAACACTACCAGTGAGAGGAGTAGCTTAGTTAATGCACATTTTACAGGGGGTTTGCGAATATGCAACGGGGATGTGCGGGATTGAAAACATTCATCTTTTCAGAACACGGTGAGCGCGGGGACATACAAAGCCATTTGCTGCGTATAGCCATCTCTCATAGTCCATAGTGTTTTAATCGTGTTGCGCCGAAAACTTCTACGTCCCTGATTCTGAAACCACAGGTGCATCTATCCCTATGGCTGCGGAATCACATTAAAATTGGGCCTGTTTTCAATTTGGATGTGCCTGCAGGCCAGAGGTGCATGTTCTGGAATTGCGATCCATGCTTCTGACACACACATTTGGATGTCCGCATACATGTTTTTGGACGTCCAAATTTCTACTAAGGATTTTAAAATGACCGCCCCAACACATGCATGCACGCACACAAACATACATACACACACACACCCCATCCCTCCTGACATGCGTGCCTTCCTGTCACATGCTTACACAGCCCCTGATACATACACACACACATACCACCCCTCAGTCTCAACCGACAAACATACCCCAATACTCACACACATCCCTTTCCCTACATATGCCTCTATCTCCTGAGCACACAAACACACACACACTGACATCCATCTTCACATCTGCAGAGATAAACAATTAAACTATCCCTAAGGTAATATAGATATGCACATCATATCACTGATTCACACACACATATGGAGCTATATACATCACAGCCATATGCCAACCCAACCCAGCCACATGTGTCCTGCTGCTCTACTGAGACACATTTTACTGTGGCTGTTTCAACCAAATCTCCCACACAGACAAGGTGGGTCGGTGAATGGGGGAAAGGGGAAATGTACCATTTTGTCACACTATATTTGCATAGTTTTGAACTTGTTAATGTTAAAAGGAGAAAAAGCCCTAGATAATTGTGAATTTGGCTCATAGTACTGTTGCTCAAGGGAGTTTGAGGAAAACCCAAGACCAAAAAAGAGGTCAAGATGTGGAAAGGAAGGCGACATAGCGAAGACAGCAGAGCACAGAAATGACTGTCACAACATAGTTACCAAGCTTCATATCAAAGATTGGACTTGATGTTGATGCTAATGAACCTCCACTTGATGTCTCAGGTATAATCAGGATAACATCATTCAGATTTTATCTTTGAGTTGCAATGTAAAGAGGGTCAGTTTTAAACCAGTTTAATCTTGATTTATTCTGCCTAGCTCAAATCTGCACAAATTTATATCCAGAGATCTGCGTTTATGTCATAAGGAGTGACTGGCCAAGCTCTTCAGCATAAATCTGAACACCTTCCAACCTTAGATCAATGCAATCCAAAAATTATCCAGCAGCATGGGTTATCTCATGTTCCCAAAATAAAACTTGCAAGAATATTCTTTTCATGGTATTAATTCCCTGTGCCATCCTGTGCATGTTCTGCTCAATATCTTCCATGACTGTCATAACTGTAAGGCAGCAACACTACTGCAAGAACTATACCGTAACTGAAGGCTCATCAGAAATACTGAGGCAACTCTGCTAAAGATACTCAGGGGTATGTTTACTAAACCGTCTTAACGTGCGCCTGGCGATAGTGTGCAGGATGCCATAAAAGGAGTGGGCGTTCCGATCTAAACGTAGCAAACCGGGATTACCGCGCGATAATGCACGCTGCGCACATTATTGTGCGATGGAGTGAACTATGCATGTTAAAGCGAGTTAATCTTAAGTAGGCGTGCTGACATGCAAACAGAACAACAGAGGTGTAGCACAATGGTTAATACACTGACTGATAGTATAGGGGGCATAGATTTGATCCCCCAGTGTGTCTAATGAATAAGGCTGGCTGAGGCATCACTCTTTATGTTTAAGCAGTGCTTTGTGAGGCAGTTTATTTTCATTTTAATCAGTGCTGCCAGAAAACACACCCTCACAGTGCTGTAACCTAAGTTGCCACATAAGGTGCCCTATAAGGCACTGCAGAGGGCACATTATAAAGTGCACTGTCCACAAAAGCACCCTATAATGTCCCCTATAGGACGCCTTACAAGGCACCTTATAAGGCGCTTTATAGGGCGCCCTATAAGGCGCTTTATAGGGCGCCTTATGAGGCACCTTAAGGTTACAGCACTGTGAGGGTGTTTTGGCTGGCAGCACTAATTTACATTAAAAATAGACAATGCCTCGGACAGCCCTATCAAATAACCCCACTGTGGGATCAAACCCATGACCTCTGGCTCCACAAGCAGTGAAATAACCAGTGGGCTACAGCTCTGTAGCCACTAGCAAGCCCCTGGCTGGCTACAGAAGGACTGCACATCACCACACAAACATTCTGCTGTGGTTACCAGGATAGGGTCAACCCACCCGTACCCATGATGCACAGCACATGCAAATCAGCAGTCTACAAATGATCACAAGATGGGGTATGCACCCCACAGCACCTCATCCTGGTAGGGGCAACTGACCGAGTGCACCCCCACAGCACCTCAGCCTAGTAGGGGGTGCCAATGGTGTGTGTTAGTGGCACAGAGTAGCTACAGACCATCACATTGTGTGGGTATTGTGCTCACCCTGAGGGTGCGGTGGGGCGGCCAGCACCAGGTCCGCAGCACCTTCCATGGCAGAATTAGGTCATGTTACAGGTACCCATCAGTGCTAGTGTGTGTGTGTGATCGGTAGTTCCTGCAGACACACCTAGGATACATCAGTGTGTGTCTCTCTCTTCACCCCTGGGGAGCCTTCCTCCGCTCTCAGGGAGCTTTTCTCCACCCTCAACATTCGTTTGCACCGCTGCACGTGTTATTGCGCGATAAGGTACCTTATCACCCAGTAAAGCACCATTGTTGCTTGATAAGGTACCTTATCGCAAGATATTGTCGCTGGGTACACATTAAGGGGTATGTTTACTAAACTGCGTTAGTGCAATTCGCGTTAGGAGCCGCGGTAGTGAAAGAAACCCCAAATAAGGACATGGGCGGTACATCGTTACCACTACCGCGCGTTAGAAAAATTAACGAGCGTTACCGGGCGCCGTGCCGCGTTACTGCGCGTTAATCATAAGAAGACGTACAGATACAAAGCACTGAAACAGAGCTGTAGCACAATGGTTACGGTACTGACCGCTGTTACAGGCAGCATGGGTTCGAGCCCCCAGTGTGCCTAACACAGAAGGCTGTCTCAGGCATCACCCTGTACATTACAGAAGAAAAGAGGAGGCATGCTTTTCGTTACGCTGAGTATTGGTGTCAGAGAAACACCCTCGGAATGTGCCTAGCCACGTACGTTGGTGCGTGCATTGGTACGTGCGTAGCTACACGCGTACATTCGTGCGTGGGTACGTGTGTTCCTACGTGCGTGGGTACGTGTGTTTTTACCAGTGTGGGCATCTTATATTACAGACTTTGTAGGGTGTCCTGCACCTATGCATTATGCTAACAGATGTACGTGTGATGGCCTATGGTTTATCAGAGCCTGTGAGCAGGTGCTGGTGTTTCACAGGGTTGGATTGGGCCAGTCACACCCATGATGCACTGCACATGCAAATCAGCTGTCCACAGATACACACCATGGGGAATGCACCCCCACAGCACCTCGGCCTGGTAGGGGGTACCGACTGTGTGTTGTACTGGCACAGAGCAGCTACACACCGTCACATTGTGCGGGTACTGTGCTCACCCTGAGGGTGCAGTGAGGCGCCCAGCACTAGGTCCACAGCACCGGCCATGGCGCAGGTCCAAAGCAGTGTTACTGTGTGAGATAGGTAGTTTCTGCAGGAACACCTTGGACATCTCTGTCTGTTTCAGTCAGGTATAGCCCCCATGCACCACCACCACCACCACACCCCTCCCCCAGGGCTGAGGGAGGCAAACAGGGTCTCCTATCAAAAGATCCACAGTCTACCTTGCTGCAACCGTGGCAGTAGAGGGGAACATGAACCCCACAGGGCAGTCAATGCAGCTCTGTACACAGCCATAACACAATAGCAGACAGACATTAGGCCTGGATATGGTATGCTGCACCCCACCACTATCTGATATTCCCCTGGTGCAAGCCATCAGCCACTGCACCCTGCAAGCCACTCCATCACAACACCTACCAGCTGCAAACAGTCTGCTAGTGCCCAGTGGAGATGCCTGCACCAAGAACTGGGATGTCAGCATACACAGCAAGCAGATACATCAGTGACTGGGCCCCAGAAGGAAACCCATATTTATCACATGAGAGAAATACTAGATAGGACTATGGGAGTGCCTAGCCATGCTGTGGTCACTGCACAGTCAGGGTGAGAGTGATCTCTCAGCAGGATATACTGAGGTCACCCTGTCTGTGTAGTTGGTGGCCGGGCACTACAATGTGCCTGTCACTGCCCTATGCCCTGTGCAGATGCACCCTGGCCAGGCCACCCTGTCCGGCCTATACCCATGGTACCTTGCTCCTCATTATGCACATTGGCAGCCCAATACTGGCAACAGTGCTGGCAGTGTGGGCTGTTGAAGGTGTTTGCAGCCACCACACACTGGATAGACAGACAGCCACCCCCACACCTATGCCAGCATTGTGCTACTATAGAGGTGGTCAGCAGCCATACCCACCACACCAGTCCTGGGCATAGTACAGGCATGGATATGGTACACAAGACTGTTGGGGGGTCACTCCCCAGGGTGGTGAACACTGTCAGAGACCAGACCTGCAGCACACACCGCAGACATCAGAATGATTGTTATGGTGGAGCTCAATGAGCAAAATGTGCTTAACGTAGGAATTGATATCTGCCAGTTATCAGAGGAAACGTTTGATAGCTGTGTACCATATACCCAGGTGTAGGGTGGCATTGCTAAGGTATGCAACTGCTAGTATTGGGAGATACAGGCAGGGCCCAATGTCTTGCCTCTCCAGCTGGCATTGGCCAATGGGGCCTGTGGGTGGGTGTGTGGCCCTGTTGGCTGCTGCTTTACGGCAGAGTTCCCCAACTCCAGTCCTGGTGTTCCAAACACTGTTCGGGTTTTCATGCTGTCTCTCATAAATATGCATGAGCTACATCTGCATACCATGGGGGTGGTGCATAGCTATGCAGCACAGGCATCTTTATTAGAGGCAGCATGACACCGGAATGTTGTGGGGCCCTCCAGGACTGCATTTGCGGGACTCTGCTATAGGTAATGTGCCTGTTTCTGGTGTCTGTGTTTGGTGTGGTAAAATATAGGCCATGCGTATGTTCTCTGCACTAAAGGAGTGTCTTTACTATCACTGTTTAGTGGTGGGTAAAACTATGGGGACTGGGTTGGCAGGAGCCCCAGCTGGGATTTGAACCTGTGACCCTCTGGTCTTACAGGCACTGGCTGTGTCTGTTGCACCACACTGTGGCCACAGAGATAGTGCAGTCCCTGGAGTTAGTTAAACCGGCCTGACGAGTCAGAAACCCTGCTCTGCAACAGGTTTACTGTGGCCTCATTTACCTTGTATGCAGACAAAGGTGCACATAAACCTCAGAAAAGACCTCACAAAAGGGGCACACACCCATAACCAAGCTGGGCAACAATGATATTATTGGGAAACATTACACCACACGCCCAGGACAGCTCCATTACAATGTAATGCTCTTTGAAAGGGTCTGCGGAGCGTAGACCCTTCCACACATCATTTCCTTTTATTTTGGTGCTTTCCAGGGAGTGTTGTTCCTTGTTGCCCATTGCTATCACTGTTGCCCAGCTGAATTCTGCTTTTTAAAATGTTTCTTGTGGTCATTTTTAACGTTTTATGTGATATTTTGTTCTGTGCACATGTATCACACTGCTCACGTTTTGTGGGTTTCCCCGGTTTTTCTGTACATTGCTGACGGAAATGGTTTCTCTTCCCTTTAAATGCCTTTAACGACAGGTTTTCATTTGCGTTGGAATTCAGCTCTGAAATTCAGCGCGTTAGTATGAGGGGAGCCTCTCCCCGCCCACTCTCCGCCCATTGACCCCTTCTCTCCGCCCACTCTCCACCTTCTGCGCTGTTTTAACGCGCCGCGGAGCTTTACGATCGTTAACTACGGTTAACGCGCGTAGTATGACGTTAACGGTCGTTAGCGCATCGGTACGCGCGTTATACGGCACTTACGGTCGTTAACGTCGTATAACGCGCGTTAGTCACATTTACCGCACTTTAGTAAACATCCCCCTAAGATGGTTTAGTAAACATACCCTCAGTTTCAGTCAGGAAGCTGACCAAAACGCCCACAGTCTTTATACTGGCACAATTTTATTGTGAACTCTTTCTTTCAATTTTTTGTTATATATGTGCAAGAAATAAAAAAAAAAATATTTGTAACTCCAGCAACAGCTCTTCACTGAAAAACATCCAGCACAGCAGAAAACTCAAAGGCCGGCTTGAAAGAGGAGAGAAGAGCAAAGAGCAGGAAGCTACATTTCTCAGCACAAAACTGTGGCAAACCACCACGGCACAACCTGACTCAACACTGAGTTTCTCTGTCTGCTATAGGGCTCCGCAGTTTGCTAATCGCCAGCAGTACTATCAGAAAAATTGCTGGCTGATTCAGAAGGAGTCTTTTCTGTGACAGAATGCCAAACTCCATTAAATGCTTCCTGCGGCGTTCCCATTCAAACTACAGCGACATCAGCACTTTATCATTTAGAAACAAAAGACCAATAATGAGAGCAAATTGTAATGGATAAATAAATGAAACCCAAAGGTTCAGGTAATACTGTCCCTTTCAACAGCGTCATTGAAGCCATCAGATGTGACGGCATGTGTCTCAAAAATCCAATGCTATTCTTGGAGGGCTAAAGGTGAAGCACACTCTCCACCTCTCTTCAATGCAGGAACATAATCAATAGTTCATTTATTTATTTATTTATCAACATTTCTATACCACTGTATCTACCAGTCATAGCGGTTTACAATCAACACAACTGTTGCATTAACAGAGCTGTTAAGTGGTTTACAAGGAAATATACGTATGTAACAAATAACTGGCCAAACTCCATACAATGAGGCACCACTGGAGCTGTCAAAACACCTCTAGATATGCGGCTTTTATGTCCTCTCAGATGGACTTTCATTTCTATTCTGCACATTCTATGATCTGATTTCAGAAAATTCAATTGCTGCAGACACAACGCCCAATGATATCTCCAGAGGCGTCATCAGTCTCCAATAATGCCGAATGAACCACCCTGTCATGAATATTCTTGCCCTTGAATAAGCAATACAGGGGCCTGGCTCAACACTGGGTGCAATCAGTACATACATTGCTTTTGAATAATCTGTATAACTTTAGGGGCTAGGCTAGAAGCACCAAGGACAGGCAGCATCTTATCCAATGGCTCCTGTGGCTGATCATATAACAAGTCTTTATTTGCTAAAAGAGCCCAAATGTAAGCACAGAGGACAGATGATAAAGGATAAAATTTGCCTTGAAACCTAGAGGCTAATAATTTAGCTTGTGTGCTAAATTTGTCTTGACCAAAGCATATCCTCCACAACTGCAAAAACTGTCCAGCTGATTAATCTTCAGAAGTCCCAAGCAGAGCAGAAACAGAACAAACCACAGGAAGCGAGATGCAATGACGTGGTCACAGATGCTTTATTGAAAACAAAGCCGCTACGCGTTTTGGCAAACACCTTCCTCGGGGGGGGGGGGGGGGGGGGGGGGGGAGCCTCAAAAGTTAAAACTTAAAATTAATAATATAATAAATAATAATAACAAAAGCCAAGTTCACATTAAACATAATAAAACTAACATAAGAAACTATAAAAGGCTGAGTAGAGTGCGTTTTTTCTTGGCTCCCGAATGGGTAAGAAGCGTAAAGGAAATGGGGGGGTCTTTTCCCTCTCAACCTCCTCATATCTCTATGTCGGTTTCTGCAGGTCTGTTGGATTCCTTTGTTGTTCGCATCAACTGGGCTGTGGCAGGAGTTGGGGATGAACGCCGAGTTGCAGTAACGCCGGAGTTGGGTGACTTGGCACCTGCTTCGGCTATATCTTTCTCCCCAGAGAGCCCGGCATTGAAGGTGTTTCGTGGTCAGCCCCTCCCGGAAGGGTTCCTGGAGCTTGGCTACCCTCCAAAGCTGTGGGAAGCTGGTTGCTTGAGTGGGCCGGGAACAGAGGGGCGGCAGAACCGAGAGAGTGCAGTCTCTGGGCAGCACGACTCCTTGTTAACACTGGTGCTGACTGAGGAAAAGACCGCAGGGCAGGAGTTTCCTGCGGTGGAACGAGGACAAGCGCCGATAGCAGGACTGGAAGCTGTTATATTAGTCTGATCCGGGGTTGGCGTTTTCACTTCAGCGTCTGGAGAATTTTACTCTGGAAGCAATTTGGCAGGCAATCCTTTCCCTAGGAGAAGCGTTGGTACCACGGGTGACATTGTTGGAGCGGAAACTGAATAACTCTTTAGTTGCTGTAAAGGAACTGGAACTGAAGGTAGCGGCAATGCAACCTGAAATGGTAGACCTGCAACGAAAGTTGGTGGTCATGGAGGATCAGTCGGATGCCTTCAGGAAGAATTTCTCCTCCATACAAGTTAAGTTGGAACATTTGGACAATCTTTCTAGAATAAATAATCTTCGCCTAATTAATTTCCCGAGGCTTATGTCTGTATCTCCTAGAGAAATGTTTAGACAATACTTGATCGAGGTGTTGGGGGTATCCCCTGAATTAATTCCTCCTTTGGTTAGGATTTATTATTTGCCTAGGGCTAAATTAACACCAGGAGTGGTTAATGAGGGGGGTGACCAGGATCAAGGTAACATTCTTAATGTAACGGATTTATTGGAAAAATCTGAGAGTGAGAGTCCAGTTTCTTCTACATTGTTGGTTACCTTTGCACTATTATCTGACAGAGACTGGCTTCTTAAGCTCTTCTTTAGGAAAAGGAATTTGCCATTTAAAGGGTTAATGGTTAGGGTGTACCCAGATTTAGCTAGGGATACACAGAGGCATCGCAGGGATTTTCTTCTGCTACCCCCGGGTATCCTATAGTTGGGGGGGGGCTGTTTTTTCTTAAGCATCTTTGTAAATGTTTAGTGCAATATAATGCAGTTTCTTATATTTTTTACGAGCCCTCGCAACTTACAGCTTTCATTAATGCTAGGCGTTTGGAGTCCTCTATTGGGGTCTCACCTGAGCTCTCATAATGTGTGTGCCATAGCTAGTCAGCTGCATTTATTTTCTTTATTGTTTGATGATAGATTGAATTGTATCTCTCCCCTTCGTGTTAGTGGGTTAGTGTGAAAGATATATTTTTGTCTCAATATGAGTTACTTTAATTATTGTAGTAATAAGTTTATTTTCTATGTATCTTTCTATTTCTTCAAAAATGTTTTGTAAACGTTCTTGACTTAATTGTGAAAATGCTATAAATAAAAAATTAAAAGGCTGAGTAAAAGTCATAAATAAGCATGCTTAACCTACTTGGATCAACTATCAATAAAGAAGCAACAAGCAGTCAAGAAATCAGACGACGCATTGCTCTTGGCAGAATGGCTATGAAAGACCTAGATAAGATTCTCAAGAGCAGAGATGTCTCTCTCCATACAAAGATTCGACTTGTTCAAGCCATGGTATTTTCAATAACATCATATGGATGTGAAAGCTGGACAGTGAAAAGACAGACAGGAAGAAAATTGATGCCTTTGAATTATGGTGCTGGCGGCGAATACTGTGTATACCATGGACTGCCCGAAGAACAAACCAGTCGGTACTAGAGGAGATCAAACCTAAGCTTTCTTTAGAAGCTCAGATGACAAGACTTCGACTTTCATACTTCGGACACATCATGCGAAGAGAGAGATCATTAGAGAAAGACATCATGCTTGGCAAGATAGAAGGTCAACGCAAAAGAGGAAGGCCAGCAATGAGATGGATCGCTACAATAACAGCAGCTACGGGTACCAGTCTGTCAACAATGAGCCGCCTGACTGAAGACCGAACACAATTTAGGATAGCTATCCAGAGGGTCGCCATGAGTCGACTCCGACTCGATGGCACTTAACAACAACAACAATAAATATACAAAAAAAAAAGGGGGGGGGGAGAAGGTAAACTCTTATGGGGTCATGCTGAGCCATGTTTAGTGGGGATGGATGTCCAGGTCGGACGTCCATCCTCATAAAACTCCGAAACCATATCTTCTGCCCAAAGCTCCCTGCATGTACAAAGGAGATGTATGGGGGCTCTGGACGGAGGCAGGAGGGGGTGGGCCGAGGGAGAAGCAAAGGCGGGCGGTGGGCGGGAATGCGACCCTGGACATACAGGGCTGATTCTGAGTTCGGCCCTGTATGTCTGTGGTGGCCAACATGGACGGGGGACTTATTCTACCTCAGAGGAGGAATAGGTTCCCCTGGACGGTGGGGGATGTCAGCACAGGGCCAGATCAGTCGGGCGAGGGAGTTAAGGAGCTTCCCCGCAGCTTGACCCTGCCTTTAGAAGGCTGCATTGCGGGTTGGGCTGTGGGGAATGAACTGTGGCGGCGGCTGGGATCGCGGCTCCTTAATGTAAGGAGCCTTA
Source organism: Ichthyophis bannanicus (assembly GCA_033557465.1). Taxonomy (NCBI): domain Eukaryota; kingdom Metazoa; phylum Chordata; class Amphibia; order Gymnophiona; family Ichthyophiidae; genus Ichthyophis; species Ichthyophis bannanicus. The sequence goes on along the minus strand of CM066032.1, from coordinate 162,186,154 downwards.
GTGTAAGGCAGGTTTCAATGGCATTTCTTTATTCTGTACACTTTATTTTTGTACCCCTCGGTTCATTTCCATATAGTCTTACTTCTAGTGGTCTAGCCCTTCTACAGTTATATGGTTGAAAGGCTTGTGGACACATTGGATCCTGCATGTAAGCAGTTTAGGGTCCAATACCAGCCCACCTTTATCTAACAAGAATGACGGATCGGCTTGTCGTCATGTATGCTGTGGATCACTATACACAAATTGGAAAAGATGCCAATATTAATCCTCAGCAGACATGACACAATTTTTATAGCATTTAATTACTTTGGGACTTCACCTTTGACCCTTGTTTGGCGGTAACTTGCACTCCCATTTAAGCAGGAATGATAAACGTTCTCAGTCCGATAGCAGCTTTCTCACCGTGGCACAGCAAGTACTTAAAACTGCATTGATAAGAGAAGTTCCTTTCATCTCATTTTTTTGCTTACTGTCCATTTGATTATATACACTGTTGATACTTGCCTTCCACTTATTACTTACCTTCTAGTTAGATTTCCTTGAAATGTGGCATATTTTAAGCCTCCAGGAGGTTCTCCGGTTTGTTTTTGCTCCTTTATCACCTTCAACATTCAGCTTCCAAGCATCAGACTGACTGGAGTCTTTTTAAGGACTACTTACTCACAAGGTGCCTTTATGCGTACCCCCTGAAGAAGGCGTGTTGCCAAAATGCGTAGGGCTTTTTCAATAAAACAAGGACCTGTGACCTCACATATCCCTCGCTTGCTGTGTGTTCCTATTCCTGTTCTCCTTTGCCAGGGTCTAGCTCCCTCTGTGTTCCATATACGGCTTTGGTACATATTATTCTAGCTTTACATCTACAGGAGTGGCCTAGTGGTTGAGGCAAGGTACTTCAGGCTAGAAGGTCAGGGGTTCAAATCCCACTAGAGAACAGCAACCTTGGGCTGGAAGGACTGGGGTTTCTAGTCCCACAGGTGCTCCTTGTGGTCTTGGGCAAGCCACTTAACCCTCCATAGCCCATGTTCCCTGTAAAATAGTTATTGCCAAGTTATAATGCCCTGTTCAATGTAATTTCAGTTTGTTCAATGTAAACTGCACTGATGCAGAATAGCACAATATATGAGAATATAAATAAATCAACCTGACTCTCCCCATGAAATAGTTAAAGTTGTAATGTTTTTCAATAATCACTCAGTTCCGGGATTCACTTTCTTGTTTTGTCATTTGCACAGACATTTTTGGACAGCATTACCATAACAACTTGCCATATAAGTGAGTTCCCAACAAGTTTTGGGGTTTTAACCAGGTCCTCCTCCTCACCTTTTCAATAGCGTTTCTGATGGTTCACTTATAATGATTTAGATTTTTATGTTTATATTTATATTTATTTCTATTATTGCTTTTTAAATATCCTGTCTTTATATTGTACTCCATGTCCATGATTTATGTTTTTATCAGGTTTTATGATTCCCTTTAGTCTGGTCACTGGAGTTTTCTCACCCATTAATTCACTAAGAGTGTCATTCTGAGCCAAGAATACTGGGAGGAACCCCGCTATTCGGCCCCTCTGCCGAACCTGACTAACTTCCCCGTACAACGGACGGGGGTGGGAAAGGGGCGGTGTGGAGGCAGAGTTAGGGTGGGAAGTGGGCAGTCCATTCCCACACTGTCCCTGTATGTCCCTGTTGGAAATTTAAAAGCAGAATTGGGTAACTTGGAAACTTTGGGTGATCTGAGGGATGTAGAATCACAGCTGCACCTACCCCTGCAATCATTTCCAGCTTCTTCCAGTCCTGTGTTTCCTTTGGAGGGTTTAATCCAGTGCTGTCCCTGTTTAGTGGCTACTAGAGAGCTGAAGAATCAGCCTCAACTGCTTCCGAAGTGAAGTCAGCCAAAAAAAAGGTACAGTTTCATTCTGTTCTTCCAATACTTCTGTCAGATTCCAGCCAAATCCATTTAGGGAGAGGGTCCCCAACATATGGTGTGAGAGAGAAGAGCCATCCATGATTCAGAATAAAGGTACATGCAGTAGTTACAGCAGCAGTTATGATATTTTTTGGTTGTCATATGTTTAGATATACTTATGTTTCAGTTATTTTTAAGGGAATATTGGGTGGGAAATGTGTAACAATGTATACAATTTGTACAAACTGACAAGCTTCTTTTTCCATATTTAGAAGCAATTTTTCCTGTGGGATTGAAAAAGAACAAATTAAACAAAACCAGACAATGCTAAATATCTTGTTCTGGTGTTCTTTTTATTTCCCAAACAATACAACAGGAAGATCTTTGCAGATTTATAGTCTGAATGCACTGTGCGATAAAACCTCACTCATTGGCCTTCAGTCTCACTCACTGGAGCGGTAAATCACACTCTTTGGGCGTGGGCCACCCTGGGCATCTCTGCCAGACTCTAGAGGAAACCATGGTGAGAGTAAACAAACTTATCCAATAGAAGCTATTCAGACTTCAACCAATTGACTCTGTGGCCTGCAACTTGGGAGAAATGATAGAAAAGCCAGAGCAGCTTGGGAATAGAGTTTATTCTAGGGAAGATCCGAGGGCAGAGAGAAAGCTGTTCATTTCTAAAGGTTTCTTCAAAGCCCTGGATACCAGCATGTTGTCTGATGCTGGAACCAATGTAATATCAAAAAGTAACGAAGAGAGAGGGCGGTCTTGTTTGGTCCCTTTATACAGACTGACTATATTGGAAAGTGAATTATGAACAAAGACTTTAGCCTTCAGGAGACTATATAAGGTACAGTATGTATCTTCTGGATGAACTGTGCACTGAAGCCAAACCATTCTGTCGTTTGAAAGAGAATTATATTCATGACACATGAAACCTAATGAAAGAGATATCAACGAGTACTGCACTTTATTTGGGCCGGTTAATAAATTGCATATTAACCCTGCATTACTGATGTCACTCAGCCAGGTGTGGAACATTTTTGGTCTTTAAGTATAATCATCTGAGAGTTACACTCAACCTTTGAACTAACAGTTTAGTGCATATTTCCCATCTACATTCAGTGGTGAGGTTGGTTTATAGATAACAGCACATCAGTATCCATGCCAGGCTATTCTAGCACTATGATTTTTGCTTCTGTAAAAGTTACCGCACATTGCACCAGGGTTTGAAATTCATGAAATAAATGTTTAAGCTGCGGAAAGAGGATTTCAATAAAAATCTAATAGAATTCCACAGTGTTCTATCCTGACCTAGAGGTTTGTCAAGCGCAAAAAGGAAGTCAAGAATGGGAGTCGGAGAGGGCGGATGTCAGTTAACCTTGCAGTGCTGGAGTTGCAAAGTATGTGCTACAGGGTTGTTTGAGGCCCTAGCTGCCACTGCAGGTTCCAGACCCTTGGCACTCTAGGTGGCTGCTGAGTTTGCCTAATGGTCATACCGACCCCCCTCGATCATCATAGCTTTACTGTCCAGGAATTCAGGGCATTTGGGCATTCGTCTAATTATCCTCATTTGGTTTAATAATAACTTTGGCAGCCAGTTCTCCTCTCACTTTTTACAGCTCCTGTATTTGGTGCTACACCTCTGATCTCATCTCCCACTTCCTAGAGGCATTATTCACACTCCTCCTCTTGTTGGCCTACTGCAACAGTATCCGTATGGAGCTCAGACATACAGTTGTAGTCAAAACTTTGGCTCAATTACATAAGCCCCCCTCAATGAAAAGACTAAAGAATACCAAAAAGATATCTATATGTGTTTTATTAACTACAGCAAGGCTTTTGATTGTGTAAACCATGAGAAACTCTGGTCCACATTAAGAAGCATGGGTACACCAGAACACCTAATAGTTCTCTTGCACAACCTTTACATTGATCAAGAAGCAACAGTTCGAACAGAATGGTTTAAAATCAGCAAAGGTGTATGATATGGCTGCATACTTCCCCCCCTTCTGTTTAATTTATATGCAGAACAAATCATCAGAGAAGAAGGACTGTAGGAAGACAATTAAGATATCTTCGTTATTCTGATGATACCACATTACTGGCTGAAAGTGAAGACGATCTGAAACATTTGCTTCTCAAGATCAAGGAACATAGTCTTAAAATGGGCCTGCACTTTAATGTAAAGAAGACAAAGATCCTGACAACTGGCAAAATCAATAAGTTCATCATTGATGGAGAAGAAGTTGAAATAGCTGACAACTTTAACTTACTTGGATCAACTATCAATAAGTGGAGGAGTGGCCTAGTGGTTGGGGCAAGGTACTTCAGGCTGGAAGGTTGGGGGTTCAAATCCCACTAGAGGACAGCAACCTTGGGCCGGGAGGACTGGGGTTTCTAGTCCCACAGGTGCTCCTTGCAGTCTTGGGCAAGCCACTTAACCCTCCATAGCCCATGTTTCCTGTAAAATAGTTATCTCCAAGTTATAATGCCCTGTTCAATGTAAATTGCACTGATGCAGAATAGCACAGAATATAAAGAAATAAAAATAAATAAAGAAATGACAAGCAGTCAAGACATCTGACAATGCATTGTTCTTGGCAGAATGGTTATGAAGGATCTAGACAAGATTCTCAAGAGCAGAGATGTCTCTCTCCAAAGATTCAACTTGTTCAAGCCATGATGTTTTCAATAACGTCATATGGATGCGAAAGTTGGACAGTGAAAAAGATAGGAAGAAAATTGATGCCTTTGAATTATGATGTTGGTGAAAAAGTCTGTGTATACCATGGGCTGCTGGAGGAACAAACCAGTCAGTACTAGAGGAGATTAAACCTATGCTTTCCTTAGAAGCTCAGATGACAAGATTTTGACTTTCATACTTTAGACACATCATGCAAATAAAGAGATCATTATAGAAATAAAGACATCATGCTTGGCAAGGTAGAATTCTGGTGAACACATGAGAGGAAGGCCAGCAATGAGATGGATCGATATAACAACAGCAGCTATGGGTGCCAGTATGTCAACAATGAGCCGCCTGACTGAAGACCGAATACAGTTTAGGACAACTATCCAGAGGGTCACCATGAGTCAACACCAACTCATAAAATTCATGAGTCGACACAAACATGTAAAATTCAAATTCCAGCTCAAAACCCTCCTTTTTCAGAAAACCTTTGACTTTCTACCTGACTTTCTATTTTCTTCTTCTCTGATTGCTCTCCCTGCTCCTCTTATAAGTATGAATGTTGAAGTCTTTTCTGTTACTTATGGCATCCTTTCCCGTTTTCCTTTTAATTTGATTTTATTGTAAGCCACACTGCTGCTGATGTGAAGGGCGGTATATCAAGTTCAATAAACATAAACATTCTCCCAGGCCTTGTATCTGGTCATGATATTTTCTGTTGATTTCTTTTGTTGTATTATCTCTTCTTCTGTTTATGCTAAGCTTAATAAAGTGATTGAACTAAAAACAAAACAAAACGGAGAGAGGATAGTGCTGGGAATGAGGTTTGTCCAGGGCACCTCATATCATTCACCAGCTCTGATGAGAGGACAAAGGAAAATAAAATATGAAACAACTCTTCGGTTTTTGAGGACTGTAGAAGTCTAGTCTAGATAAATGGTGTATTTTCAGGAATCTGAATTGTAGAACAAACACTGAGTTGTCTTTGTGCTTATGTGGTAACAAAAGAGCACCTGCAACAACTAGAAAGAGCAGAGGGGATACTGTACAGATCTGTGTGAGAGGGTAGCTATAACCCTGCTGACAGTAATAAACTGCAGCATCGTCGGCTTGAACACCGCTGATTGTGAGAAGGAAATCAGTCCCAAATCCACTGCTGCTGAACCGCTCTGGGATCCCAGTATAATGGCTGGAAGCATCATAGATATGAAGCTTGGGAGCCTGTCCATGTTTCTGCTGATCCCAGGCTAGGTAGCTGCCAACATTACTACTGACTTTACAGCTCATGGTGACTGTGTCCCCCACAGACACGGACAAGGATTCTGAAGTTTGAGTCAGCACAGTCTTCCCACTGGACTCTGAAAGACATGATAAACAGGGACATGGACATGTTATTTGATAGTAGATAGGAAACGGTTTAGTCATTCATTGTGTAGCAGTGTATATTATCAGACAATTACTTATTAGCAGAAATTTCCTTTCTTATTTATTGCCAGCTTTTTATCATGAAAATGTTTCTTACTGCTACTATTAATCATTTATATAGCGCTACAAGGCATACGCAGTAGTGTACGGTTATATATGAGGGTGGAGTGGCCTAGTGGTTGGGACACAATACCTCAAGCCAGAGGGCTGGGTTTCAATTCCCACCTGGGGACAGCAATCTCAGGCTGGAATGACTGGGGTTTCTGGTCCTATAGGCACTCCTTGTGGCCTTGGACAAGCCACCAAGCCCTCCTTTGCCTCTGGTACACATAGATTATGAGCCCTCTGGGACATGGAAATGTATCCAGTACCTGTTTGTAGTGATTACATAATGTAAACTGCTTTGATTGAAGGATAAGACAGTATAGAAAAATGGTTAAATAAATATATAAAAGACAGTCCCTGCTCAATAGACCATACAATCTAATCAAGAAAGACAATGCAAAAACTGAGAACAAGGGGTACAAATAGGGAAAGTTAAGAGACATAAGGAAAAAAAAGGGATCAGAATCCAAAAGCAGCCTCAAAGAGGTGAATTTATAGTATGGATTTGAAAAGGGGGAGAGATGAAGTCTGACGTAAAGACTCAGTAAGTTTGTTCCAGGCATAAGGAGCAACAAGGTAAAAGGATATAAGTTTGGAATTGGCAATGGAAGAAAAGTGCATAGAGAGAATCAAGCTAGTGGAGTCTTCTTATCCTTTATCCAGATGAGGTGAGTCTGTGATAGGTTCATACTTCCTGAGTGACAGTTGTGGGGTCATTTTGGGCACAAATAGTGGGGACGGACGTCCTGTTGTGACGTTCATCCCCTTTGTTTGTGCTGTTTCCCAATCCCATTTACCTTCTCTGCATCATGTACAGAGAAGGTAGACAGGGGTAGGAAAGGGGTGGATCAGGGGCGGTGTTAGGGTGGACAGTGGGTGGTCATAGGCCCCTGATGTACAGTGCTGATTCTAATGTTGACCCTCTACATCCAGGGCCGGCGACTTGGAGGTGGAATAAGTTCCCCTAGTTTATGTTTATGTTTATTTAAATTTGATATACCGCTCAGGCCAGAAGGCATTAGAGCGGTTTACAATAATATATCATTCAAGGAAATAAGAAAAGAACACCATTTATTTGATAGGACAGAATAGGGGACAGAGACAGTCAGATAGATAAGAGAGAAGGACGCAGAACAGTACATTACCACAACAACCCAGACCGTTGCCAGGGATTGGTGGGCCCGGGGCGTGGAAGGGGCGGGACAGGCCAAGGACATTTTCTGCAGCCTGACCCTGATCTTAAGAGACCAGATCGGGGGTCAGGCTGCGGGGAAATCACTGCCTGTGCTGGCGACCAGGGATCGCGGCTCTTCAATGGAGCTGTGATGCCTTGGCAACCAGACGCCATAGCACCGTGGCTCCATTGAACTTTCCTGACTGAGTTAGTCAGGGAAGGCCTGTACATGCAGGCTGAAAAGAATTGGGGTCCCAGCCTGCACGTACAGGCCTGTTTACGATTCTGATCCTGCAGGGCTAGATGTATCCCGTGGGATCAGAATCGCGACTCCCTCTGTGTGTAGGGTTGCCAACTTTTTCACCGAGAAAAACCCGACACCTGTGGCTCGCCATGCTCCACCCATTCTCCGCCCCTAGTCCCGCCCCAGCCCCGCCCCCAGCCCCACCCACAAAAATTACCGAGGATACGTGTAGGTTAACTTCCTTGGTCAGATAATAATTAAACTGGGAACCCCAAAATCCAAACATGAAATGTACAACACTGGAGAAATAAAACTATAAAGTAATTTCCTCTTGCACTAAACAAATACGCAAAGATGTTAGCAATACACACTTCCCAGACCAGACATATTCCAGTTAATAAATTCAAAATAAAAAGTATTTTTCTACCTTCAGTTTGGGCGTTTTATTGCCTTTAACCTTTCCCACCAATCGCGGCTTTACAGAAACAGCCGCCAGCGTGAAGGAAAAGGATCTTCACGCTGGCGGCTGTACAGAGGGAGCCTGGGCCTCGCACGGGCTTCCACGGCTCCCTCTGAAGCCCTCTGATGTGTGGGCCGGCCCTGGGTGGGGGTTTTTTATCTTCGGGTCGGGAGAAAAGCCGGTCTTTTGCTCTGGCCGCTCCCGATCTTGCGGCCAGAGCAAAAAACCGGCTTTTCAAGGGCCGGTTTTGCAGCTGCGCCGGCAGCCGGCCTGGCCATGGAAAAACCGGCCAGGCCGGCTGAAAACCGGCCAGTTGGCAACCCTATCTGTGTGTCTGGTTCCGGCTAGACGCAGATGGCCCGGACATGCGGAATGGAATCGGACCTTTGCTGATTAGTAAACCATAAAGAAGAGTAAAAGGAAACATTTATAAACCCTCTGAGCATTGCTGAAGTGGCTCCTGGGTGTGAATATACAAAAAAGACTCTTCTATATCAGTGCACATCACCTGCATTTATAAGTCAGACAAGTGTGACTGGTTGTATCATTGTTCTATTAGAGGTTATTATGTACCTAGTCTTTGCCTGTTAGTTACTGAAAAAATACAGAGAATCAGATTTGCAAAAAAACATTTCAGCTTATTCAGGTTTATTTGCAGGAATATTTAAGTTTTCATTCCAAGTCTGGCTACTGAACATGTGGAGCCCAATTCCAAAATCTGCACATCTAAGCTGTACGGACATCCAGAGTATGGACGGGGCACAGGTGCACCCGATTCTGCAACCACAAGAGCTAAACATTCCCGCGGCATTTTATCATGGCCCAGACCGGCCCAGATTCCGCTGTGCGGGACATCTACCCTCTTGCCCGGTGAGCCCAGCCTATGCTCCTGCTGCTGTGCCGGTGTTGTGACATCCCATCGCCATGGCACCAGGATGCCCAGCAAAAGCACTAACAGCGTGACTCTGCTCAGTCTTTCCCCGCTGACTAATCCTTGGTGGGGTCTGCTAGTGCTGAGATTGGGTGGCAGGAGCCTACCTGCAGCTGCTCTGCCATTTTGGTGGGCTGCTGGCCTGATACCCTCTGTTGATGGAACTTATTCCACCTCCGAGATGGAATAAGTCCCACTTTCATCTTCTGACTGCTGGATTTAAAGGGCCCTGAATGGAATAGGCCCTGTACGTCCGAGTGCTTCAGCCTGCCTCCACTACACCTACTTTCTGCCTTTGGCCCTACCCCTCCCGCCTCCATCCAGTGCTCCCCGCACTAACCCTCTGTACGTGCAGGAAGGGCTGGACTTGGGATCATGTGCCGGGCCAGAATGTGGGTTGGATGTCCAACACTGCTATTCATATTTCTGCATCGGGCCCATAATCTTAGGCAAGTTACTTTTGTATTCCACATGAATGAATGAATGAGATTTGCTGATTGTGTATGTCACTGATTTTAGTAGCAGAGAATATTCTGGTTTGATGACATTCAGAAATGGACAAAATTCCAGTCTGGTGACTCAGTAGTTGTGGAATATCTAGGTTTAGTTCCTTGGTCTGGATGCTGTTGCCCAAGTCTTGTCTGGCTGGACAGTTGAGGAAACGTTCCTAGACCTTGAAGGCGGGAGAAGGTCTCAGCCATCACTTATGGTGATACTGCCTCCCTGGATTTAAGGTACCAGCATGTTGGGTTCTGAGGGAGTCACCTCTGTGGCACCTGGCTGAGTATACATTAGAATAATTCAGCCCAAGTCTGATTGAACTAGAAGCACGAAAAGCAGGAGGAAGATAACAGGGCCAAGAGAAAGAATTGTCAATATTCGTGAAATTTGTTTTTTTTAAAAATCCATATTCAGATCGAATGTAAGAGGAGGGCTTTTTTTTAACCAGTGCTCAATGATACTAAGACCCCACGGACCTTAGGAAATAGAAACATAGAAACATAGAAATATGACGACAGAAAAAGACCACATGGCCTATCTAGTCTGTCCTTCCATAACAACAACTACAACAGTCCACTTTTTACCTTTAGAGATCCTCTGTGTTGGTCCCATGCTTTCTTGAATCCAGTTACTGTCCTCATCTCTACCACCTCCACTGGGAGACTATTCCACGGATCCACTACTCTTTCCGTAAAGAAATATTTCCGCATATCACTCCTGAATCTATCTCCCTTCACCCTCATCCCATGTCCCCTCGTAGCAGAACTTGCTTTCAATTGAAAGAGGCTCTCTCCCTGAACATTTATCCCACGGAGGTATTTAAACATCTCAATCATATCACCTCTATCCCGCCTTTCCTCTAAGGTGTACATATTAAGATCCTTAAGTCTGTCCTCATATGCTTTATAATGAAGCCCGTTAATCATTTTGGTAGCAACCCTCTGCACCGACTCCATCCTGTTCACATCCTTTTGAAGGTGCGGTCTCCAGAATTGCACACCATACTCCAAATGAGGTTGCACCAAAGACTTATACAGAGGCAATATCACCTCCTTTTTTCTGCTAGCCATTCCTCTCCGTATGCACCCAAGCATCCTTCTAGCTTTTGCCGTCGCCTTTTCTACCTGTTTAGCTACTTTAAGATCATCAGACACAACCACGCCTAGGTCCCGCTCTTCTTTAGTGGACAAAAGTACTTCACCTCCTATACTGTATTGCTCCCTTGGATTGCTGCAGCCCAAATGCATGACCTTACATTTTTTAACATTAAATCCCAGCTGCCAAATTCTAGACCATTCTTCAAGCTTAGCTAGATCCCTCCTCATGTTATCTACCCCTTCCTGGGTGTCTACTCTATTGCCGATTTTGGTATCATCCGCAAAGAGGCAAACCTTACCCGACAGCCCTTCCGCTATATCACTAACAAAGATGTTAAAAAGAATCGGACCAAGGACAGATCCCTGGGGCACACCACTGGTAACATCCTTCTCCTCAGAGTGAGCTCCATTTACTTGAAATCTTTGTCGCCTCCCACCCAACCAATTTCTAACCCAAGCAGTAACTTTAGGGTCCATCCCTAGGGTGCTCAGTTTGTTTATAAGTCGCCTGTGAGGAACAGTGTCAAAGGCTTTACGGAAATCTAAATACACCACATCTAGAGCTCTCCCTCGGTCCAACTCCCTGGTCACCCAGTCAAAAAAATCAATCAGATTTGTCTGACAAGACCTGTCTCTGGTGAATCCATGCTGCCTCGGATCCTGTAATCCGCTGGACTCCAGAAACCTCACTATTTTCTCTTTCAGCAGCGTTTCCAATAATTTACTCACCACCAAAGTTAAACTAACCGGCCTGTAGTTTTCAACCACATCCTTACTTCCGCTTTTGTGTAAAGGCACCACATGAGCCTCTCTCCAGTCCTTTGGCACCACTCCCGACTCCAACGAGGCATTGAAAAGGTCAGTCAGTGGAGCTGCTAGAACGTCCCCAAGTTCCCTCAGTATTCTAGGGTGTATCCCATCCGGTCCCATCGCTTTGTCTACTTTAAGTTGAGCTAGTTTCTCACGAACACAGTCTTCTGAAAATAGTTCAAGATGTCCCTCGCTTCTGTTCTTATTTGTGGGTGTTTTCTGAGGTCCTGCTCCTGGTTCTTCATCTGTGAACACAGAACAAAAATATTTGTTAAGCAATTCCGCTTTATCCTTATCAGCTTCTACATATTCCCCCCCTGCACCCTTGAGTCTGACAATACCACTTTTGCCCTTCCTCTTCTCACTAATATATCTGAAAAATGTCTTATCCCCCCATTTTATTGCATTGGCTATTTCCTCCTCCTTTTGAATCTTTGCCTTCTTGACTACTTTGCTAGCTTCTCTAAGGGGCTTGTTTACAAAGCCGCGGTAGTGGTTCGCGATCGCGATCGCAGCCGCGGCCCCATTGAAATCAATGGGGCCGCGGCTGCGATTACGATCGCAAACCGCTACCGCGGCTTTGTAAACAAGCCCCTAAGTATTTCCAAATACAGATGCCTGTCTTCGTCTCTCTGTGATCTCTTGTATTTCATGAAGGCCTCCCTCTTTTTCTTCACTTTTTCAGCTACTTCCTTCGAAAACCATAGCGGTCTCCTGTTCCTTTTGCCTTTATTTACTATTTTAACAAAAAGGTTGGTTGCCCTTAAAATACCCCCTTTCAGTTTTGCCCACTGTTTTTCTACATCCCCCAGCTGTTCCCATCCCACTAGCGACTCCCTGAGGTATTGGCCCATCTTCGCAAAGTTAGTCTTCCTAAAGTCTAAGATCCTCACCTTGGAATGGATTCTAACAGCCCTAGTCCTAATACTGAACCACACCATCTGGTGATCACTGGATGCAAAATGATCTCCCACTACAACATCAGAAACACTTTCACCATTGGTAAGCACCAAGTCCAGTATGGCCCCTTCACGTGTGGGGTCTGTTACCAATTGCCTGAATAGTTCTCCCTGTAGAGAATCCAGGATCTCCTTACTTCTAGATGATACTGCAGCAGGAATGTGCCAATCAACATCTGGCATATTGAAATCTCCTATCTGTAGCACTTCCCCTTTCCTAGCAATGCTGCGTATGTCTTCAATTAACTCTCTGTCCACCTCTTCCTCTTGTGAGGGAGGTCTGTATATCACTCCAATGCAAATAGATTTCTCTTTCCCTCTTTCTAGTTTAACCCACAATGCCTCCTCTCTCCCTTTTAAGCTCTGTAATTCCAAAGCTTTAATAGTAGTTTTTACATATAGTGCCACTCCTCCTCCTCTTCTTCCTACCCTGTCCTTTCTGAATAAAGTATAGCCAGGTATAGTTACATCCCAGTCATTGTTTTCTGTGAACCATGTTTCTGTAACTGCCACTAAATCCAAGTTAGCCACTCCCACCAAAGCTTCAACCTCAGGGATCTTATTTCCCATGCTACGGGCATTAATACACACTGCTTTCCATATGTTACCCCTCTTACCCATTTCCATAAAGGTATTTAATGTATCACCTACCTGGGGGGTGCTCTGTTCTGTCTGCTCAGATGTAGCCCCTCTCCTCCTGATTTCGTCAGACTGCTGCCTGAGAGAGGAGGGGCCGAACAGAGCTGCATCAGAAGTCTGATCTCCACTGCGCACTGCGTATTAGAGCCAGGGCACCTGACCTGTACGCCATGATGAGAGGCAGTAAAGAACAGCATCATAACTAGGGATGTGCAGAGGAAAGGAAAATTTGATTTGTCTTTCTTCATGATTCTCTCCTGATTTTCAGGCGTTTTTTGGATAGTTTCACACATTTGTTTTACCAGGGAATTTTGAATGCATGCTAAGTTAACATAAATTGACTGACGAATTAAGGCACATTTAGATGATGAGTGAACATTATATCAATTTAGCATTTTTTAACATGCCTTTGGGTTGTGTAATGTTATTTTCTTCTTCAATGCCCTGATGAAGAAAAGGTAACTCTTGACATCTTATCAAAGATATATATGGTCATACGAGAAAAGGTATCTTCTGCATAAGAATAAAAGATATACCATACTGTCTTGGACAAACGATCCATCAAGCCCAGTATCCTGTTTCTAACAATGACCTGTGGGGCCCTTTGCATATTTTGTTCCAAGGTGCTTATCCCAGGGAAAAGCAGTGGATTTACCCCTCTCCTTGTTAATAATGGCTTATGGGCATTTCCCATTAAAGAAATTGTAGGCAATATCCTTTACACCAGTGGTTCCCAAATAGGGTCACATCATCAGTGGATTGGGGGTCACAGAAACTTGTCCATTTCCTGGACATGCATTGTAACCAAAGCCAAGTAGTGGCAATCACCAGTCAGCTTGTGGCCTGTGAGCCAGGGTGCATCCATAGGCCCGTGCCCCCTCTTGGGTTAGCTTCCTATTAGACTGGAAACCCATGCTGAGTACTGGGGTCTGTAAGCCCACACTGCACACTGACGTAAGGGATCCTGTGCTGACTGCTGCTGCTGCTGTAGCACTGTTGTTGCTGCTGCTTTCTGCTTTAGATGAGAGGAGGGAGAGGAAGGAGGCTAGAGACCGCTATTTTGATTTCATCATCATCATCTGGGGCTTGTGAATTTTCAGTTGTTGAAATGGGGTCATACGAGATAAAAAATGGAAAAACACTGCTTTACACTGATCCTTTGTTCATTTTAATAAATGTTCCATGAATAACTACTGCACACTCCTATTTCAATAATACATCTGAAAATAATTTCTTGGTAAATTAGGTGGGGGCTCACCAATGGCAAGCAAACAACGTCTGAGCTTATGCTGCTACTTGCACAGTCTTTGCCAGGATGACTAGTTACAGTGGCTAAGGGACACTGCAGCAAGAGAAAGTTCAGAGCCAGGGACCAGGCTAGATGAGAAGGGTAACTAAATGCCTGATGAAAGCAGTATATGGTGCAGGACCATACCAAGCTAGAAATGCCCCTGTGCGAATAACAAATCTGGTGCCCTCCTTCCACCCAGCCACGTTTTGAGCTTCCTACAAGCCCAGTGGTGATTTTGGTGTCCCTTCTGTGCTTGCACCCTCTGTGACCTCACCATGCGTACAGCCCTTCGTATGGCCTTGATATGGTGAAACCACTGGCCAAGGTCAGTCTGGCAAGAGGAGTTTTGAAAATGGAATTATGGATGGGGTGGAACACCAAGTCTAAGAAAAGTCTGAGTGATTGGTGGACCTTTGAAAAATAGAATAATTAAGATAAGATTTCACATTTTGGATGAGAAGAGATTTTTATAAAATCTATTAAAAAATGAAATAAAAAACTGAACTTAAGTTTGCATACAAACAAGGTGGTGAGTGCTGATGACAAAGGCTATAGTATATAAGCATAGAGGTTCCTTGCTTGTCATTGGAGAGCTACTACCTCATTTATAAAAAATGTTTTTTTCAGATGCCAAGGAAATATGTATTATTGAAATACAGGGGAGTGCACAGTAGTTCTTTATAGAAGTTTTATTAAAATTAATAAAGGGCATTGTCTGCAATTTCTTTAATGTGACTTGGATAGTTTTTCAGATTCATTATAGATTAATAAGTGATATTCCTTATGGACCTTTCTTCCAAGAACTTGTCCAAACCTTTTTTAAATCCAGCTGCGCTAACAGCTTTTACTACATTTTCGGCAACAAGCTCCAGACATTAATTAAGCACTGAGTGAAAAATTGTCACTGATTATTCTTAAATTTACTATTTTGTAGCCTTTGTACTTTTTGAAGAAGCAAAGACTCGATTCATGTTTACTCATTCCACTCTACTCGTTATTTTATAGACCTCTATCCTATCTCCTTTTAGCTGTCTGTGAAGAGCCCTAACCTTTCAAGCCTTACCTCATAGGAGTATCCTTCCCATGATTTTATGCTTTCATTTATCCTTCTTTGTACGCTTTCTAATTCAACTTTAGCTTTTCTTAAAATGCAGTGCTAGAACTGCATACGATATTCAAGGTTGGCATCATGGAGCAATACAGAGGCATTCTGATATCGCTTATTTTATTCTTCATTCCTCTCCTTATTTCCTAGCATTCTCTTAGCTTTCTTGGCTGCTTCTGCACACTGAGTAGAAGATTTCAACATATTATCCACAGTGATGCCTAGATCCTTTTCCTGGGTGGTGACTCCTAATGTGGACCCTGCATTATGTCGCTATAGTCTGGGTTGTTCTTTTCAAAGTGCAATACCTTTGCACTTGCCCACTTTAAATTTCATCTACCACTAAAGGCTTGGGAGAAGAGCCAGACTTTTATGTGCTTTCTGAAACAGAGGTAGTCTTGAGCTAGATGTAGCCCCTTTGGGAGTGGGTTCCACAGTGTGAAGGTTGCTCCTGAGAAAGCTTGCTGGTGGATTTCACAGCATGTAATTTCTTTGGCATGGATACAGTCAGGGATTTTCCTTGAGATTACCTTAGAGGACTTGCTCATCCTTAAGTTTCTCTATCCTACTTCATCTGAAGGCTTAGAAAATATGAGTTAAGGATTTAAATTTGGCCTTATGGGCTACTGGTAGCCACTGCAGTTTTTGCAGGTAGGGGGTAATGTGGTCATGCTTCTTGTAACCCTCTATCAGTTGTTCTGCAGCATTTTGAATTAAATTGAAGCTGGTGTGAACTCTTTGTGGTCTGGCCAATATACAGGGAATTACAATAGTCTAGCTGTGATGTTATCACCTCATGCATCAGTGTGATCGGACTCATCATTCAATATATGGAGAGAGATTTTGTAATTGCTGTAGGTGATAAAAGCAGTTTTTATGGGTTGTTAGAATTTTTAGGATCAGCCTAGCAATATCTCAAGATTTCTGACATGTGATTTTAGGGAGAGCTCATAGTTCCCAAAAGGCATTTTCATGTCAGGTATGTGTCCACTTGTATTAGGAACCCATAGAATTTCTGTTTAACTTGGGTTCAGCCATTTTTTGCCCAGTCTTGAGTTTCCATTAGACAGGCAGACAATTTGCTCAAAGCTGGGTAGATTTGGTTCAATAGGTTGTTGTTGTCGTCCCATCCCCTGGGTTTGCTTGGTAAGATGCAGCAGGAAGTACATTGCCAGGCCTTTCTTCCACACAGTAAGTCTGGTATTCCAAGGTGGTCTCTCATCCAAGTACTAACCAGATCCAGTACTAACTTCTTAGCTTCTGAGAACACATAAGATCAGGCCTTTTCAGGATATGAGTAGCTGTACATCAATGGGATAGATATACAGTAGAATGCTGTGTCCATCATGCAAAACAGCTCAGTTAGAGGCTTGAGGTAGATAATAAATAATATAGGTGATAGCATGGATTCATGTGGCATCCTATAATTCAGTTTCCAAGGTAATAGTATGCTCTTGTTGAACAGAACTGTCTGGGAGATAGGATTTGAACCATTCATTGCTATCCCATTGATGCCTGTTTCTATCAGCTGTACAAGCATGATATTGTGGTCCACAGTTTCAAAGACTGCTGAGAAATCTAGCAGCGTTAATACTGAGGCAGGCTCCCTGTTACAGTTTCTATGGAGATCATCAAGTAGGGATACGGGAACTGTCTCATTTCCATACTCAGGTCTGAAGCCAGGCCAGATTGACATGGGCCTAGCCAATTTCTTTGTTTTAACCAATCCTTGAGGTGAAATTTTTTATTTATTTATTTATTTATTTTATTTAAAATACATTTATATACCGTGTTTTCCCAAGTATCAAATACGGTTTACAAGGAACAACAATATGATTTGTACAAGCAAGAGCTCAATGCACTTACATTATAAGTGTTGGAACTATTTACATTAAAACTGTAGGGATTACAAACATATACTTAATCCATTTACATAATAACTATTTACATTAACTTTGTATACACAACTTAATTACAGTAACCATTGGATCGAATTACAGTACGCTGTTGGCAGAACTGAAGTATCAGTGTTTTACATACTGTAGGTTATAAAACATATTCTTGTAGGGTACTGTGCCATCAGGCAGATGGGGAGATTAGCTGCTCAGGCAGTCTGTTGTCATTTTGAGATGTGTTGTTTTCTGTCCTATTATGAGGGAGAGTTTGTGGGCTAAAGTGTGGTGTAAACTACACAAATCAGATTGCTCTGCAAGTTTTCCCAGAAAGGGGATGCTCGATACTAGCTGGTTGTTTTCGGGCTTGTCCTCGTCAAGGGAGTTCTTTTTCAGGAAGGGGAGAAAGTGATAGGGGTAACTAGGTGGTGATAGACATGATCAAATCAAAGAAATTATGCAAGTGAAGGTAAATTGAGCTGAGAATTTACTGTATTTTGCTCCGTAGAGAGGTTGAAGGTTTAAGCTTTAGGTACTGTAGTAATTCATTGTTTCATTTTCTTTTATTATTAGCTACTGAAAGAGTGCAAGAAATAGTTTGTACACACTCCTTAGGCAAAGAGGGGAACAGAAAGGGATTTGATGTTTCTTCGTAGTGCCTCACAGGTCTAAAGAAGGAAGATCTGGCCTTCTTTCTCCTCCTAACCCAAGTCAAAATAACGATTTGCAGGTTCTCTTCCTCGTTCCTGAAGATCTGCTTTCTGGAATCCCTCCTGAAAATGTGTTCACTACCCCTTCCTGCCTTCCAAATGGCAGCTTTCTCTTCCCCTTCCTTCTTTTAGAGATCTCCCACTGGCCAAATGCCTGAATACGAATCTGCAAGCTGACCCCTTCCTTCTCTACTGACGATTTTGCTTATTGCTTCTCCTCTCTAGCTGCTGTTCCTGGTTCCTTCCTGCCTCTTTTCTGCTCTTGGCTCCCAATATGTTCTCAGCTCCACCCTATTTATTTAACTTTTTTTATTACTGGGACCCAGCTGGTCTGGTTTCATACAGTACAATACGCACTAGTAATGCATTGAGAGATCCCACAGAGAATGCAGAAATACCTACAAGGGAAGTAGAGCTAGTGACGATGACGAAGGCTGCAAACCGTATAAATTATTTTGAATATCCCCCCATTATTTTCTCTTACTGAATAAATACCTGGGCCCCATTGTCTGGAAGCTCTGGGCACAAGTGTTCATCACAGCATGGTTTCTTAGATCCAGGCTGACACTGCTGGGAGGAGACAGAGATCCTGGCGCTGCTGCAATGAGGATGAGAGTCTTTGTCTGGGACTAGCATTGGGTGGCTGTCTAAGCCATGAGCTGTGTGCTGTGATGGGCAGGTGACCCTGGGACTGCTGCCATAAGCAAGCTGCCTTCCCCTTTAAGGGGTGGGGTTTGCACAGAAATAATAAATGGGCCACATTGGTCTCAGCCTGTATGGACCAGGCCTTGAGACAGCCACAGAGCCACAGCACTAAAAGTGTTTGACAGCAGAGACCTTGGGCTAGTGTGCAGGGCCAGAGCAGTCATATTTTAGAGAGGGGGAGAGAGTTTCTGTTGCATATTCATGGTGACAGGGCAGGTGTTGCAAGCAAGCTTTGAGAGGTTCCAGGTAGGCTCTGGAGGCCTTGTTCTGAGGAAGTGGAGTGTCAGTGGCATTAGCCGACAGGAGTTCCCAGGACACCCCTCCCCCACAGAAGAGGCAGAGTGACAAAGGTAAAGAGCCATCAGGAGCCACCCAAATCCTGCCAGCGGAGGGATCGGAGCCATATGCTGAAAAGCTGGTGTGATTCCCTAGCGCCTGCCTTCATGAGAAAGGAGTGTGGCCCTGGAAGAGCTGGCGGGAGTCCCAGCAGTACTCGAAGAGCCATACAGTAGTCTGCAGCTCAAACCGACAGAGAGGGCAGCAGTACCGGTAGAGCCGGGGGGAGGTCCCAGATGGGTTTACAAACCTCTCTTAAACTGAGAGAAGGAGGATTCCTGTCAGAGAGGAAGAGGGATGGAATTCCAGAGGGAGGGTCCGAGGAAGGCAAAGGCAGAATTCCCGGAGGCACTAGGTGAAGAGCGGAGGGAGAGGGAGCATCAGAAGGGAAGTTTGGGAAGGGCCCATGTTTATTTTACACCCAGATATTCCACTAATATCATGTCAATCCAAAGTGTAATCCCACTATCTCCTGTGTTAGTCTCCCCAAACAGCAGTCAGAGCATTTCTATCAGCCCCTATAATTTTTGCCTGTGGTGCCTACTTCTTTTCAATTGTCTAAACTGAAGTTGACAGTCAACTTGAATTCTTCCCCCTGCATTTAAGAGGCAGCTCCAGATCTCTCTGTCAGCAGCATGCCTCAAAGAATGGCCCCTGGTTCACATTTGTTGCGTAGGGAGAGGCTACAGCCGCTGCGTTTCTATTCAGTACAGCGGGCAGCATGAGGTTCATGGCCTATATCATTCCCTTCCCTCACACTGTAAGCTGCTGCCCCAAGCAAAAAGGACGTCGGCAATGGGCGTCAGAGAGGGCGAATGTCAAATTGCCTCGCAGCACCGCAGTTTCAAGGCAAGCGCTGTGGGGCTGTTGAGACTTTGCTGCCGCTGCAGGTCCCAGGAAGGAGCGGCTGTGATGGCAGTGTGCTGCCCCTGGACCACTTACACTCTAGCTGGCTGCCTAGTTCATCTAATGGTCACGTCAGCCCCACCTCGATCACCATAACTTTACTGTCCAGGAATTCAGGGCTCTACAGCACTCCTCTTATGCGCAGATTATTTCTCTTCATTCAGTTGGATTATTTCTCCTTTGTCAGTGTAATAATTCCTCCACTTTGGCGGCAGCTCTTCTCTCACCTTTTACAGCTCGCGCATTTTGTGCTGCAGCTCCGTGATCTCATCTCCCACTTCCTGTCGGCATAATTCACACTCTCCACTTGTTGGCCTGTTGCAGCAGTATCTATATGAAGCTCAGCCATACGCGCCCTGATTTCATCCTCGACTTCAGCAATGTTTAGCTTTATGTCTGGGAACCATCGCCACAGCTCCTTTAGAGAGACTGGAAAGGACCCCAATTCTTCTTCCAGTAAATCTTTTTTAGGCCTCGCCCATATTTGCTGTCTACGTGCACTTCCATCAGCCTTGCTGCCATCGGCCCAGATTTTAGTTTTGATGGCCGCTGAAGCCCACTCTCGTATATCTGCCGCTTTTTGACAATAGCTCCTCCAGGTATTTATTCACCTCCAGGCCTTCTGCCTCTGCCTTGATACCTAGAATTCATACGTTTCCCTCAGAATTTTGGGTTTTACTGGATTACCTTGATTTTAGGAAGAAGGTGAAAGCTTTCTATTTTAGGCAGGCATTTAAGAGTGGTAGTATGATTTTCTGGTTGTTCAGGACATTTTCATTTCATGTTTATTTTCTTTTAGGATTTGGTTTATTTTAATAATTTGCTATTGTATTATGTTTTTAAGTGTAAGATTTTGCTTTATGTATGTTAATGAAATTATTATTATTTCTTATGCTTCATTGTAAAACTCTGTATATCATCTGCGGTATATAAGCGTAGAAATAAATAAGTTCTCCTTCAAGATCAGCTGACAAAAGTCCCATGTGAAGTTGAAAATACTATGGGGTCTATTCTGACCCATGCTTAGTGGAGCTTTACGACATGGGCGGATGTATGTTCCGCGCTAAACGCCCGGGTGCTTTGCCATCACATGAGCTCCTCACACGTACAGCAGAGATGTGCGGGGAACGCTGTGCGAGGGCAGGAGGGGGTGGGCTGGAGGAAGAGCGAGGGCGGGCCAGAGGCGTGACCCCTGACCTCAGATATACAGGACCTATTAAAGTGACGGCCTTGTATGTCCGGGCAGGTTGACTCAGAGGTGGAATAAGTTCCAGGCAGGCCCAATCAGGAATCGGGCAGCCCGGAATATGCTTTTGATTAGCATGCGGGCAATCGGGACTCCTTCATGGCTGAATTGTATGGGGAGGCCAGCGAACATGCAGCAGGCTGGAATTGGGGCACGTCCTGCCTGTCCAGACCCTCTGAACCTAATTCTGATCCTGCAGGGATGTATAGCCCCCACAGGATCAGGATCGGGTGTAACTCCGGCCCATCCAGAATTTGGACATCTGGACATGCACTGATGGGAATTGGAACTGATTGTGGATTTTGAAATAAGATTATATGACACAGTGCCTGCTTGAGCATTATTTTTTCTTTTATTTTTAGCAAACGAGGAAAGAAACAGTGTACAGCTGAATGCTCTCTCTCAAGTTCCCTTCCAGCGACTCTGACTTATATGAGAGATGCAGCAAGGCTTACAGATGATTTACACATTTGTCAACCTTGAATTATAGCCGGCCTGTGTTATCACTTTTATCTAATCACTGCATGCCAACACCCCCACCCCATCACAAATTTGAATCATTTGATGTGAAAACCGCCTTGATTTTAGGATAAGGCGGGATACAAATCCATTTAAATAAATAAAATAAATAAATAAATCAGTGTGTAAGTTCCACTAGACAGATCCTGGAGACACAGTCATGCTATGGGGTAACTAGGTTTATAAATTAGTCTGAAGCCCTTAAAACTAACAACTAAGCAGTCTGTTATTTTCCCAGATTATTAACTTTTCAGGCTGTGGTTAACCCTTTCTTTCCACATGATGCCCTGATTAAGAGAGGATTAAGGCTCTTGAAATATTTCAGACAAATTAAAATAAACCTCTGGTCTAGATGAATGGTGTAATTTCAGGAACCTCAGTTGTGGAACAAGCACTGAGTTGTGTTTCGACTGTATGTGGTAACAAAAGAGCACCTGCAACAACTCGATCTGTAGCTTCCTATCAGTATTTTAAGTCCTGCCACGCCCACTACCGTTCCTGTATTCATCAAGCTAAGCGCTCCTTCTACTCTACGTCAATTGCCTCAGCCCCCAACAGATCTCGACACCTCTTTGCCACTTTCTCAACTACAGTCTTCTTCCTCTTGTAAGCCTTCCACTGCTGTGCCGGCTCCTAGTCCTATTAACCTAGCCTCCTTCTTCTCTTCCAAAGTTCGAGACCTTCATTCATCTTTGCCGTTCTGTTCGCAGGCTTTGTCCCCACCCTCGCCCTTTTCACCTACATCGCCTCCGCTGTTATCTCACACTTGGGTTAACTTTCAACCTATCACCTCTCCAGAGCTCCTCAAATTTTTGTCTGCTACTCGTAAGACTACCTGCCCCTCAGACCCCATTCCCTCTTCTTGGCTCTCTGAGCCTTCTGCAGCTTCACTCCAACATCTCCTTGCTATTCTTAACTCCAGCCTGTCGCGTGGCACCTTTCCTCACTCATGGAAACATGCCTTGGTACACCCCCTTCTAAAGCATCCTTCTTTGGACCCCTCTGTACCTGCAAATTACCGCCCGGTGTCCAACCTTCCCTTTGCTTCCAAAATTCTGGAAAAGGTTGTTTTCTCCCAACTTTCACATCATCTAAATTCCACACATTTTCTACACCCTCGGCAATCCGGTTTCCGACCTGGGCACAGTGTTGAAACTACTATCACAGCAGTCATGAATGAGATCACACTTCCCGTGATCTTGGTGATATTACGGTGGCGGTATCCCTTGACCTCTCAGCCGCCTTTGATTTGGTAGATCATTCTCTTCTTCTTTCTCGGTTACGGGATGCGGGTATCCATGGTACTGTATATCGCTGGTTCTATTCTTTCTTATCCTCTCAGTCGTTTGCAGTCACCTCAGCCTCCTCCACCTCTGATAGCTTTCCTCTCACCGGTGGTGTTCCACAAGGCGCAATCAACATCTTTTTGGCGCCTCTAGCTTTATTGGTCCAACAATCAGGGATTTCAGAGTATTATTATGCAGATAACATCTTTCTCTTACACCATACATCCTCCTCCCATCCTGATATTACTCCCCTTGAGATCTGCTTATCTTTGGTCTCTTCTTGGTTCTCCTCCAACTGCTTGATTCTTAATGTTTCTAAGACTGCAGCTATTTGGTTCACCCATGGTTCTTCCACTCCATTACCCACTCCCTCTTTCTCAGGCACCCCTATCTCCCTGGTCTCCAAACTCCGATATCTTGGTGTTATTCTCAACAGCACTCTTACCTTCCATGACCACATTTCCTTGATTTTTTGATGCTCCTTTTTCTGTCTTAGGCAAATTTGTGCCATTAGACCATTTCTGTCTTCTCAAGCCCTTACTACCCTCCTCCTTTCCCTGGTCATAACTAGATTGGATTTCTGTAACTCGATCTACGCTGGCATTCCCCAATACCAACAACATCGATTGCAATTACTACAGAACACAGCTGCTCGAATGATTTTACATGCCTCCCCCCGTGATCATGTTACCCCACTCTTGCTGCATCTTCACTGGCTACCATTGAAATTCCAGATCCCCTTCAAGATTCTCACTCTAGTGCACCGAGCCATCTATCTCCACACACCCCAGTACCTCTCTAATCTGTTAACTTGTCATACTCCCACCCGTAGCCTCCGATCTGTTCATGTTAATCGTCTGCACCTCCCAGCCCCTTCTCAAGCCCATTTGCAATCCACCCGAAAATCTGCATTTTTCTACCTTGGTCCCACCCTCTGGAATTCCCTTCCTACTGCTCTCGGACTTGAAGATTCCTATCCCAAATTCCGTTCCCTTCTCAAAACCTTAGCTTTTAATGTCCCCCCTGAATCTGTATGACCCCACTCTCCCTGTTGCACTGTTTCTGCTAACTCTTTCTTTCTCGTCTTTTCTTTTCAGTGATTGTAATTTCTTTTGCCTTTCTTACCTAATGCTATTATGTATATTGTAAACCGCCCCGATGTAATGGGGGGAGGTATATCAAGTTGTGAATAACAATAAACAACTAGAAAGAACAGTAAGGTTTTTGTACGGGTCTGTAGCACTGTGTGAGAGGGAAGCTGTTATGTTGCTGACAGTAATAAACTGCAGCATCGTCAGCTTGAACTCCGCTGATAGTGAGAGTGAAATCAGTCCCAGATCCACTGCCACTGAACCGCTCTGGGATCCCAGTATAACGGCTGGAAGCATCATAGATATGAAGCTTGGGAGCCTGTCCGGGTTTCTGCTGGTACCAAGCTACATAACTGTAAACATTACTAGTGGCTTTACAGCTCATGGTGACTGTGTCCCCCACAGACACGGACAAGGATTCTGGAGTCTGAGTCATCACAATCTGCCCTCTGGAACCTGGATGAAGAAATGATAAATATACACAAGAATATTCTCCAAGACAGTGTACATACAGAAGAACTTATTTATTTTATTTGGAAACTAGGACGCCTCCTTGATTATTAACTTTCACTCTGGATTAACAAAGTGACAATATTCTTCTTACCCTTTATCCAGAGGAGCAGGATCCAGATAAGGTGAGTCTGTGACATCTTCATCCTTCCTGACTGGCAGCTGCTGATTAATAAACCTTAAAGAGTAAAAGGAAATATTTATACATCCTCCCAGCATTAGTGAAGTGTCTCCTGGGTGTGAATATGCAAAACAGACGATTCTATATCACTGCACATCACCTGCCTTCAAAGATGATTCTGTGTGACTGATTCTACACGAGACATAGGATGAGGCTGTTTTAGAAGCTTTGCTTCGTGGAACTAGCAGCATTTACTCATACAGATTGACATACACATATAAAGGCCATGTTAGAATAGGGGCTATTTAAATGTGGGGATGTTTATATCAGGGCTGGTTCTAGGGTCTCTGGTGCCCCCCCTGCAAACTATACATTGCTTCCCCCTTCCCTCATTGCTATTAATGATAGGCTACACCCTCCGCCCCAAAACTCCATTGTGGACTCTGTTCATGTGATGCTGGTATTTCTCCTTCAAATCAAATGTTATAACAAGAATATGCAATAGCTGCAATAAAATCAAATATGGAGGAGTAAATATTTAACATCATATGAGCAGGCTGTGACAGTCAAAGGGTTAATGTGATAGAAGCAAAGAAAATTAATGTATTTATTTACTTAACCAAATAAAGGTCTTCACTTTGCTTTCGGTGCCTCTTCTCCTGCCTGTTACTGCTGTTAATCGAGGTTACTTACCTGTAACGGGAGTTCTCCGTGGACAGCAGGATAAGTCATCCACACCAGCAGGGGCGGCCCAAGGGGGGTGCGGGGCCATGTGCGGAGACTCGGTGCGGGGCCTCATTTGCATAAGTGGCCTTATTTGCATACATATTTGCATAATGTTACCAAACACTAACTTTTAGTAAACATGTCTCTTAATGAGTGTATGGATAAAGAAAGACTAAAAGATTTCTACATTACTATAATCCAGTGCCAACCGCCAGGCACATTAGCAACTACTACAAACGCTGCCCATTTAGAACCCATAGCAAACCCGCTGTATCCTGACAGCATTACCAGGACTCACAAAGCACCAGACCCTACCTATCAAAAGGAAACACTGCAAATATTAAACCAGCACATTTCAGAGAATACTGGGGAAAGAGAACAAGTGGCAATGTCAAATAGGAATTACATAAACAGAATACCTCAGCTCAGTTACACATGCAGAACATAGACCATCACCAAACAAGGAATCGCAATTTAGAAACAGGAAGGCAATAATTAAACTGGGAACCCCAAAAGCCAAACTTGGAATGTACAACAACACTGTAGAAATAAAACTATAAATCAATTTCCTCTTGTACCAAACAAAGCGCAGACGTTAATGATGCACATTTCCCAGAGCTTTCATATTCCAGTTAATAAATTCAAAATAAAGAGATATTTCTACCTTTTGTGCATTTTTTTTCAGTTGCAATTGCTCCAGCCATTTTCTTCTGGTTTCTTCATGTTTTCTGCTAACTCTCCATCGTCTGCTGTCCATTTGTCCTTTCTTCTCTCTTCTAGTTTTCTTTCCATCCTCTCTCTCTACATCTGCTTTAACATACTAATCTTTCTCCTTTTGCTCTTTCCTCATTCTTCTTTCATCCACACAAATTTTACCCCTCCATCCTCAATCCCCACTTACTCTCCCAATACCCGGCCAATTGTAGATTTTTCATCCCTCCCACACAAAATGTTTTTCCCCTCTCCATTTTACTCTCCCAGCCCCATCCCATTCTAATCCTCCCCCAACATCAGCTCCCTTCTAGTTCCAGTCTAACCCAGCATCCATTCCCTTCTAGTCCCTGCATCAGCCCATTTCCAGTCCTAGCCCCCCATCAACCCATTTCCAGTCCTAGCTCCCCCATCCATTTTCAGTCTGAGTCCCTTCATCAGCTCATTTCCAATCCTAGCCCCCCATCAGCCCATTTCTAGTCATTTCCTAGCCCCACCATCAGCCCATGTCAAATCCTAGCTCCCCTCCACTCAGCCCAATTCCAGTCCAAGCCCCCCCATGAGCCTACTTCCAGTTCTAGCCCCTCCATGAGTCCATTTCAATTCAAGCCCCCACCACAGCCCATTTCCAATCTTAGCTCCCCCCAACAGCCCATTTCCAGTCCTATCCTAGCTGCTCCATCAGCCCATTTTCAGTCCTAGCTCCCTTCCCTCACAGCCCATTTCCATTCCAAGCTCCCTCCCCATCAGCTATTTGCAGTTCAAGCCTCCCCGTCCACTCAGTCCATTTCCAGTCATAGCAATCCCCCAACCCATTACCAGTCCTAGCCCCCCATCAACCCATTTTCAGTTTAAGCTAACCCCCCCATCAGCCCACTTCCAGTCTTAACCCCATCAGCCCATTTCCAGTCAGCCCCCCATAGCCCATTGCCAGTCCTAACCCCCCCCATCAGCCCACAGCCCATTACCAGTCCTAACCACATCAGCCCACCTCAAGTCCTAACCCCTCCCCATCAGCCCATTTCCTGTCCTAGCGCCCCCATAGCCCATTAGCAGTCCTAACCCCCCCATAGCCCATTAGCAATCCTAACCCCCCATCACCCTATTTCCAGACAGCCCCCATCAGCCCACAGCCCATTACCAGTCTTAACCACCCCCCCAGCCCATTTCCAGTCCTAACCCCCCATCACCCCATTTCCAGTCAGCCTCCATCAACCCCCAGCCCAGTTCCAGTCCTAACCCCCCATCAGCCCACTTCCAGTCTTAACCCCATCAGCCCATTTCCAGTCAGCCTCCATCAACCCCCAGCCCATTACCACTCCTAACCCCCCCATCACCCCATTTCCAGACAGCCTCCATCAGCCCCCAGCCCATTACCAGTCTCAACCCCCCCCAGCCCATTTCCAGTCCTACCCCCCCCAGACCATTTCCAGTCCTAACCCCCCTCACCCCATTTCCAGACCGCCTCCTTAAGGCCCAGTCGATTACCAGTCTTATCACCCCCCTACCATTTCCAGTCCTAACACCCCCCCATTTCCAGTCCTAACACCCCCCCAGCCCATTTCCAGTCCTAACACCCCCCCCAGCCCATTTCCAGTCCTAACCCCCCATCACCCCATTTCCAGACAGCCTCCATCAGCCACCCAGCCCATTACCAGTCTTAACCCCCCCTCCCCGCCCCGTCCCGTCCCGTCTGGCAAAATTAAAAAAAAAAAACGGGCTCAAACGGCTGCCGCAGCCCCGTCCGACGCAGCAGCGGCAGAATGGAGTGTCCCGCGGGGCCCCCTCTCCTCGTTGAGCCCTCTGCAAGGGCTTTCAGATTCGCGAAGGGAGAGTGCTCCCTCGCGTCTCTGTAAAGCCCGCAGGGGCTAATGGGAAATTTCCCATCAGCCCCTCGCGTCTAAAGGGGCAGATGGGAAATTTCCCATTAGCCCCTGCGGGCTTTACAGAGACGTGAGGGAGCACTCTCCCTTCGCGAATCTGAAAGCCCTTGCAGAGGGCTCAACGAGGAGAAGGGGCCCCGCGGGACACTCCATTCTGCCGCTGCTGCGACGGATGCGGCAGCGGCAGCGGCAGCAGCCAGAGACAGGTTTTTTTTTAAAATGTAATTTAAAAAAAAAAAGCAGAATGTTCTTTGCGCGGGGCCCCCTGAAACGCGGGGCCCTGTGCAAAAAATATTCTTGCTCAATGGACGGGCCGGCCCTGCACACCAGGTGACGTCATCGGAAGTAATCTCTCTCTCTCTAGCCCAGAAGGCTTTCCCTTCTGGGCAAGTGCCAGTTGGCCCTACCCCTGGGCCCGCCCCTAGCCAGCCACTGTGTTCCGAGCTGAGTCAGAAGCTAGGGGCGAAGGCCAGGGCCTGGGCAGGGTCCCTTAAAGAAGAGGCAGGAGGGAAAGTGTGGATGACATATCCTGCTGTCCACGGAGAACTCCCGTTACAGGTAAGTAACCTCGATTTCTCCTAGGACAAGCAGGATGAAGTCATCCACACCAGGTGCCTCCCTAGCTGTACAGGCTGAGGTGGAGGGCCCTGTCAGGCCGGAGTAGAGTGACCACGCAAGTGGGTATAATAAAAACAAGGATTTATTACGAGTGCAAATCATGGAACATGTGCAAAACAGGCAATAAACTGAATATGTGCATGTGCAAATTATGGAACATGTGCAAACAGGCAAATAAACATGCAACAGTATGTTCAACAAGTAACAAGTACACTAACAAGCGTAAACTATTGGCAAGTGCAGACAGTGCAACTTCTAGGGTACTCTGCATGTTACTGAGCGTCCAGTGTCCAGTTCATAGCTTTGCCTGGGCGCTGGCGGCCGTTAGGACTGCCCGGCCGAACGAGCCCATCTGGGGGTCAAGGCAGTAGTGTTTCTGGAAAGTCTGGATGGAGGACCAGGTGGCGGCTTTGCAAATGTCTGTAACTGGAACAGCTCATAGGTTTGCGATTGACGTTGCGAGCGCCCGCAGCTGGTGGGCGGTCGCTGGTGGAGAGGCTCCGGTGCTGGCCTGAGTCAGGCAGAAGGATATGCAAGATGAGATCCAGAGGGAAAGCATGCGCTTGGTAACTGGTCAGACAGGTTTGTTCTGGTCGTAGGATACAAAGAGTTGCGTGCTCTGTCGTTGCGCAGCCGTCCGGAGGAGGTAAACTCGCAAGGCCCGGACGCAGTCCAGTTTGTTTTCCTGACATGTGCAAACATTAACCCGGCTGCAGAATGTGGATTAAAATATTATCCTGGGCCTTCAAAGGGTTACACATGATACCTCAACCAGCCTTATTCATTAGGAACACTGGGGAATCGAACCCAAGACCCTTGTACCATCAGTCTGTGTAGTAACCATTGTGCTACAGCTCTGTTTCTGTATTTGGGTGTCTGCGCTGTCTTAAGTGTGCACGCAGTAGCGTGCGCGCTGTAGCGATCATTGCTGCGCAGCGCGCAATACCGCGTGCAACTGCGCATTATCGGTTACGATGTACTGCCCATGTCCTTTTTTGGATTTCCTTCCACTAACGTGGCTCCTAACGCGAATCACACTAACGCAGTTTAGTAAACATACCCCTAAGTGACGCCTTTGTTCCTGGTGAAAATGTTACCTGGATGAGCAACTGCTTACATTTCGTGGCCGTGTTCCGTTCAGACAATATATTCCCAGCAAACCTGGGAAATATGGCATAAAGCTATGGATGTTGTGTGACAGTGCAACATCATATGTTCTGCGTCTTCAAGTATATACAGGAAGGGAACTCGGGCAAAACAGGGAACAGAATCAGGGTGAAAGGGTTGTGCTGTAACTCACTGAAGGATTGATACGATCTGGCAGAAATGTTACTGTTGACAATTTCTTCTGCAGTTTATCCCTGTCATGGAAATGACACTTTTGGGGACAATTCGAAAGAACAGAAAAGAATTACCTCCAGAATTTGTAACAGCAAAGGGCCGAGAGGTATTCACTTCACTGTTTGCCTTTCGCGATGACGCCACTCTGGTTTCCTATTGCCCGAAGAAAGGAAAAGTGGTTGTTCCTCTGAGCAGTTTGCATGATCAAGAAGAAGTAGATAACACACGTCCAGACAAAAAACCACGCATGATCTTGGACTATAATTCTAGTAAAGGTGCAGTAGATACGGCAGATCAAATGTTGCGCACGTATACCACAAAACGAATGACAAGACGCTGGCCAGTGACAATCTTCTACAACATGTTGGACATCAGTGCTTTGAACGCCTTCATTGTTTGGATGTCACTAAATCCAGAATGGCAGTCCAAGTCAAAGCACAGACGTCGTCTATTCCTCTTGGAATTAGGAAAGCAGCTGCTTCAGAGTAATTGCAGCGAGACTTCTTCCAGCATTGAAGAAGCCACTGATGCTGTTTGCAATGTCGGGATTATTTATTTATTTTTATTTATTTATTTAGCATTTCTTTTATATCGTGCTATTAACATCAGTGAGGTGTACATCAAACAGAACATATACATCGCAGGCTAACTGCAATGTATTCACATTTGAACAGGGATTGAAACTTGGATAAACAGGGTAAAAACATCAACAGTTATTACATTGTCAAGTATCTACAGTTATTTACATGGTGAGTGTATTTCCCTATCAGGTCTATGCCGAAAAGTATCTTGTGAATAGGTAGTGCTTTAGAGCCTTCCTGAATTGGGTTAAGTTTGTGATAGCTCTCATGTCGGGGGGGGGGGGGGCATTCCAGGCTCTGGGAGCATAGATGCTGAAGGCTCTATTAGTTGTTGCCTTTGTGCATCTCGTTATTTCTTTCAGGACTGTCAGAGTATTTACTGCTGCGGATCTTCTGCTTCTATTGGGGGATGAGGTGTGTATCAGCTCAGTGAGCTGATACACACCTCATCTATGAGCTTAGGGATCCCAAAGAAAAGGGCAAGGTGTCACTGCTGTTCCAGAGAAAAAGCCAAGAAAAGCAACATAGTTTGCACCTCCTGCAAGCGCAATGTTTGCAAAGAACATTCAGAAATTGTCTGTGTCTCATGCAAATGTCTGTAGTACTTTACTGTGTTCATCAAGTGCATGCAAAAACTGCTTTCATGGCAACTCTTCATGTAATTTTATGATAAAGCATTAAATTTCAAAACATGTAACCTTCATATAATAAATAATTAATTCGGAATAATATTTTGTCTATTTAGTTTAAATTTTCATGGTTAACAATTAAAATTCGTCGTGGGGTCATTTATGACCCCAACGGTATTCAGTGTGTGCAAAAAATCTCGGTAATTCCAGGGTTAAGCATTCTTTTGTACTTTGGATGTATGTTTTGGGTTATTGTCCTGCTGGAGGACCCATGACCTTTGACCCAGATCTAGCTTTCTGACACTAGGTAGCACATATTTATTTATTTATTTATTTATTTAACAGTTCTTCTATACCACTCTATTTTAGATCAGAGCGGTTTACATTTAACATCAACTACACAACACAGGGAACTTTGAGTTGTATTTACAATAAACAGGGAGATCAACTTGGAAGTAACTGGGGGAAACTATGTACATTCTATAACTCTATACATTGTATTACACTGGTACCTGATTTCAGGCAGAACATATCTACATCTTATTTACACTGGGGTCTTAATTCTATTTCAGTGGGTACATTCTGAGCGATCAGTTGATTATCCTTTTTCAAGCTGAGTCTGATTGTTTAGTTGTAATGAGTGATTGTCTGAGGGGCCATATGTATGGTTACTAAGGCTAGATTCAGGGTAGTATGTAGTGAACAGGTGCTGCTTTATTGCCTTCCTGAAGTGGGTTAGGTAAGTGATGTTTCGAATAGAGGTGGGGAGAGCATTCCATGCTCTGGGAGCGTAAATCGTAAAGGCCCTATTTGTTGTTGCTCTTGTGCATTTTGTTATTACTTTTGGGACCTCTAGGGTGTTTTGCATCATGGGTCTTCTATTTCTGTTCTGTGGTACTTTATGTATCATCTTGCTGAGGGCTGTGGGGGTCAGAGTGTTTGCGGCTTTGAAAGTTAATGTTAGAACTTTGTGGAGGGTTCTTGCTTGAACCGGTAACCAATGGAGGTTCATCAGTACTGGCGTTATGTGCTCTCTCCGTGAAGCCCCTGTTAGTACTCTTGCAGCAGTGTTCATTGCAAGCTGGAGAGGAGCTAGCGTTGCTTCAGGGAGACCGTGTAGAATTACGTTGGCATAGTCGAAATGAGGTAATATTAATGCCTGATAGATCGATCGGTAGTCGCTGAAGTCGAGTAGCGGTCGGAGATGTTTTAAGGTCCTTATTTTCATGTATGCTGTTTTTACTGTGTTTTTTATGTGGGTTTTCAGATCCAGATGTTGATCCAGTGTAACGCCAAGGTAGCGGATTGTGGGTTTGGTTTTCAGTTCTGTGTTGCCAATTTTTAAAGAGAGTGGAGGGGTGAAGTTCTGGTTCCTTGAGATGAAAAGGACATCTGTTTTACTGTAGTTGATTCTCATGTTTTGTGTGCTGAACCATTCTGCTACTGCCTCAAAACATCTTGTTAGAGGGGAGAGGTCTGGTTGGTTGGTCCTGAATGGGATGTATAGGAGGATGTCATCTGCGTAGGCTAAACAGTTGACCTTGAATGAACGTGCTAGGGCACATATGGGCTGCATGTAGATGTTAAACATCAATGCAGATAGTGACGAGCCCTGTGGTACACCCTGGTTTTGTAAAAATGGTTCGGAGGTTGTGGAGCCTGACCTTACATGTTGCCATCTATTAGTCAGGTATGACTTGCACCACTTTAGGGCTGTTCCCTGAATTCCTTTCTCGCTGAGGCGTTGTATGAGTATCTCGTGACTCACCGAGTCGAAAGCCGCCGCAATGTCGAGGAATATGAGGGCGAATCCTTGATGAATTTTGTCGGTTCCAGAGACTAGATGGTCAAATAGGTTGGTGAGGAGGGTTTCAACCCCATGTGCTTCTCTGAACCCATGCTGGGAAGGATCCAGTGGGGCTTCAGTATCAATATGCTGTTGGATTTGGCTCTGTACTAACTTTTCGATTACTTTGGCAAGCATGGGGATACTTGAAATTGGTCTGTATGATTGCACTTTCGATGGGTCCAGCTTGTTATTTTTTAGCAGTGGTCTGATAGATGTTTGTTTCAGACTTTGTGGAAACGATCCGGTTGTAAGAGATTGGTTTATTAATTCGCTCAGATATTGGCTTAAGTCACCTCGTAACTCCTTTATCCATAATGCAGGGCATGGGTCATTGGGTGCGGTAGTAGGGTTGATTGCAGCGATAGTGTCTTCAATCTCTCTGCGTGATATTTTTTCAAATTTGTATAGTGGTGATGGTTGGGGCAAGATATTCTGAGATCTGTTTTCCGCGGAGTTCGAGGTTGCACCAGCCTGGGTCACTTCAGGTTGTAGGTAGTTGGTTGCAGATGTAGTAGTCTGGACCATTTTTGATTGTAAGTAGTTGGAGTATGCCTGGGGGTGTGGCATCTGTGACTGGTCTGCAGGAGGTTCTCTTATGAGAGATTTCACTATATTGAAGAGGTCGTGGGGCTTGTTTAGTGACCGCTTCAAGATGTCGGAATGATATTGTTTCCGCTTTTTTGTTAATTCATCACGGTGTACTCTTAGGTGAGCGATGTAAGTACCTTGCGCTTCCGTAGAGTGAGACCGACGCCATCTTCTCTCGAGCCTGCGCAGGCACTTGAGTGAGTCTCGGAGGTCTTTGGTATACCATGGTGCGTGCTCTCATTTCTTTGTTGTTTTATTTGTGGCTGGTATGCATGCAATGGTCTTGAGGCTCTCGTCCCAGGTGGACACCAATGCATCTAGGTCGTGTGGTATGTTGTTGAGGAGTGGGAGGATCTTCTCTCGAAGCTCTTCTTTATTGAAGGGGCGGAAGCGCTTCAAAAAGGGTTCGTGGGCAGTGTTGGTTTTGTTGGAGTTTTTATTGTGTGTGTTAATAGGTATCTGGAATTGGATCAGGCTGTGGTCGGACCATGGCACAGGAGTTATGGTTGGTGGTATTAGTGGGGTGGTATCCTTATCCGTCTGTGGGGCAAAGATCAGGTCAAGTTTGTTTCCCTTGACGTGGGTGGGATTAATGACTAGCTGATCGTATCCTAGATCTTGTAACGCTTCTAGGAAAGCAGAGGCTTGAGATTCATGTAGCGTAGGCAGGTTGAAATCACCTAGGATCCAGTTCTGGGATCGTGGTCTGTTTGAGTTGCAGGGGAGGCCCATTATTGATGCAAGATCCTCTGAGGATGGTGTTGGTGCTCGGTACAGTAGGTTGATCGTGCAGGTGTCATTTGTTATGGTGAGGGAGTCCAGGTGGGCTGTGCTGATTGAGTTGCACATCTGGAAGCTTAGGCAAGTTTTGACAAGGATGAGTGTTCCTCCTCCTCTCTGATTGGTTCTATGGCATGTGTGGACTGAAAAACCTGTGGGTAACATCTGGTTGATGATTGCGTTGTCACATTCTGATAGCCAAGTTTCTGTGATCATGATGATATCAAGATTATGGGTTGTGACCAGATCGGTAATTATTGGCCATTTTGTACGTATTGACCTTGCGTTGATGAGTGCACACTTCAGGGCTTGATGGTGTTGCTGACGGTCCAAATGTGACTTCTTGAGATGTTGAAGTGGGATGTGTAATAAATGTGAGTAAGGCGTGTCGTTGGGTTCTCTTGGGAGGTGTTGGTGATTCTCTGTCCATCTTTTCCCATCACTGTGGCGTATTGGGATGTGGTTAGTGTTTGTGTGAAAGGCTTGGGCTGTAAGGGGGAGCCAGGAGGCTAGGTGTAGACATGCCAAGGCTAGAAATGGGTGCATTTTGTGATGTTTTTGTGAACTAGTATGTGAGCTGTTAGTTGCTGGGTAATTAGTGGGACCGGTATTGACTATTGTGCTAGCTATCCGCAGTGTATAAACTTACTGTCTGGCGATGAGTAGGTATTTGGAACAATGTGGCAGCATATAAGACAGGAATAGTACAGCATCGAGCAAGCAATGAAGCACTGTGTCCGTCAGCGGATAATGAGACAATGTGACACTCAGCAAAGAACAAAACAGAGTAATATACTGCCAACAGTATATTAATAAGTTCACACTTTTTGGGTAAGGGTGGATTACTGGCAACAGTAATGAGGTATCCCCTTGGTTGTCCTCTGACTTCATGATTCCTTTAATACGTTCCAGGCTTCCAATTCCTGAGGCAGCAAAACAGCCCCACAGCATTATAGAACCTCCACCATATTTAACTGTAGGAAGGGTGTATTTTTCCTTATAAGCTTAATTTCTTTCATGTAAATGTATCACTGGTCTGCATTGCCAAAGAGCTCAAGTTTGGTTTCATCTGTCCACAGATCATTTTCCTAGGACTGTGTTTTCTAAAGGTGGATTTGGGCAAAGATCAGGTGTGTCTATTTATGTCTGTTTTTGAGTAGTGGGCTCCTCTTTGAACTTCACTCATGAAGTTCTTCTTTGATTAATGAGCAGCATATGTTGTGGGTTGAAACCACCACTCCAGATGGCTCCAAGTCAGTCTTAAGCTCTTTGGATGTTGTATGTGGTGTTTTCCAACAGTTCACACTAACCTTTGAAGACTTCTTGGATTAATTTTCCAAGGTCTTTCCACCACATCCTGGGAGGTTCTTGACAGTTCCATTAGCAGAAAACTTCTTAATAACATTAGGGCTCATTCCATTCCGGAAGTAGATCCCTTCTGTATGTCTGGTTTGAACTGGCCTAGCCCTGTGTGATCAGAATCACAATCAGTCATGTACGTGCAGGGTGGGACTGCGATTCAGTCTGGCCTGCACATATATGACCTGCTCAACTAACTCAGTCAGGGCTTTTAAATGGAGCCATCCAGGGATGTTATTCCACCTTGGAGGTAGAATAACTTCCGCACACATGTCGCCGACCCTGGACAAGAGTACAAGGAGGAGCAGCCTCCTGCAGGTAGGACAAGCGAACACAAGGAGCAGGAGACGTGGGAAGAATAAGGGTCTTTATTATGCACAAGGGACCCCAACGCGTTTCGGCAACGCCTTCCTCAGGGGGAACGACACTAATAATAATAAAAATACAAATAAATGAATAATTAAAAAACATAGTACTGTAAAAGTTAAAAACAAATAGAACACACTTAAAAGGTTAAAAAAGTGAAAACACCGGCAAAACATACAGCGTCAAACAATCAAGATACATTGAGATTAAGAAGTGCAAGGCAGGGCTGAGGGAAGAACAAAATACAATCCATATAAAGAATGAAAAGGGGAACTGACCACTTGTAAAATACTTATCAAACCTGAATAGTGTAGAGCCAAATAGAACCAAGTAAAAATGCACAAGAGCTGAGTAATAATATATAAAGATAACATAAATACATCAATAATTTAACCAAATAAATAGTCAAATAAAAAACCAATTAACTATGATAAAAAAGAGGGATAAGATGAATAGTTAAAAACGATAAATATTATAATAATATAAAAGTATAACATGTCCACAGAAATGGCAACAATCAGAATTGTGACAATGCACAAAAAATATATATATAAGAAGTATATAAATATGTAAAATAAATATTGAAATAAAAATCCATAAAATTGCCCAATTATAAAAGAGGGGGACCATGTAAATTGAACACAATTAAAAATAATAAAGATACATACAGTCTATGTTAATATTAAACAATAACATTGAACTAACTGTATTTGGATGGTAAATCAGAAAAGAACATGGTATATTATATCAGACCAATAACAAAAACTGAAAATAACAAGAAGAACCAGATGGACCGTACAATGAAGGTATGAAATATGGTCAAGTTAATGTGCATGTAGGACAATATGATAAAAAACTAATAAAAATGATATAACATAAATTAAAAACAAAAACTGAGCGGCATGAATACATGCTCAATAGCTAATGTAATGTAGAAATAAGCATGCCAAACGGAGTAAGGCCCAGGAGACAGATATTGTATGAAGAATTGCTATTATAAGGAAACTGGCAATGGTAGCATGCTTACCAACAAATAAAAAGGAGAAAGAAGGAGACATGTAAGCAATGAAACAAGGACAATTATACAATGCAAAACTGCTCCAACGAGATGTGATTAAGACAACGAATAAAAGCTATGTGGTATGAATGCATGCTTATTAGCAAATTACCGTGTGAAAATAAGCATGCCGGTAGGCGAGCGAGAAAAGGGAAATCATGTATATAAAAGAACTGCTTGTCAGGCCGATTATCCGTAATGAATGATGAAAATATACATTGAACTCTGTAAGCTATGAAACGAAGGCAATAAAAATGCCAAGGGAATCCAGCAAATTAGAAGGGTGGAGAGTATGTGAGGGGAATATGGACATGTGAATGTAAAACCACTCCGAAGCCCGTTGAAATTGTGTGGTCGCGATTCTACAAACAGTGATGCACCGCAGAGAAGTAAAAAATAATATTAAAGTAAATATTAAAACGTAAAACCCTAAGGCTTGTGTTAAAAAGTTATAAAACTATGATGGTGCGACAGTGCAAGGGAGGAACTCTATAAATAAAATAGCAAAGGTAGTGCTAATATGCAGGAGGGAATGCTCTAAAAACTCACCCAAGCACACGCTGACAATGAACGCTCCAAGCTGGTATACCAAATAGCAGCGCAACCACTAAAATAGGAATATATATGTGAACATAAATAAATCCAGAGTGAAACTTTAAATTCAAAGGGAGAAAAGGAGACAACTTACAATCAGGGGATTCTCCAATGCTCAAGGGAGCCGTCGAGGCACGAATTTGTGAGAGAGACTGCAACGCTGACACGGCGTTCTGATCAGCTGAGAAAGGAAATAGTGATCCTGTGCTACTATTTAAACGCTGAAAAGGGCGCCAAAATTTAATGACGTCATACTGGGGGAGGAGTGTAAATCCTGTGATACAGAATGCAAGTCAAATTAAAAGAATCAAGGGCAAGCAATTTTAGAAGGGAAATATGTATTGAGATGCCCTAATAGAATGATGTACTAAAGGGAAAGACAAGATCAGCCTAAAAAAACTGATAGATCTGCCTCTTGATTCAAGCCATGCGGTTCCAAGGTGTTAAGTTCATAAATAAAACGCTGCTCAATTCTTAACAAAATTTTTTCCACATCACCTCCCCTCCAGTGGGGGATAATCGTTCTGAGCACTAAAAACTTTATGTCACTGATATTGTGGTTCTTATCTAACCAATGAGAAACCAATGGTTTATCTGGATGTTTCCTAGAGATATTACTGCGGTGTTCAATGATACGAGTACGGATCTGTCTCGAGGTCTTGCCAATGTATAATTTCTGACATGGACATTGTACTAAATAAATCACATTGGCAGTTTTACAGTAACCAGGTAAGGCGGACATGGCCCTCACTCCCCTCCCCCCCCCCCCACACACTACCCACCCCCCCTCCCCACTTCCCCTTCCCATAAACACCACGTATTCGCTATTTTGGCAGATCAACTGGTCGCAGCTTTATTAAACAAGCAGAACATAAATTACAACCATAACTGCATTAACTTACGGCTCCGGCAGCGGGACAATCCCTCACCAGCCATATGGGTAGCAAGGTGAGTTCCTTCCCGCCTCCGCCGAGAACCGTCCCTGGCAATTCCATCCCCCTCTTCCGGCCTCGCCATATTACTAGCAAAAGCCGAGGGCTTCTCCGGGTCGGGGGTACCCCCACCCCCGCCCTGCATATTGCCATGCCTCCGGACCCCGGACACCTCCGGGATCCCGCCACAGGCTCAGTGACACCTGTCCCTGAGCCCCCCCCACCAGAATCAAAGCTGCGACCAGCCATCACGCCCAACATACTCCAAGGCCTCCTGCCAATCATTCAGGAGTAAATCCATCCCCACCGGGGACAGATGTACCCCATCCGAACGATACAGGCCCGCGCTCTCTACCTCCACCCAAGAATGCAAAATCTGATACCCCCCCGTGTACCAGAACCCAACGGCCAATTTGCCGATTAATTTTTGCTAACCCACGGGACCACCGCCGATTGCCCCAGCAAGCAGGCCTGGGAACTATGTCAGACCATAACAAAACTACACTGGGGAACATTAATAACACTTCCCCCAAATCCTGCTGAACCGCCCTGATGAGCTGCTTCACAGTCCATGACGCCAAATCATTGCCGCCCAGATGCAGCAATAAGACCTCCGGGGATCCGCTGACGCGCTGATGGTGCCGTAGCAAGGGCAACAGTTGTAACCAGCGCAGACCGCGCTCACCCAGCCATGATAACACCACGTCGTCAGCCTGCAGTCCCAGGTTCGCCCCAAGCGGCCGTGAAGCGGCCTGCTGGCCGGCCCAGTGCACAAAGGAATGGCCGACGATCCAGCAGGCACGGGGCAACCGAATCCCATCTAAAAGAAAAAACACAGTTAATACCCCCAATACACCACCCATCCCACTCACAAACGTATATAGCCCTTAAAGGCATTGGAGCGCCAGCGGCCGATCCGCTGAATCTCGACCCCCTGGAAACCAGCCAGCGCCGCACTAGTAGCGGCCCCAATCCGGAAGGAATGCGGCGCGAAATCGCCAGGGGAGAGGCCAATCTGTGACACTACCATCCGCAGAACCGCGGTAAACTGAAACCGCGTCAGACACTGCGCATCCGCATGCACAAAGAGCAGCTCCCCGCCCGAAGGACGCGCCTGCAAGTACTCAGCCATAGCCGCCACCGGACAGATCGTCGAAGCCGGAAGCGGCCTTAAATGCACCCACATACCCCTCCCCCTCTGGTCGGTTTTCGACCGCGACAACCATAGACTCAGCTGGCCTTGTGCCAAACGCACGTGACAGAGTTGCAGAGCCGCACCGCCAGACCGCCTGCTGGACGCCACCAATTCCCCCGACCGGAAAGCCCCAAAGAAGGCCACACAAAACACAGCCCGGAACAGCAGAGCCTCATAAGCGGACTCCACCACTACCGGTAAAGCCGCGTTCATCCGAGCCAACAGATCGGGGGTAATTGGACGCCGACTGTCCAACAGAGGAGGCGTAGCGCGCTCCCACCCAAGTAAAAGCCGGCGAGAAAGAAATCCCCAGCCATGCACCGCCCACCCGACCGCCTTAGAGAAAAAGGCAAAGCCGGCCAGGCGGGCCCGCACCGAGGAGAGGGCCACCCCCGCCGCCTTTTCCGCCAGAATGTATTCACCAATAAGGTGATCAGGCACCGTCCCCAGCCGCCATCCACGAGGCACCAAGAAGGCCACCACACTGTCGCAGCCCTTGCAGTAAGAACGCCACGTCGCTGCTGAAACCGAACACCTCAGCAAGCTCAGGACACCAGGAGGCCAAGTTTCCATAAACGCTCGGGGACCGACTGCCCCACGGGGTCCGCTTCCGGTGCCAGTCGCCGAAACAAGTCCCACTTGAAACGAGAAAGAGCATCGGCAACTTGGTTAGCATATCCCGGAACATGTCGAGCCCGCACTACCAAATTAAGTTTTAAACAAGCAAAAACCACCTCCCTCATCAAAGCCGCCACCCGCGCGCAACGAGGCGCATAACGATTAATAACATGCACCACCGCCTCATTGTCGCACCACCACAACAGTTGCCTATTACGGAGCTGATCTGGCCACAATTCCAAAACCACCAAAATGGGGAACAGCTCCAAAAACGTGATACTGTCAGTTAACCCCGCCGCCCTCCAGGCCGACGGCCAGGGCTCCGCGCACCATGCCCCCCCGAAATAAACGCCCAGTCCCAGACCCCCCGCCGCATCCGTAAAAATCTGTAAATCGAAGGACGACACCTCCCTCTCAAGCAGGACCGTAATGCCATTAAAATCTCTCAGAAACTGGTCCCAAACCCCAAGGTCCGCCCTCATGCTCCGGGAGACCCGGATGCGATGATGAGGTCGCCGCACCCCCGCTGTAGCCGCCGCCAGACGCCGGAGGAACACCCGGCCCATAGGGATAACCCGGCAGGCAAAGTTCAGGGAGCCCAACAAAGCCTGCATCTCCCGCAATGTAACCTTGCCCGCTCCCAGCACGTTTGCCACTAATACCCGCAAACGCACCACCTTGGCTGGAGGCAGGCGCGCCACCATAGCAACTGAATCCAATTCGACTCCCAAAAACGTGATGCGCGTGGCCGGACCCTCGGTCTTGTCCGCCGCGAGGGGAACCCCCCACTCCCGCGCCAACCGCATGAACCCCTCCAGCAGCTCCTGACAGAGCCCGGACGTCGCCGAACCGACAAATAGGAAGTCATCCAAGTAGTGGACCACATTCCGTGATCCGACTGACGCCACCAGAACCCAGTGCATGAAGGAACTGAACATTTCAAAGTAACGACACGATACCGAGCAGCCCATCGGCAGGCACTTGTCGAAGTAATAGTGGCCTTCAAACGCAAAACCCAATAAGTGGAAGGAAGCAGGATGCACCGGCAAGAGGCGAAAAGCGGACTCAATGTCCACTTTCGCCAGCAAACACCCACGCCCGCACTCACGCACCAGCCGCACAGCCTCATCGAATGACGCATACCGCACCGCGCACAATTGGCGGGGAATGAGATCATTCACCGAGGCCCCTTCCGGGAAGGACAAGTTATGAATGAGCCTGAATTTCCCGGGTTCCTTCTTAGGCACAATGCCCAGAGGAGAAACCACAAAATTCCGGCATGGCCGGTCCACAAAAGGCCCAGCCACCCTGCCGAGAAGCAATTCAGCGGCCAATTTACTGCGGACTACCGACGCTAGGCGCTTCAACCGACGGAGCATTGCGCGCCGTCACCGGGCCCCCCTCCCCCACCACGGGTATGGGGAACCCGTACTGGAAGCCCCCTTCCAAAACCCGCCGAACCTTAATCCGCTTATACCGCCTCAACCATGGCCGGAGAGCCGAAAATTTTATCGGGGTAGGGGCTAACTCCATCGAACCCTCACTGCTTTGCAGCCGGGGGGTGGGGCCTTTCTTGCCGCAACGGAGAGCGGAGTGTCCACCCCCACAGAGGGAGCAACTATGCCGGAACTTACAGTCCGGGAAGGGGCAAGACGACTTATTAAAGCGCCAACAGATGTCCCTGACCCCCTCACCGGCGCCTTTCTGAAAACCGGGAGTCGGGCCGCTCCGAAACGGCCGCCCCGCACTTGCCGATGCACCGGCGACCCCTTTTTGCCCCCCCCGCCCCAGCACCCCCTTTTGCCGAC
Organism: Ichthyophis bannanicus; assembly: GCA_033557465.1. Lineage (NCBI taxonomy): Eukaryota > Metazoa > Chordata > Amphibia > Gymnophiona > Ichthyophiidae > Ichthyophis > Ichthyophis bannanicus. Next base: position 162,143,856 of record CM066032.1, on the reverse strand, counting down.
ATCTGCGTTAACCATAGACCGATATCCTGTGTCCCCCAAGACAAGGAGCGATTCTCCTCCATCTTGTCACGAAACTTTTCATCATAGTTGAGCCATGCCCAACCATCATGAGTTTGCGCCGCCTCCAGAATCGAGTCGGCATACGCAAGCAGCATCCCGTACTGCCCAGGGAAACGCTGACCCCATACGCTCGCTAACCGAAGAAAAGATCTCGTCCAGTTAAGAACGTTTCGTGAGGCCCTTTTTACCCTACCCGCCTTCTCGTCCGCCTTCCTTTTGCGCCTACTGTCCCCCGAACGCTTCCTACCTTCCAGGAGGCGGAAAATATCGATGTATTTTCGCTTCCAGATCTTGCGCCTAAGCTTGCGGGGCACCCCTTCCCACAGCTCAGAAAACGAAGCCAATGTAGCACCCCCCCCCCCGCCCCCACCCACCCCGCCCCCACCCCCGACGGATTGCCCACCAAATCCCCCAACCGACGAGGACGATGACGATGAACGCGAAGACGAGCTCCCCCTCCTACGCCGCTTCCGCGAGCTACGACTCTTCTTTTTTGCCTTGCCCCCCACCGCTACCTGGGTAACCACCGCGCCCTGCTCACCCCCATTGTCATGTGACTCACCATCAGCCGAAGTCCCGGGTTGGACCACCTCTGGTTGGACAACCTCTGGTAGGGTAGACGCCGACGTCGGAAGCACCTCCTGCAGATCCTCACGCTGTGCCATTGGGACCGCCTCTGCGGCCCGTCCAGAGCCGCTCGGTGTCATCCTCCCCTTGTCTCCGGTCGGCACCTGTGGGGACACCGGAAAAAGGAAGAGGCACCTGACCAGCCCCAGGGTAGCTGCCAAGGCCCCGACCAATCCGCCCCGGAGGAACCCTGCCCCCCTCCTTGCCAATAGTCCCAACCCGGGAGGCCCTCACCCCCCGGCACCATATGCCAGCCCCATGGGCCCCCCCGAACCCGGCCCTCCTGACCCCCAGCCATACCCCGCCACCCCACCGGCAACTGAGAAGCCCCCCTACCCCCGAAGAGTCCCCCACCGGAGGAAAAAGAGCTGAACTGCCTGCCGCTCCCCCAATAGACCCTGCCCCCATAACCCCACTGGGTACTGGCCCATCCGGCGCCCTTGCAGCCACCGCCTGGCCACGGCCAACCCTTCTCCCCCTGGATCCCCCGGAACTGGCAGGAGGTACTGCAGCCGCTCCCCTACCCGGGACCCTGCGCCCAGCCTGCCGTGACACCCCTGCCTGGCCCCTGGCCCGGCCTACCGAGCCCCTAGGAGCCCGCCCGGTGGGGCGCCCCTCGCCCCTCCTGCCCATGCCCCTCTTCCCTTTTCCTCCTTGGCCCCCCATCTCACCGTGGCACAGCAGAAATAAAATTGTGCCCGAGTGAAGACAGCCGACTCAGCAGCCGCCCCCCCTCCCCCCCCCTTTTCACAAACCCCCCTCCCCCCGACAGCACCTGGTATCCGGAGTCACCTGCTCCCGCCTCTCACTGCGCGGTTGACGCTGACGGCTACAGGCCTTCAGCGCTGCCTGGCTCCCCCGTCCAACGCAGCACTCCGCAGCAAGCAGGGGAGAAAAGAAAAACAGGAGCCGCACGCAGCCTCTCCAACAGCGATAGAGGTATGCAGCCCTCCTTTCAACCGACCGGGAAACGAGCGCCGCCGTTCAAGATGCCAACGCCGGGCAGAATTCACCTCACCGCCACGGAGCAGCAGTCAAACGCCCGTCCTTTCCCCGCAAACGCTGAGGACTGGCGTCTGACCGCTCGCTCCCGCCGAGACCTCCTTTCCCCTCATTGGCTCCCGCCGCCACCTGGGCATGCGGGAGCCAATGGATTTAAAACATAACCCCCAGGGAGCGCGCCTTACGTCGCGGAATGGGGGGGGGGGTTTCGGGCCACCCCGCCCCCCCGGTTACCGCCGGCCGCCGGGCACGTGGGCCCACGGCCTTTTAATTAGAGTAATGATGTAAAAAAAGTTTACGTCCTGTATTGGTATCCACGAAAACCTCTTTAACTGTAATGGCATGGATGCACACAGAGCAGTTGCCACAACTGTAATGCCCTTTGACACTGGGTGAGGGTCTATTACTAGTAAGAGCAGATGGAACGAGTGAATCAGACAAATTTGAGGTGCGCTTGTAGGCAATCATTAATTTTTTAGTTGCAAAGGTAGGTATAGTAGAAAGGAGGTGCCACTCTTGCTTTAAAATGTTAACAATAGCTTTGGAAAAGCCTGAAAAGGTAAGAGGACATACAATTTTATCAGAGTGTGTACGTGTGGTTTTTTCAAGAAGAGAGGAACGATCCGTGGCAGATGCTCTCTGGTAAGCTCGCCTGATGCAAGAGGAAGGGTAACCTCGTTGTGCGAACCTATTCATCATATCTGAGGCATGGTATTCAAAATCTTCATTATTAGTGCATAATCTTTTGATGCGAAGAAATTGACTGACTGGAAGATTATTCTTGAAAGATGGATTATGAAAGCTATCATATTTGAGAAATGTGTTGCGATCCGTGGGTTTGCGGTAAAGAGTGGTTGAAAAACCAGAGTTAGACCTTTTGATCAAAATGTCCAAATAAGAGATTTCCTTACTGTCATAATTACCTTCAAATTGTAAATTCACATCTAATGTGTTAAGCCATGAATGGAAAGTCTGTAACTGCTCTTCCGTGCCGTGCCATATCATTACTAGTAATAGACCCTCACCCAGTGTCAAAGGGCATTACAGTTGTGGCAACTGCTCTGTGTGCATCCATGCCATTACAGTTAAAGAGGTTTTCGTGGATACCAATACAGGACGTAAACTTTTTTTACATCATTACTCTAACTGTAAAACTGCCAATGTGATTTATTTAGTACAATGTCCATGTCAGAAATTATACATTGGCAAGACCTCGAGACAGATCCGTACTCGTATCATTGAACACCGCAGTAATATCTCTAGGAAACATCCAGATAAACCATTGGTTTCTCATTGGTTAGATAAGAACCACAATATCAGTGACATAAAGTTTTTAGTGCTCAGAACGATTATCCCCACTGGAGGGGAGGTGATGTGGAAAAAATTTTGTTAAGAATTGAGCAGCGTTTTATTTATGAACTTAACACCTTGGAACCGCATGGCTTGAATCAAGAGGCAGATCTATCAGTTTTTTTAGGCTGATCTTGTCTTTCCCTTTAGTACATCATTCTATTAGGGCATCTCAATACATATTTCCCTTCTAAAATTGCTTGCCCTTGATTCTTTTAATTTGACTTGCATTCTGTATCACAGGATTTACACTCCTCCCCCAGTATGACGTCATTAAATTTTGGCGCCCTTTTCGGCGTTTAAATAGTAGCACAGGATCACTATTTCCTTTCTCAGCTGATCAGAACGCCGTGTCAGCGTTGCAGTCTCTCTCACAAATTCGTGCCTCGACGGCTCCCTTGAGCATTGGAGAATCCCCTGATTGTAAGTTGTCTCCTTTTCTCCCTTTGAATTTAAAGTTTCACTCTGGATTTATTTATGTTCACATATATATTCCTATTTTAGTGGTTGCGCTGCTATTTGGTATACCAGCTTGGAGCGTTCATTGTCAGCGTGTGCTTGGGTGAGTTTTTAGAGCATTCCCTCCTGCATATTAGCACTACCTTTGCTATTTTATTTATAGAGTTCCTCCCTTGCACTGTCGCACCATCATAGTTTTATAACTTTTTAACACAAGCCTTAGGGTTTTACGTTTTAATATTTACTTTAATATTATTTTTTACTTCTCTGCGGTGCATCACTGTTTGTAGAATCACGACCACACAATTTCAACGGGCTTCGGAGTGGTTTTACATTCACATGTCCATATTCCCCTCACATACTCTCCACCCTTCTAATTTGCTGGATTCCCTTGGCATTTTTATTGCCTTCGTTTCATAGCTTACAGAGTTCAATGTATATTTTCATCATTCATTACGGATAATCGGCCTGACAAGCAGTTCTTTTATATACATGATTTCCCTTTTCTCGCTCGCCTACCGGCATGCTTATTTTCACACGGTAATTTGCTAATAAGCATGCATTCATACCACATAGCTTTTATTCGTTGTCTTAATCACATCTCGTTGGAGCAGTTTTGCATTGTATAATTGTCCTTGTTTCATTGCTTACATGTCTCCTTCTTTCTCCTTTTTATTTGTTAGTAAGCATGCTACCATTGCCAGTTTCCTTATAATAGCAATTCTTCATACAATATCTGTCTCCTGGGCCTTACTCCGTTTGGCATGCTTATTTCTACATTACATTAGCTATTGAGCATGTATTCATGCCGCTCAGTTTTTGTTTTTTGTTTTTAATTTATGTTATATCATTTTTATTAGTTTTTTATCATATTGTCCTACATGCACATTAACTTGACCATATTTCATACCTTCATTGTACGGTCCATCTGGTTCTTCTTGTTATTTTCAGTTTTTGTTATTGGTCTGATATAATATACCATGTTCTTTTCTGATTTACCATCCAAATACAGTTAGTTCAATGTTATTGTTTAATATTAACATAGACTGTATGTATCTTTATTATTTTTAATTGTGTTCAATTTACATGGTCCCCCTCTTTTATAATTGGGCAATTTTATGGATTTTTATTTCAATATTTATTTTACATATTTATATACTTCTTATATATATATTTTTTGTGCATTGTCACAATTCTGATTGTTGCCATTTCTGTGGACATGTTATACTTTTATATTATTATAATATTTATCGTTTTTAACTATTCATCTTATCCCTCTTTTTTATCATAGTTAATTGGTTTTTTATTTGACTATTTATTTGGTTAAATTATTGATGTATTTATGTTATCTTTATATATTATTACTCAGCTCTTGTGCATTTTTACTTGGTTCTATTTGGCTCTACACTATTCAGGTTTGATAAGTATTTTACAAGTGGTCAGTTCCCCTTTTCATTCTTTATATGGATTGTATTTTGTTCTTCCCTCAGCCCTGCCTTGCACTTCTTAATCTCAATGTATCTTGATTGTTTGACGCTGTATGTTTTGCCGGTGTTTTCACTTTTTTAACCTTTTAAGTGTGTTCTATTTGTTTTTAACTTTTACAGTACTATGTTTTTTAATTATTCATTTATTTGTATTTTTATTATTATTAGTGTCGTTCCCCCTGAGGAAGGCGTTGCCGAAACGCGTTGGGGTCCCTTGTGCATAATAAAGACCCTTATTCTTCCCACGTCTCCTGCTCCTTGTGTTCGCCGACCCTGGACATACAGGACGACATTAGAATCAGCCCTGTACATCCAGGGCCAGCAACTGCCCAGACTCCGTTCCGAGCTGCCCCTTCCCTGCCATGTCTAACTTCCCCACACAACTGGCGGGGAAGTTATATGCGGCTGGAGAAGGCACAAATAGCGGGGATGGATGTCCCATTGGGACGTCCATCCCTGCTATTTGTGGCACAGAATCAGGCCCATTGCAAACTGTAGACACAGGAATCCCAAGGTCTTTGGAGATGGCCTTGTACCCCTTTGAAGTCTGATGTTTGGTGATAATGGCTTTTCTGATGGTCTTAGTCAGCTCTCTTATCTTCACCATTGTGAAAAGGGAATAAGGAGTGAATATGGCCATTTTAAAACATTAGAACCATCATTCATTGGTTGATTCAAGTCATGTGACTACTGGCAATTGAGCACAGGCATGTCTAATTTTATTGTAGCGGGAATGTGATTCTTCTGTTCAAACTGATGTGAATTGCTTTTAATGGTGCCAATATACATGTCCTAATCCTTAAACCCAACAGTGCTCCCCATTTATTACTGTATTCCCCTATAAGAGCAACACCAATTAATTGTCAATTTTTTGTTGGAAAACACACCATAAAGGACCAATTTTATGACTCCTTCTTGTGGTGTGTAATTCCTTTTTATTCTTTATCCTTTGTTACAATTACCCCTGTTATTCTTTATCCTTTGTTACAATTACCCCTGTTTTCCAAGTTTTTCTTCCTGTTCTATGTAAAAACAGATATATGTATCTTATCTTATCTGATGTTTTGTAGTTCTATGTAAACCGCGCTGATAATAAATAGTGCGGTATATAAAAATGTTAAATAAATAAATAAATAAAAAGGGAATTAACCCTTAACTAATACCAGGGAACCCCTTCTCCTTAGTATCACACAACTGGCACTGAGAAACCTTGAAATTCAATAATTGAATGAATCGGAGGAAGAGTCACTTAGCTGTTGATAATTATAATCAATCCTCACAACCTGATTTCACCGAAAATAGCATTTCACCGGGGGTACCAAATGTTCTCCCACCGTTAATTTGGAAATCCCATGTTGGTTTCAAAACAGCTAATCTTCCTCAAGACCAATATAAAAGCAACAGCGTGTGGCGGTATATAGCTGTGTGGCGTGTGGCGGTAAATACTGGCATATGGCGTGTGGTGAACATGGAACGGGTACATGGAAGTGGTGTACATGGAACAGGGTACTTGGTAATTACATTGTAACAGTAATATTAACAGTAAAAGTTAAACAGCATGCATTGGGGGGAGGGGGATGGGATAATATATACTGTCACCCACCAACGTCCCCAGAGGCCGGAGGGCTTGGGTAGTTTAATGGGGCAGTATTCTAAGGGCTGTAAACTTTCCTGTGAAGGCTTTTGAAAGGCCTTCTGGGACCTGTGGTTTTTAACGTTAACCAAAGAAGTGTAGTTGTAGACAGAGGGTAAGGTTAAACACAGGCTTTATTCCCCGTCCGGGGTGGATTCATAACAGTGGAACAAAAAGAATTGCAGACCATTCGTCTGGTGACCACATTAAAGAAGTGTTTCAAACAAAAACATTGCTTACTTCAGCATGAGTAACGGAACAAAAAGGCAAAAAGAAAACAGTTCATTTCACTCACAGAACTTTGCTTCTTGTTTTCTTTTCTAAACAGTTCTTGCTGCTTTCAACACAGAGATGATATGCAATCAGCCAGAGTGTATGTGCATTCCATCTCACTTCCGTCTAAAGACTCTCCATAAGTCTCCAATTGCATTCCTTCCTCATCAGAATATACTTCTTCTGGCATAAAACTGCCATTGAAGTTATAACGTTCTTGCCGGTGAGCTAGAGCATTCCCCTCCTCCACTGAACTAGTGGCCCATGGGAAATTACCATAGTCTCTGTAGTCAGGCTCCTGAGAGTTGCACAGTTCCTGGTATGTGCAGGGCAAATATTTTAAACCTCTTCTACTAGAGTAAATACGCCTACTTTCAGGCACTGTTACTTCCCGGTCTCTCGTCCGAGCCAAGCTCTGTTTTGAAAAACCCTTTCCACGGTGCTTCTCTGTTAGTTTCCTTTCAGCTACCAAACTTTCCTCAGGGTAAAAACTTTCCCCTGATAAATACCGGGAGCTGGGTAATCTGTACCTCTTGGACTTGGCTGCTGGACTGCCACCTCTGCTTCCTTTAGAGCAATGTTCCTGGGGATAGTGAAAGGCTATGCACTGCTGCTCAACACAGCTTCCCTGGGAATTATCAGCCTCATATGCCCCGGGCACTCTCTCTGGCTTCGTCCTTGCAGCTCCAATAGCTCCTGCTACTCCTCTCTCAGTAGCCCCTGCTACTCCTCTCTCTCTACCCTCAGGTAAATGAGTTTTAAATGTGTTCAAGCTGGTGTTGGTTTGGGCTCCACCCCTATGCAGGTGCTCCTCATTTCCTAATGAGTTTTGTGCTGCGCTTCTGTTCGGGCGTTCCCTTACACCTCGTGGCTTTGTTTGTATCTGTTGCTTATAGCAACCTTTCCCTACATGTGAACCTGAGCTGTCAGTTTCAGCTACTTTTTGCTCAGAGTTCCCTAGTTCCATTGGTTCTGACAGCGCTACCTTATGACAATACAAAGACTCGGTGGCACCGTAGGTGTGCCAATCATGTGGCCAGGGTAGCACCAGGCCCCTTTGAAATATACGCCAAATCCTGCCCCACCCGATGCATCAGTGTATAGTGCCAGGTCAAAGCTGAAAACGGGAGAGTCCTGCCAGAACGCTATGCCTTTGAAGAAACAATCCCGTATGCCCAGATCCTACTATATGTCTTTGGTAACCCTGACGTGGTGGTGCCGCTTTTTACCCCCCTCGTCACCAAGGCAAGGCGCATGGGAATCACTGTAGAAGCAAAGCATAAGAAACCGAGCAGTGGTTGGAACTGCACATTGCTTCCCAAGCGCCTTTCATTTGTCTGATGGCAATTCACAATTTTCCAATTTTATCAAGTGGTATTTGCGACACCTGGGCTTGAACATCTAATTCAATGCCCAGGAATGTAATTACTTTTGAGGTACTGACAGTCTTCCTTGCTGCTAGAGGGATCCTAAAGTGCTGGGCAATATGTTCAAAAGAGGTCAAAACCTGTTTGCACTGCTCGGACCCCTAGAAAAAGAAATCATCTAGGTAATGTACTACCTTTCCCTGCCCCAAGATCTCTTCAATCACCCATTGCACAAAGGAGCTAAATAGCTTGAAATATGCACAGGAGATCGAACATCCCATGGGCATTCATTTATCGTAGTAATAATTACCCTCAAAATGGAAACACGGTAAGTAAAAGGTATCTGGGTGCACCGGGAGCAGCCAGAAAGCCGACTCAATGTCTGCCTTGGCCAAATGCACCTGAGAACCCCATCTCCGCACCAATACTCTGACCTGGTCGATAGACGCATACTGGACCAGTTGTGGGTCGATATGATCACTGTCTGAGTCGTCATCTGGGTATGACAGATTATTAATCAGGTGAAATTTGGGACTATATATGGCAGGGATACAACTAAAATAGAGAATGGGGGCTACTGATTGAAAGGGGACTTGATTGACAATCCCTTGTGGGTCACTCCAGGCCCGTGAAGCCTCCAACCCTCATCTGCAGTATTCTGCTTCAGTTGGCTGGACTCCAGGGGAATAAAACACACCAAACACAAAGTGGGAAAGTGTGCCTGTTTATTCCAAATAGTAACAGTGCAGTCTTACTTTTATAGAGTTACAAACATATGAATACGTCATAAATCCACCCAACAGCCTAGTGCCAAGCCTAGCACTGTCTATCAAAAACCGTACCAAAAGGTACCAGTCTCATCCTCAGGTTTATAGAGAACAACACATTCCTTTCTAGCTAGGTATTTTTCTAACTATCCTATTTCCCTTGAGATCCAGCTACTCAGCAAGAAATTGAGCTCTCTGTATACAAGGCTTATACAGTGATTACAAATAGATATGCTTATACATATATAGATAGATACTTATTTTCCCCAACAATCCCCCCTTTGGGCCTGAATAGGCCCACAAACAACCTAGTAGAGTAATACAAAATTTTAAGCAGGCATGATTAACTGAATATCAGGGCACGGTGGCTCAGATACATCAGCCACTGTAGAAACAGGGGTATAGGAATACATAAAAGTAGTAGAACTTTGCAGGGCCTTACGACAGCAGCCAAGAATAAAAGAAAAGAGACAACAACCAAAAAGCAAAATAACACAACCTACCAACAATGCAATAAGTAATCCCCTTAAGCCCCCTCCCAAACCCTGAAACCATTTACTCACACCATCCCAGACGCCGCCGAAATCCAGGCCACCCTGGAAATCAGCGATGTGCAAATCTGACAGGGTTCTAATTTTTTTCATAGCATTTAATACAAAGACAGTATGGTTCGCGATCACAGAACAACAAAAAGTTTCATTTAAAAACGTACAGGCCCCGCCCTCAGCAGCCAAAAGCAAATCCAAGGCCCTTCTATTTTGTAAGGTCATTTGAGAATTTTGTTCCAAAGATTCGGTTAACTTAGAAATAGATTCAGTAACAGAACGCATTTGAACATGTAACAAACATTGCAAATGTCTAATAGCCATACCTAATTCAGCAGTGATAGCAGGAGTTTGAAATACCGGGATCCAAGAGGTCCAGCTAAGAGCATCCAAGCGGACCTTGGTTAGAGGATAAGTAGTATTAATATATTGGTATGAGGCTTGAATAGCTTCATCCTCTGGATTATCAGGTGACCAAGGATTTACATTCCTTTTCTTTCTTTTGCCATGGGTCACATGCAATGGTATCAGGGCCGAATAAGGAGTTGTTTTAACAACAGTACAAGGTAGCAAAGAGAGATGAACAGACTGATATAAGTGCCCAGAACATAAGAAATAATGCCCAGCTAAAGCAGGGACAGGGGTAGTGTCAGTTTATTTTCCCCAACACTGATAAGGGCCAGTCATTCTCCCCATGTCAATTTCTTTATCAAACCTTTTTCTCCTACCAGGATATGCCTGAGGATAGATGGGTAATTGCACAGAGTGCAGGGGAATGCTGGTGAGCACCGAGGAGTGGATGCAGAAACCCTGGGAAAACCCATCCATGATGCTGTGTGCCCTATCCCGGGGGTGGGTGGGGGGGGGGGGTAAGACCACAGCAACGGAAACATGTTGTCAAGTCTGAATGGCGACAGGGCAAGTCCATTGCTTCTGTGTTGGGACTGAGACCTGTGGGTCTTTTTTCTCTAGTGGCTCTGCACACAGTAACCAGGTGACCAGTTCCGCATGCCGAACAGACATGCCTGAATTTACATGGGTTCCATGTACAGTGGCCACTGTTAAACTGTCGGCAGTAGTGAAGTCCGACCGCCTGTCTGGCAGAGCACGTGGGGTATGGCAGAAATGGCTGAAACGCACCGTTGGGGTGGAATGGCCTGTTAGGAGACATCTCATCAAGCCAGAGATTGACAACTCGATGCCGCTACATAATGGTTTGGTCTGCCATACTCTTCCTGAACCTCACATCATAATTTAACCACACCTATCCTCTGAAGTGCTTGTGCATGCAGGTTATGGTATTCAGGTAGCAGATTAAGAAACAGCTAAACTAGGGTTCCCGCTCCACAACGACACTCATGAAGATATGGAAAGTGGACACCCAATTGTGGATTGATTTGACTATTTTGGGCTTCTTATCTCTCTCCCCAGACCACTTCCCCTTCTCTTTATTGTCTTTTTCCTAACCCTCCTGTTCTCTAAGCAGTGGTGAAAAAACATCAATAAACTCCCGTTTCCAGATATTTTTCTTTATCTTTCTGGAAACCAAATTTGCTAATAAAGAGATACTGCAGCACACATCGGCACTGGAGGTTACTGTGGCAGCAGCCGCCAGGGGATCCAGCACAGCACCTGGCCCCTTGCAACATCACTGCCCTTGCAATTGCTGCTGTGGTGCTGCCTCCTCCTGCTATCAAGCTTCTAACCCCTGGACCACCCAGCCATACCTTAGATGCAGAGCTTTTCCAGCGAGCTTTACCCTTTTTAAAGTTCTTCAATGCCTTTCGAGTCATGCTTGCTAGGACGAGCTCACCCTCACTATCTGAAGTCAAGCTTTCAGACATCGAGGTTGTTAGCTCTTGTGCCCCTAAACTCTATCAGACTTACTGGAGGATGTCACCTGCGCGGGGCTGACCCTTGCGTCGTAATGCATGGTAGGTATTCCGCTGTTCACCATGCTGGTTGTAGCCTCGAGGTGTTGCCTGAATACCCCCAGGCTGTGCTGGCTGACTTGCTCATGGAGGACACGAATCAGCTCCTCCATTTCATCGCTTGGATTCCTTGTCTACATTACCTGTTGCGCCGTCACTGCCTACTTACTGTGATGTGTGGGTGTCACAGACGTTCCATCTGCCACCTTCCTCTTTGCTGCCATATTTGATGCCTTGGCCTCAGCCGTCCCAAGGCCCTGGCCATGGGTCCTCCACCTCGTTCTGTCCTTTGCCACCTGCCTTGCATCCCCATCTGGCAGCCGCTGCTCTTCCTTCGCATATCTGCAGTGGGAAAAATGCTACAAAGAGGCAGAAAAGTTATACGCTGTCTGCTAGAAATCCATGGCAACCCTGGAACCTTGACCCCCAAGGGGTGGTCAAATGTCCTCCTATCTGCATCTGTCACCATGGACACCTCATATATTCCACTTATAGATGTAATCAGAGACATAATTACACATATCCATAGCCATAGGCCTATATTATTTTTTTTATGTATCGATAACAATTATTATTATTATTAGCATTCCATTCCAGGGCCGTACTGAGGGAAGATCGCTCCCTGTGCATCTTGCATATCGGACGCGCGCACCCCCCCCTCCCCGGCGGGAGAGAAGAGGTGCGCCCGATATGCACGTCGCCAGCATGCTAAGCAGATCTTTCCCTCTCTGCAAGAGCAGAGAGGGACAGATCTGCTTAGCATGCCGGCGAGAAGGTTTAAGGGGTGCATTTTAGCTGTCCTGCCATTGCCTGCCGCCGCTAACAGAAGAAAAAGTGGCAGCGGCAGGCAAAGGAAGACAGATAAAATGCACCCCTTAAGCCTTTGCGCCCTGTGCGGCCGCACTGCTCGCACAGGGCTAGGTACGGGCCTGTTCCATTCTAGTCCGGCCTGCGCACCATGTGTCTGACAACTGCTCTAATGAAATAAACTAAAATGTAGCTCCCTAACCCCATAGTCCACCAGATAGCAGCAGTACTCCACATATAGCCTGCACAGACTCAGGGGCGGCCCAAGGGGGGTGCGGGGCCATGTGCGGAGATTCAGTTCGGGGCCTCATTTGCATAAGTATTTGCATAATGTTACCATACATTAACTTTTAGTAAACATGCCTCTTAATGAGTGCATGGATAAAGAAAGACTAAAAGATTTCTACATTACTATAATCCAGTGCCAACCGCCAGGCACATTAGGAACTACTACAAACACTGCCCATTTAGAACCCATAGCAAACCCGCCGTATCCTAACAGCACTACCAGGACTCACAAAAGCACCATACACTACCTATCAAAAGGCAACACTGCAAATATTAAACCAATACATTTCAGAGAATAAGAATACATGACCTACTGGGGAAAGAGAACAAGTGGCAATGTCAAATAGGAATTACATAAACAGAATACCTCAGCTCAGTTACACATGCAGAACATAGACCATCACCAAACAAGGAATCACAATTTAGAAACAGGAAGACAATAATTAAACTGGGAACCCCAAAAGCCGAACTTGGAATGTACAACAACACTGTAGAAATAAAACTATAAATTAATTTCCTCTTGTACTAAACAAAGCGCAGACATTAATGATGCACATTTCCCAGAGCTAACATATTCCATTTAATAAATTCGAAATAAAGAGATATTTTTCTACCTTTGGTGCGTTTTTTTTTCAGTTGCAATTGCTCCAGCCACTTTCTTCTGGTTTCTTTGTGTCTTCTGCTAACTCTCCATTGTCTGCTGTCCATTTGTCCTTACTTCTCTCTTCTAGTTTTTTTCCATTCTCTCTCTACATCTGCTTTAACATACTAATCTTTCTCCTTTTGCTCTTTCCTCATTCCTATTTCATCCACTCAAATTTTACCCCTCCATCCTCAATCCCCACTTACTCTCCCAATACCCGGCCAATTGTAGATTTTTCATCCCTCCCACACAAAATATTTTTCCCCTCTCCATTTCACTCTTCCAGCCCCATCCCATTCTAATCCTCCCCCAACATCAGCTCCCTTCTAGTTCTAGCCCCAACCAGCATATGCTCTCTCCTAGTCCCCGCATCAGCCCATTTCCAGTCCTATCCTAGCCCCACCATTAGTCCATTTCCAGTCCTAGCTCCCCCATGCATTTCCAGTCCTATCTGAGTCCCTCCATCAGCTCATTTCCAATCCCAGCCCCCCATCAGCCCATTTCTAGTCATTTCCTAGCCCCACCATCAGCCATTGTCAAATCCTAGCTCCCCTCCACTCAGCCCATTTCCAATCCAAGCCCCCCATGAGCCTACTTCCAGTTTTAGCCCCTCCATGAGTCCATTTCCATCCAAGCCCCCACCACAACCCATTTCCAATCTTAGCACCCCCAACAGCCCATTTCCAGTCCTATCCTAGCCCCATCTGCCCATTTCCTGTCCTTGTTCCCCCCTACTCATTTCCAGTCCTAGCTCCCTCCCCTCACAGCCCATTTCCATTCCAAGCCCCCCTCCCCATCAGCTATTTGCAGTTCAAGCCCCCCTTCCACTCAGCCCATTTCCAGTCTTAACCGCCCCATCAGCCCATATCCCATTTCCAGTCCTAACCCCCACCCCCCATCAGCCCAGAGAAGTTTTAAAAAAAACTGGCTGCTGCTGCTGCCACTGTGGCAATGGCAGAATCAAGTGTCCCATGCCCCCCCCCCCCACCTACCTGGCAGAGCCCTCCCTGAATCAGTCCTCTCGGTGACGGCTTTCAGAGCCGCGAAGGGAGAGTTTCTCTCTCGCGGCTCTGTTAAGCCCGCCGGCGCTGATGGGAAAGAGGCATTTCCTGTTTCCCATCAGCGCTGGTGGGCTTAACAGAGCAGCGAGAAAGGGAATCTCTCCATTCGTGGCTCTGAAAGCCGGTGCCGAGGGGACTGAGTCAGGAAGGGCTCTGCCGGGCAGGCGCAGGACCCTTGATTCTGCCACTGCCACGGCGGTAGCAGCAGCAGCCAGTTTGTTTTGTTTTTAAATTTACCTGGGCTTTTAATGCAGAATGTTGTTTGTGCGGGGCACCCTGAAACATGGGACCCTGTGTAAACAACATTCTTGCTCAATGGACGGGCCGGCCCTGCTGGCGACCCAGCAGCTCCTGGGTTTTCTTGCCAGTGTGACCGGAAGTAGATTGCCAGGCCTTTCTTCCGAGGCAATGGTGGGTTAAGTGACTTGCCCAAGGCCACAAGGAGTGCTAGTGGGAATTGAACCCTGGTCTCTTGGTTACTAGGCCAGTGCGTATGGCAAATCTTATGTTCTTAGAGCTTGACTGCAGATATCATTGTCTGAGCCAGGTGAACCTGGCAATGTCACCAGCTATCAATGATCTCCCCAAATTAGCCATTTTAAGTCCCATGCCCCTGTGCCTACCAGCTCTCCAACTGCTACAGACTGGGAATACCCAAAGGAAAACTAAAATGTTGGCCATAAACACCACAGGGGAAAGAAGGCAAATAACTTAAAGTTAGTTCCCCCTGTAACATGCAGGCCACAACAGGAAATGCTGTAGTGACTCTCACTAGATAAACCTAAGTTATTCAGCACTATCACTGTGTTTGTGACTCAAATCTGCACTCTTACTATAATGGCAGATAAAGACCAGTATGGTCTATTTAGTCTGCCCAGTAGGTGGACAGAGTAGTTGTACCTGCTGCTCCATGTAGGTTAACTCTCCTCTATTTGTTGAGGTATAAAAGATATATATAAGTTTGATTTTATCTTCTTGCTATAAGAGGGATCCATTGTGTCTATCCCATGTCCCGTTTTTAGTTCTCCAGTCCCTGCTCTGCAGTCTGCACATCCTGGAAAGGGAAGGAGACAAAGGGTAGTAATTTAACAACACACTGAACAACGGTTACCTCCCCCCTTTCTTTGATTGTCCTAAACCTTGAAACTTTTTTAAAGAAAAAAAACCACACCTTTCTTGTGCAGCCTCAGACATTAGGTGATTAGGGGAAGGGGTTTGTGCAGTGGGAGCAGCTGTAAATACCAAAGCAAAGCTGACACATGCGTGTTGCAGTTTCTCTCCCACCCCCATTTTAATTTTAGTTTAGCCAAGTGCAGACATTGGAAACTTGGTGAGGAGTTAGACCATTGGAAGGAAGGGGGGGGGGAGGAAGGAGAGTCATTGGACCATTCTTAAGTTCTCATCTACTGCTGACGGTCACGGTACATCACAAATTCTATTCTATACAGCTGTAAATGGGAATAAAACTGCAGCATAGAGCAGCTAAACACAAGTAGCAGTACCTGAGGATTTGCTGTAGGAAGTGCCCTGGACGCTTTCTGCAGTTCCTACGTGTTAGTTCAGCCTCTCAAGTTTTGAAAGTATTGTTGTTTTGTGCTTGGGAAGCGGAGGAGAGGAGTGTGTAAGGTGTTTTTTAGTCAAGGTGAGGATAGTCTCTGGCTTTCTTCCTCCTCCTCCCCCACCCCTTCCATCTCCTGCTCCAGAGACATTAGGTAATTAGGGAAAGGGGTTTGTGCAGTGGGAGCAGCTGTAACTACCAAAGCAAAGCAGACACTGAATCAGTGCCATGATAAGCGGCCGGACTGACCGAGGCCAAAACCAGAAAATCCCCTAAACGACGGAGGCAAATGCTGCTAACTTCTAACACTTCATGGTATCCTATGCTGACGTGAGCTATCAACATTCCCTTTCATCTCATTACTTCTATCCTCCAGTGGGCGCCTACACGTATTACAGA
Source organism: Ichthyophis bannanicus (assembly GCA_033557465.1). NCBI lineage: Eukaryota > Metazoa > Chordata > Amphibia > Gymnophiona > Ichthyophiidae > Ichthyophis > Ichthyophis bannanicus. Next base: position 162,127,599 of record CM066032.1, on the reverse strand, counting down.
CCTCACTGAGCTGCCAAATCAAATGCTGCTCACTAGAGATATTTATTGTCGTGCTTCCCCTTCAGAGCTTCTTATCCGTAACTATGAGAAACCTTCCGGCAATCCTCTCCTTTTGTTTAAAAACAGCAATCACAAAAGAAAGGTTCAATGTGCAGACTTTTTCTGCATTTAACGTTTCCTCCCTAGCTAAGAGCATGACAAGAGAAGCTCACAAAACTGCTTTCAAACTTAAAAGCAAAGCAACTTCGCACACAAGCAGCCAAATATCATACCCTGCGCACAAGCGAGGCTACGGTTTCTTACCCTTTTCACTAGTTATTGCTCCGCAACAGCCTGCATCGGAGACACCATTTCAAGCAGCAGAGAAGTCCAGGTACTAACTCCCTTTCTCAACATGTAGCGTAAAGCTGCATATTATGGTCTGGTCTGGTCTGGTCTGGTCTGGTCTGCCCCTCCTTCTGGTGTCGCCCCCCCCCCCCCCCCCGGCATAGACCTCCCTGAATCGGTCCCCAGCTCTGAAAGCCGGCGCAGAGGGGACTGATTCAGGGACGGCTCTGCCGGGCAGGCGCGGGACACTTGATTCTGCCACTGCCACAGTGGCAGCGGCCAGTTTTTTTTTTTTTTTATTTACCTGGGCTTTTAACGCGGGGCCCTGTGCAAACAACATTCTTGCTCAATGGGCGGGCCGGCTCTGCACAGACTAACAGCCTTAAGCATAAACATCTACATTTACAAGTTATATGTTTACAGAGCTATTCTTCCTGTGGACACTAGATGGCAGAATTACCTCATGTATGTTTGCATTTTACTCATGTTTGCCAATGAAAACCATGCATATCTTATCTCCTTTGCTCTCTTTACTTATTTCTCCATATAATGTATGTGCATTGCTTTTGCAAGGCTAAGCTAAAGAACTTTTTCTGCAAGGTTAGCAAATGACCTGTGTCCTACCTTCACAGTAAACAAGCTAACAGGCTTCTTCTGCAGATTTGGCAAATGATCTGTGGCCTACATTGGCAGCCTACTTGTAATAACCCTGATATGCCTGCTGCATATATAAAATTCCTTCTGATATATACATAATATTCCTCCATATATAATATTCTGCCTATCAAGAAGCAGTCAGCCAAATTGATGTTAGAAACAAAATTACCTTGGACTAAGTGTCTGCCCTTAGCATTGTTAAGAATTCAAGTAGCCCCTTGGAAAGATTTAGGATTGTCCCCCTACAAATTCAGGTTACCCTATATGGGACAATTAAAGGAACCTCCTCAGTTTGAAACTAAAGATAAGTTTCTTAAAGAATATATACTTGGGCTGTCCTCTTCTTTATCTGTTCTCAGTAATAAAGGACTTTTGGCACAAACAACCCCACTGGAGTTTACAGTTCGCAGTCACAAACCAGGACAGAGGGTCTTGATAAAATCCTGGAAGGAGTCCAAATTGCAACCAGACTGGGATGCCCGTTCCAGGTCTTACTGAGTACTGAGACTGCTGTAAGAACTGCGGAAAAAAAGTTGGACTCATTATACATGAATTAAAGGTCCGGTCGAAGTTCCTTCAGACGAACAATGGAAGGTTCATGGAACTAATGACCTGAAAATAACAAGAAAACACAGAAGAACAGGAGAGGAGTTGGTTAAAAGGACTAATAAAAATTATAACATGGACAAAGAAAAGTGGAAGATGTTGCTATGGTGGGGGGGGGGAGGGGGATCACCTTCTCTTTTAAGAGGAATGATATGGGATGTAGGACGGGGAAAGGGATGGACAGATGAACAAATACAAACACAGACATGATGGGGAAGGGTGTACCCTAACTTATATGCTGTAACCGTACCAGAGGGAGAGGGACCAGTGAGCCTAAAATTTGATGCCTGCCAAGTGATAAGTTGTGATGGGGGATATTACGAAAAGTTGTGGGGAAATAGCCATAAGTATATGTGTCCAGAGACTGCCCAAACACTTGTGAATGGGATGCCCTGTTACGGGTGGTCACAAGTTTGGTGGACCATCGAGGATGGAGGCTGGGTCTACTCGGAGTTGAAGGGGCATCCAGTTCAAAAGAAAATAACAATGATAAAGAAACACAGCATTCAGCAATGTAACGCAGGAAGTTGCAACCCCATCGTGGTCACTCTGTCTGGAAGGGATGACTCACTGGATGGGACCTATGGACTAGGAATAGACGTTGTGGGCCTGGTTTTCCCACAAAAGTTCCTCAAATATCACCAATATTACCAATTGCCTGGGCACATGGGAGCCGTACCCCAGAAAAATAAAAAGAACTCAGATCACAATTATTTGTCAGTAAAAATAACTCTTTTATTTGGCACAAGCAAAAGCTGTAAGCACAGATACACAAGTGTCTATCTGAGGGATCTGAGTACAGGCAGCGTTCCCTATCTCCACAGTGATGAGACAGAGAAGGCCACCCACTGAGCTCTGTAACTGCTTCCTTATATACCCTATACCCTCTGTAGCAACTCCTGCACAAAAGTTTTGTACCGTGTGCAAAGGTTGCTGTACTGTCTGTAAAAGGCTGGAGGGCCATGTGCAAAAAGTCTTCAGAGGCCTCTTTCCTTTGGGGCAAAGGAGGGCCGTGTGCAAAAGTCTGCAGAGGCCTCTTTCCTTTGGAGCAAAGGCTCATTCTTGGGATCCACCCTTATTAGCATATTAATGGCTTTTATTCTTGCTAGTGTTGAGTCATTCTGGCTACACCCTGCCATTCCCTTTGTTTCGTTAATCACTGGCACTGTAGTCTTCAGGGCTTATGAATACTTTTGTATCACCAGCTTTGTTTGGCCTGTTCAACTTGTCCAGGCTTGCCCAACTTGCTCAGGCCTGTTCAATCTGTTCAGGCCTGACTTGTCTTTTCTTAGCTTTTCTTAGCTGGGTCCATTTTCTGTGCACTCCTGCTCAGAATATGGTTCCTCTGGCTTCACTCTTGTTGTGCTGGGCTCTGAGTACTCATTTTCTTAGCCCACATGCTTTTTTCCGTGCCATCATAATGTATTACAATCTCAGGCAAGGATGCAGCCATACTAGACATACCTGTCAGCCAATTTCCCTTCAACGTTAGTGGACAAGATCCCCTGGGAAGGCTGAGGATAAAAATACCCCTCAAGAATCAGACTTAGGTCTCCACAAAATTCCCCAGCATATCCTTTGAACTTAATAAGGGCCCTAAGGCAGTCAAGATAGTGGAGATTAAAGATTTGATGGACACTCTAGAGGTGGAAACGGGTTATGGGGATGTGAACGCCTGGGTGGAATGGGTTAAATATACCGTAGGAAGTCTCAACTGTAGCAATTACTACACATGTGCCTCTGGGAGGCCCATTGCACAGGTTGTGCCCTTACCCTTGAGGTGAGATACAGATCCCGATGGAGTAAGATGCCTCATATTTCTGTATTAGGAAAAATCAGATTGGGGAAATGAAAAGTTGCAAGTCACTGAATTTGCTCTTTCCCCTTACAGACTTGAAGGAGGTAAAAGTTCCCCCCACATTTTCAGCAGTGTTTGGAAATCACTCCGCCTGTCTCACCAGGCAGGGGAAGAACTACACGAGGGAAGTGGGGGAACTGAATACCTGTGTTCTAAGCTTAAACCTGACAGGGATGGAAGGAGAAGAGAAGAATTACTCCAACCTGGTAATCCCTAGGGCAGACCTGTGGTGGTACTGTGGAGGGCGGATGCTGAGACCAGCGTTGCCTACCCTATGGTTGGGAACATGTGCAATAGTTCAATTGGCAGTTCCTTTCACCTTGTTGTTCACAGAACAGGACAAGGGGCAAATACAAAGGGAAAGGAGGAGTACCTTGGGAACCTCATTTGATGACAGGATATTGTCATGAGGCTGGTGCCAATAAAGTTGCAGAGTTGAAAAGAAACCCTGTTTTTCACAGAGCTCTAGAGGTGCAATTACCTCAAAGCACAGCTAGAGGGGGCAGGAGAGATCCTACACAGTCTAATGAGGCTAGGAGAGCTAACCAGCTGCACCTGGAAATGAGCCCGGGAGATTCAAAGGGAAGATCCCTTTATAAACGGAAGCTTAATGCTAGCAAAGCAGACACAGACACAGATAGAGACACAGATGCAGCAGGGAGAGAAGGAACAAGGATTACGGCTGAAGAAGGAAGGAGAGACCTGAAGGAAGGAATCCTCCTTGAGCAAGCCCAAAAGGACAGAATCCACAGAGGTAGAGTTCAGAGGGGCCAAGCTACGAGAGCTGCTGTTCAGAGGGAGCCTGCTAAAGAAAGCAGTCAGGCTGGAGGGTATGCCACTCTCTGCTTAAGCAACGTTCCTGAGTCCAAAGCTGAAAGGCATATACAGAGAGCCAGAGAGCCAGGTTTGGAGGAAAGCCTGCAGGCATTGGAGTATGCTGAACAAGTTTTACCAGGTACCCGAAGGGAAGGAATTTCTAACAGAGCTACTGTGTCACTGAAGCATAGAGCTGGAGAATCTACACCAGGTTTTACTAAGCTTTCAGGAAGTCCAGCACTGCCCAGAAGCTACTGACAGAAAACCTGTTGTCACAGAGACATGCATGAGAGAGAAGGCTCCAGAGCATCAAGCTACAGAAACTCAAGGTATGAAAGTTTTATTCCTGCTATGGAAAGCTTAACTCCTAAAAGCACTGCTAAAACTAAAACTCACTTTATAAGAAGAGGAAAGAAACCAGAGTGGTTTGAAGAACTACCAAGAGACTTTAAAGCACAGTCTTATTGGAGGCAAGATACCAGAGACAGTCCATGTAAAGCTGTAACTGCCAGGGACAGCGTATGCTCTGAGGGGGAAAGTAGTGAGGCAGAATTTATGGGAATAGAAAATGCAAACACTATTCCCATTCCTCAAGAAGAACCTATGGATTGTATTTTCTGTATGGCTTCTAGCCTAGAATCCGTAGCCACCTTGTAAATAAGAAGAATTCTTGTTTAATTATTTTGCCTGGAATGAATTGAATTCCCCCCTTTAACCTTTCAACTAATTGTGAAGAGTTCAACAATTGGTTTACCCGTTTAGTACTGGAACCTTTGTAAAGAAGGACACTCTTTAATTTCCATGGTCTTAATGAACCCTTGCACAGAGGGGAAATAAAAGCCTTGTTTCCCTACACTCTTGGCTTAATCATTGTGTTCTCACAAGGAGCTGAAATACCTAAAGACCAATCTCCACTTGGCCTTAAATACCCCACGCTCCTTAAAAATAAGTGTGATGTGTAGCATGCCCTTACCGCCATTGGCCACCAGGGGCGCCACCATGACAATATATATAGATGCAATAGGAGTCCCTCGGGGAGTTCCAGATCAGTATAAAGCACGAAACTAGATTGCAACTAGATTTGAATCCTTGTTATTGGTAATCACGATAAACAAAAATGTAGATTGTATAAATTATATATATTATAACCAACAGCGGTTTATCAATTATACCCGGGATGCAATAAAGGGGATCACAGAACAATTGGACGCCACTAGCTGAATGGCCTGGGAGAACCAAATGATTTTAGATATGATGGTGGCTGAAAAGGGGGCATGTGTAATGTTGGGGGTGGGCGGGGGGGAATGTTGTATGTTCATCCCCAATAACACGGCCCCTGATGGCACTATCACTAAAGCCCTGTGAGGACTAACTACCTTGGCAGAGGAATTGGCAGAAAATTCAGGTACGGATACCTCTCTCACTGGATGGTTGGAGTCATGGTTTGGGAAGTGGAAAGGAGTGGTAGTATCTATATTTACCTCTGTACTTGTTGTAATTGGAGTATTAATTACGGTTGGGTGTTGCATAATACCAGGTATTGGAGGGTTAACTCAAAGATTGATAGGGACAGTAAGCACTAAACAAATGATTCTATCAACTCCAGTGCACAAGGGTGCAATGTTATTAATGGATAATAAAGGGGAAAAGATAGAGTCAGGAAGAATGTTATCTAAATTAGAAGCTTCCTATGGAACTATAGAGTAAATTTAAAAAGTAACAAGAAAACTTTAAAAAGAAAGAGGGATGGGTTCGATATAAACAAATGTGAGATGTTGTTTTTAAAATTTAATATAATTCTTGTATTCCATTCATTCACCACTCTGTAATATAATTTTGTATGTAATGACTTTCTGACTCTCTTTGTTGTATGCCAGCATCCTGTGAGGAGAGACTATGTGGCTAGTAATACGTAGCCTGTCACAGGTGCGGCAGACAAAGAAGTGGAGTGAGACAGTATTAACCAATGCGTTATAGACATGCTGGAAGGGGGAGAGGACATAGTATAGTATGTAATGACTTTATGACTCTCTTTGTATGCCTGCATCCTGGAAGGAGAGACTACGTGACTAGTAACACGTAGCCTGTCACAGGTGTAGAAGTATTAACCAATGAGTTATGAACACGCTGGAAGTGGGCGAGGACATAGTGCGCTATAAAAGAACTGTGAAACAGAGGATAGGTGTGAATGCTCAGTCAAGCATTCACCTTCTTGCAAGAATGTAATTAAAGTAACTCTTTGCTTCACTGAGGAGTCTGTTATTGTGTAAAGTTATGTTTATTACATTTCTTTTCAACATCAACAAAATTTGCCCATTCCTTTCTGAACACACTTAAGAAACTTATCCACTCTTTAGTCACCTTCCATCTTGACTATTGTAACCTACACCTTGCTGGTCTCCCTCTGAATCATCTCTCTCCCCTTCAATCTGCTCAACACTGCTGCACAGCTAATCTTCTGCCAGCCTCATCATGCTCATATTATCCCTCTTCTCAAGTCACTTCATTGACTCCCTATCCATTTCCGCATCCAGTTCAAACTTCTCCTGCTGACCTATAAGTGCATTCACTCTGCAGCTCCTTACTACCTTTCTTTTCTCATCTCTCCCTACACCCCTCTTCGGGAACTCCACTTTTCTGGCAAATTGCTTCTATCTTCTTCTATTGTTAACTTTAGACTTCGCTCCTTTCACCTTGCTCCTCCTTATGCCTGGAGCAAACTACCTGAGTCTGTACATTACACTTCATCCCTGGCTCTTTTCAAATCCAGGCTGAAAACTCATCTCTTCGCTGCCACTTTCGGATCTTGATTTGCCAAATCTTTGTGTTTCCTTACCATTCCTCTTAGATGTATTTTATGTCTGCAGCTACTGTGTTGACTGTCTTGACTAGATTATATGCTCTGATGAGCAGGGACTGTCTTTTACATGTGTCTGTGCAGTGCTGAGTACGTCTTGTAGCGCTATACAAAAGTTCAGTAGTAGTAGTAGTAGTAGTAGTTTATATGCTGAGACCAAAGTCCTCAGTGCAAGGACTCAATTAGTAGGCTGACAACTTGGCTGACTTCACCCCCACTCCTGCTGCCTGCACGCTTCCAGTCTATCCTGGTGCTGCGTTTGCTCCTTTCTGGTGTTTTAGGGCCTTGCAGCCTGGTTGCAGCCTGTGTAAATGTGATGTTGGCATTCTTTGGATATTCTGCCATGTGCTTTGGAATGCCAAACAACTCAGTGCTAAAAAGAAAATAGAACCTGACTAGGATTGCCAACTTTTTCACCAAGAAAAACCCGACACCTGTGGCTCGCCATGCTCCACCCATTCTCCGCCCCTAGTCCCATCCCTGCCCCGCCCCCAGCCCCACCCACAAAAATTACCGAGGATACGTGTAGGCTAACTTCCTTGGTCAGATAATAATTAAACTGGGAACCCCAAAAGCCAAACATGAAATGTACAACACTGGAGAAATAAAACTATAAAGTAATTTCCTCTTGCACTAAACAAAAACGCAAAGATGTTAGCAATAGACACTTCCCAGACCAGACATATTCCAGTTAATAAATTCAAAATAAAAAGTATTTTTCTACCTTCTGTTTGTGCATTTTATTTTTCAGTTGCAATTGCTCCAGTCACTTTCTTCTGGTTTCTTTGTGTCTTCTGCAAGCTATCCATTTGTCCTTTCTTCTCTTTTAGATGTTTTCCATTCTCTCTCTATTTCTGCTTGTTCCCTTTTGCTCTTTCCCCCAATTCTTTCCTTATTCCTTTATCATCCATTTAAATTTCACCCTTCCATTCTCAAGCCCCTCTTACTCTCCCAATACCCGGCCCATCATAGACTTTTCTTCCACACAAAATATCTTTTCCCCTCTCCATTCTCATTCCCCATCCATTCTAGTCCTCCCCCAAAATCAGTTCCCTTATAGTTCTAGACCCACCCAGCATCCACTCCCTTCTAGTCCCATTCTCCCATGCCCCCCATCAGCCCATTTCCAGTCCTATTCCAGCTCTTCATCAGCCCATTTCCAGTGCTAGCCCTCACATCACAGGCCATTAGAAGTCCTAGCCCCCCACCATCACAGCCCATTTGCAGTCCTAGCCCCCCTAATCACAGCCTATTTCCAGTCTAAGTTCCCCCTCCCTCCACCATAGCCCATTTCCAGTCCACGTTCCCCCCCTCATAGCCCATTTCCAGTCCAAGTCCCCCCCCCCCATAGCCCTTTCCCAGTCCAGGTTCCCCCCCCTCATCACAGCCTATTTGTAGTCCTAGCCCCCCCCCATCAAAGCCCATTTGTAGTCCTTGGCCTCCCCCCCCCAACCAGCACTGCGGCTTCACCCCCCCCCCTTAGTGCAGCTTCGCCCCCACCATTGCAGCTTCACCCCCTGCCACTTAGTGTAGCTTTGCCCCCCTTAGTGCTGCTTCATTCCCCCCCCCTTAGTGTTGCACCCCCCTTAATGCTGCTTCCACCCCTCCCCCCACTCCTCAGTGCTGCCTCTGCTTTGCCCCGTGCAGCTGCTGCTTCTGCTTTTTACAGAGCAGCAGCTGCAATAAACTTAATTTGAAAAGGAAGAGAAACCTGAGGAGCCCTCCGGTTGTCCTTCTGCAGCCCCTGAGGAAGTGATGTCAGAGGGAGGAGGGCTTCTCAGGTTTCTCTTCCTTTTCAAATTAACTTTATTGCAGCCGCTGCTCTGTGAAAAGCAGAAGCAGCGGCTGCACAGAGGATCGATTGCGTTCGCGTTCGCGCTCACGCACTGTGGAGAAAAGTTGTTTTTTTTGCTCTGGCCGCTCCCGATCTCGCGGCCAGAGCACAAAACCGGCTTTTCAAGGGCCAGTTCTATATCTGTGCCGGCAGCCGGCCTGGCCATGGAAAAACCGGCCAGGCCGGCTGAAAACTGGTCAGTTGGCAACCCTAAACCTGACGCATTCGATGAACCTTGAATTATCTTGAAGTTCTTTTCAAATTTCTGTTACCATAGAATATCTATTGACTGTTGTCCCACTTCTAGAACACTGATTTTCTGGGTCATTTAAAAGTGCCTTAGGAAGAGAAATCTGGCTTTTTCAAGTGACTGAAGTCCTCAGTGTTTTGAAGTGTTCCTGTTCAAGTGGTAGGGCCTTCTAGACTATCTTGTGCTGTTGGCTCTTCACAGCTGTTTTAGGCTGGATGACTCCTCTCTTGCTGCTGCATTGGCCCTCCTCTGATGTTCTGGGCTTTTGCAGCCAGTTTTGCCTCCCTCTCCACCCACTCCTGCTGCTTTCAGGGCCTTCAGCACATTGCATCCTCGACTTTCTCTCTATATCCCCCAAGATCTCAGTCCAAGCAGTCCATGAAGTCTCCCATGCCCAGTGGATTTATATGTTGGGACAAAACTCTGTGCTAGGATTCTAGCTCTGAGGCATACAGCTTAGCTGACCTCATGCTACTCCTGCTATCTGGGCTCATACAGACTGTCTTGGCCTTCCTCAGGTATTTTAGGCCTTTCCAGTCTATCTTGATGCTTTATTGGCACTCTGCAGATGTTTCAGAGCCTTCCAGCCAGTCTGGATGCTTATTAGTCATACTATGTTGTTCCTATGCTTTCCAGCTAATCTTTTCATTGCATTAACCCACTCATGCTGCTTTGGGATCATCCAGACAGTGTTGTTACTACTCTACTGCTCTGCCAGTGCCTTGCAGTCTTCCTATCAATGTTGGTGCCGTTGTACTATTCTCAAACTTCCTTGGTGTGCTCCTATCATTTTTGGTGCTGCTTTGCCATCTTCCACAACTTTGGAGTCTTCGTTCCATGCTTTGTGTTATTTTGCCCTTCTGATGGTGGCTTGTAGTTTTCCTATCCTTGGTAATGCCGTTTATCTCTCTTCTGGTGTTGTGAGGTGTTTGTGACACTCCTTGTGGCTTGTAGTGCTGTTGCCTTCTTTTTAACATTTTTGTAAGTTATGTTGCAGAAGAGCTATTAAGTAAAGTTTTCTACTTTGCAAATAATGCCACAATCTGCAATAAACACCCAGGAAGGTGTTGATAACATGAGAAGGGATCTAGTGAAACTTTAAGAATGGTTGAGAATTTGACAGCTGAGATCTAATGCTAAAAAATTCAGGGTCATGCATTTGGGCTGCAAAAATCCAAGGGAGCGGTACATTGTAGGAGGTGAAGTACTTCTGTCCATGAAAGAAGGGCAGGGCCTCGGGGTGATTATTTCTGATGACCTTAAAGTGGCAAAACAGGTAGAAAAGCTGAGCTGACAGCGAAAGCCGAAGGATGCTTGAGTGTAGGAAGAGGAATGGCCAGCAGGAAGAAGGAGGTGATAGTTCCTCTGTATCAGTCTTTGGAGAGACCTCATTTGGAGTACTGTGTGCAGTTCTTGAAACCACACCTTAAAAAGGATATAAACACGATGGAGTCTGTATAGAAGATGGCTACCAAAATGGTCAGTTGTCTTCATCATAAGGCATATGGGGATAGACTTACTCTATATAGCTCAATATGTAGACTTTGGAAGAAAGGTGGGAGAGGGGAGATAGGCTGCAAAAGGAGTGGAGAAGTAGCTTAATGGTTAGAGCACTGACTTGTTAACCAAGATCACAGAGCTCAGGTCCTACTAGCATGCCTTGGGCAAGTCACTTGACCCTCAATTGCCTTATATATCTCAGTACATACAGTATACTTTAGAAGGAAGAGAGGAAATATGATGGAGACATTTAAATACCTCCATGGCTTAAATTCACAAGAGGAGAGTCTCTTTCAATTGAAAGAAAGCTCTGCAATGAGGGGCATAGGATAAAAGTGAAAGGGGATGGACGTGGGAGTAATTTGTGAAAATATTTCTTTATGGAAAGAGTGGTAGATTCATGGAATAGTTTCCCAGTGGAGGTAGTAAAAATGAGGACTGTATCTGAACTCAAGAAAGTATAGGACAAGCATAGAGAATATTTAAAGGAAAAGAAGGGACTGTAAAGCATGTCTCTAAGAAGGAACAGGGAATGGGGAATGAGGTGTGAGATACTATGAACCTGTGAAATAAACAGCTTCTTAAAAAAAGACCAATAATAAGCTAGAATGAGAGGTGAGGGGAAGGGAATGGCAGTGGAATCTGGATAAATGCTGTAATCCCAGGGATTTATGTCCTTGCTTAATTATTTAATTCCTGGATTTTATGCCACCATTCTCATCATGATTGACGTCTGTGGATTCTAATAATTGAAAAGTATTTGATAGCTTATACAAATTCATATCTAGATAAAACGTTAGCTAGACTGATCCTGGCTGAGGGTTGGGATGAGGGAATTTTTGTATACTGCTAGGAATTTTACTAGAGACACAGAGGCACAAAGCACAGGTACAGACCACTGAGGACTCAGACTGCAGAGAGGAGGAAAGGAAGACTGCCAGAACCTGGTCCAGAGGAGCCACTGTCTTGCCTGTTGTGCTATAGCCTGCAACCACCAAGAGGTGTCAGTGGAGAGCAGAGAGCAGGAAGTGGAGCTGCAAAGGAGCCTGCTCTGGTGACTCATGACCCCTCTCCATCATGCCGTTCCCTGTTCCACAAGCCCACGCTTGGCCTCTCTCTCTCTTGCTGAGTCGCTGACACCAGCAGTGGTCATCCTTGAATTCAAGCAGCTGGATGCACCAGTACAGAAAAGTGGAGGGTGTGAGTTGCTGGACAGAGCAGAGCTGAAGGTGAGAGGTCAAGATGCTGATGGATGTAGGAAAGGGGGGAGGGGAAGGAGGTGCTGGATGCTGGAAAGAGAAGGGAGGGGGCATGCTGGATGCAGAAAGGGGGGAAATACTTGATAGAGGAAAAGGGGAGGGGAATGTTGGACAAGGAGGGGAAGAGCTGCTAGACATAGAGAGGGAGAGAAGGGAGGAAGGGTGAGATGCTGGACTAAGAGAAGGGGGTGAAATGATGGACAAGGGGGATGGAGAATGAGGGGGAGAGCTAGAGAGAGAGCTGAATGCACATGAGGGAGGAGGAGAGAGATGCTGCAGCTGGGCTAGGGGCAGAAGGGGCATCTACCTCGGGAATAAGAAGGAATCCTGTAAGTAAAAGAATATCCGAGCAGGATGGGGTACCAAACATCTTGCTACAGCATATTGTGCAAAACCTTTTCCTTCCCAGCAGCCAGTAGCAGGAGGTGCATTGGAAAGCATATCATCCCCTGCTGTTTCATCTGCAGAAATGGACTTTTAGGAAATTGTCCGGTGCAGGTAAAGGTATGTGCACATGTAAGTTTACCTCAGTGAAAAGAGGCATACCCCATGGACACAATTATGCGCACATTCAGTTGAATTTCTCAAAGTAAGCACATATCTTTCCTTGGATAAACTACTCACAGAAATTAGCAGTTGTAAATTTGTGTCACTATGTCACCTGGTAAATTTTTCAAAATTTATTTTATTTATTTATTTATTTACGTTCTTTTCTATACAGCGCTATTCAAATCAGTGTGGTTTACATATAACAGAACCCTATACAAGGCAGTCGGGCTGCACTGTATTTACAATGAACAGGTACTATAACTTGGACATAACTGGGGTAACTATCTACAAAGTATATACACTAGTAACAGTCTGAACCTCCTAATATTTACGTGGAGTGGTGATTGAGGGGTTAGCTGCAGGAGAGTGTGTTGGGTGTGTTGTTGGCAAAGTCCTGTAGCTTGGGGTGTCTGTTTGTGTGCTGTCTTCCGGGTAGTACTGCAAGAATAGGTGGTGCTTCAGTGCCTTCCTAAATTGGGCCAGGTCAGTGCATGCTCTAATGGCTGTCGGGAGGGCATTCCAGCATTTGGGTGCATAAAGCATGAATGCCCTCTTGGAAGTTGCGTGGTTGCATTTCGTTATTGCGTTGGGTGTTATCAGTTTGTTGACAGCTGCGGGTCTTCTAGATCTGGTCGGAGGTCTGGGGTGGATTAGCCCAGTGATGGAGGTGGTAGGTTGGTTGTTTATGGCCTTAAAGGATCTTGAATGCTAGTCTGCCATGGATTGGTAACCAGTGGAGCTGTTTCAGGATTGGTGTGATGTGGTCTGTTCTTGATGCTCCTTATAGAATTCTGGCGACTGGGTTCATTGGCAGCTGGAGTGGGTTCAGGGCTACCTGTGGGAGTCTGTGTAGGATTGCATTAGCATAGTCGAAATGTGGGATTATGAGAGCTTGGTAGATTGTGTGGAAGTCATCAGGGTCCAGTAGAGGTCGCAGATGTCGTAGTGTCCATATTTTGTGGTATATTGCGATAAGGTATATTAATATATACTATACTTTTACTTTGAAAACTGGCAAAGTCTATGGGTAAAAGGTATCAAGGCAGGCAGTTAGAAAATTTCTTCAAAATGAAGAATTTTATCCACATGCCGACAGCACTGTAGAACACGTTCAGCTTTATTTAAATATGTGTGAGGTTCATTATTCTCTTTAGGTATGAAGAGTTGCTGTGACGTAAGCAGACAAGGGTGCTGACCAAGGCCACCCCACTACATAAATGCGTTTGCAAATACCCACAGATGAGTGAACTCAAGTTCATTAGTCTTTATGCCATTCCTCCTCTGGGGTAATCGCATCGCCTCCCCATACCCCACATAATCATCTTCCCATCATCCATCCGTTCCTGGCATAACAGCATCTCATCCTTCCACCTGCCCTTGCCTGGCATGATCAGATCACACATCCCGGCATATTCACCTTCATCATTCCCACCAGCTGATCTCCTTCTGCCAGGTGTCAGTGGGCAGCGCTGCTTATGAAGCCTCCTGCAGATCCTGGAAGCAGGACCGTACCACCTTAGTGAAGTAAGGGGACGGAAAGCATTCTGCTACTGCTCCCCCATGTGGACACGCTGCAATGGTTCCACCTAAATCTATGTAAGCAGCATGGATTTTGCTTTGTTGTTAATGTGAGGCTTTGTGATTTCTTTGGGCTTTTGGACCTGTAGTTTTTTGGTCTTATGAGAATCTCCCTGGAGTTTTCTCCTCTTCCATGAAGTACAAGTATGAAGACAGAGGATTTACCCACCTCTTTGCAAACTATAAACAATAAGTTGTGAAGCTGTGAAAATTCTAACTTGGCCTACAAGCAGAAGGAGACATTTCCTCTGGAAATAACCCAAACATACTACCATTCAGGCTAGGGTTGCCAACTGGCTCCAGATGCGACTGACAGGTTCGATCTAGTCCTGGGTTTACCTCATTGTATGCAGGGATATGTAGTTCTGATTTCTCCATTGCACTCCATAGGAAAAAGGAAAACTACAAGTCACTGCATGCAGTGGGGTAAACCCAGAACTGGATCAGGCCTGTCAAGTGCATCTAGAGCCAGTTGGCAACCCTAATTCAGCCCGATGCAGGAAGTCAGTGCTAGACCCGCACTGTATCGATTTTTTACATTCTCAATGCACACATTTTAACGTGCGATGCAGCAAGTATAGGGTATGCAAATGAACACTGCAGTTGTAGCAGCAAAGCGCAGACAAACCAATGATACCAGGAGTCTGTTCAGAAGGTCCAAATCATTTATTTGTGCACAAGTCTCAAGCAAGACAATTTCAAAATGGCTGAGCAAAGTTTTCAAGCATTACAACAACTTTTATAGACTTCTGTTCCATTCTAGGTATAGAAAAACATTTCATTGGTCCCGGTACGCTCCCGTACCTCCCGTAGCCCCTCTATTGGTCCCGGTACTGATAAGTTTCTCCAATTATGTTCCTTCTGTGGGCTTCTGTAGGCATGACACCTGCCTGCCCCCCTTCTAGTCCCAATTACAATGGTCAGTTCATCAACTTGTTACTTTCACACTTTCAAGGCTATGGGACCATTTGTGCGTGCAGAAGAGCAAGGTTCTGTAACTCATCTGTCAGCACTCCTCAATATTTCTCTGCAAATGTACTTTTTCTTATCAGTAACTTTAAAACACATCTTTTCTGTATTTTTCCATTTCTTAATTCTGCAATTCTGCTTATCTAAGCTAATTCAATATTTCTACTGAGTTCTTTCTTACAATAGCAGCATGTTGGGGGATGTGCAATCCTATATGCCTCTCCACAGGCCTCATTTACAGGTCAAGCTAGCCATGCTGGCCTGCCTATGTCAGACACCGTGGGTCACAGGCCTGCACCTGCCACATTCCCCCCTTTGATTAATCTCACCCTATTACTTAATAAGGTGTGAGAATTAAATCACTTTCCAGAGGATTCAAATCTTGATTAAAGGATTCTTACTAGTTCCACTAGGGCTGACTTTGTATAAAGCCATTATTCTAGTTGCGGTCTTCCGCTCTACTGTACTATCAATAGCACTATGGAGGGAACGCATACAACATGGGATTAAACATGGTAAGCAGAGGACAACAGCAACAAGGATTAGTACTAAGATAACGAAAGTCTTAAATCCTCCCAGCCAAGAGAAAAGGTTAGCAAACCAATTAGGAAATTTCAAGGCGTGCCAAGTCTGTACTGGCACATAAGCATGTCTTTGCATATCTTTAGCAATTTCTTCAACTACTTGACCTTTATCATCTATTTTTAAACAGCAATTGGTTAAATTCAGCTTACCACATACTCCTCCTTCAGCTGCTAGCAGATAATCAAGGGCTAAGCGATTCTGATATATGGCAGTGCGCATCTGAGTACTTTGTCTAGCTAAGAGCGTAAGAGCATGACTAGTTTCATTGGTTATTATTTCAACTACTGCTTGTAAGCGAATAATACGATTAATCATATAAATTGGGGTACGATAACCATACATACCATCATCATTCCAAGTGGCAGGTCCATAATACTCAATAATTCTTTCTGGTGGCCAATCATCACCTTGCCATTTCTCCCACTTGCCTATCTGTAAGGCCTCTCTTTTCTGTCTAGATGCTCCTTTGTGTTTGTGGGTTGTATATACAGGGTATCCTAATTGTTCTCCATGTTCAGTGTTTAACAGGAAGAAAGAAGGTCTGATGGTTCCTAAGACACATGCTCCTCCCCATTGTGGTGGGAGTTGCGCATATGCTCGGTTTCCACAGATCCAATATAGGCCAGGTGGGGCTTGCCAGGCTTGGACTTTGGCAAGGTTAGTCCATAGACCTGCAAGTTCAGGAAATCTGGCTAATGGGTTAGGAGGTTCAGGATGTCTGATTCCTGACCACCATGCTACCTTCTTGGTCGTGGCATTATAGTATTTCTGGCTAAGACAGACCAGCTGTCCTACCTTTTGAGTGAACTGGGGTCCAGTTCTGGCAAAGCAGAGACGTCCAACGATTGAGTGCGCTAACACCCATTCACTGGTTGTCTTGTGTAATTCAGTCTGATTGTAAATCATGGAATAATTCAATTCTTGGGCTTCCCAGGGCCATTGGTCTCCCATTTGGGTTCCGCCACAGAAATAACAATCTGTGATCTTAAGACTAGATACTACTGCTCCGGCTAATTCTAGAAACAAATTCTGTGAAGGGTGAGGGATCTCAAACTTATTTACATGCATAGCTTCATAAAAGGTATTATGAATATGATATTTAGATGACTTGTGGGCTTGGGTATTCAATCTAACATACACAATGGTCCCTGGATCAGTTCCTCCTCCAGCAATACGTAAACCAAACTTATATCCTTGTTTCCATGCATGGGGGTTATGTACACGCAAATGTAAGGGGTTACAAGCATCTTTCTGACATTTATCATTTGTGGTTGGCTTGGTTAGAGTAGCCATCCGTTTATCTATTTTCTCATCAGTTATACCAGTGTTCCAGGTAGCATAAAAAACACATTCCCAATACGGGCAATAGTAGTCTGCCGCTGTAGCAGTACTATACCCTGGTTCCTTTTTACCTGTACACTTCCTCCATCCCGTGGCTCCTTCTGGACACATATACTTATGGTCATTTCGATACGCTTTCTCCCATGTACCACAGGTGGACTGACTATCTCTATTAATAGCATTACATGCATCAAAATTCAAAACAGCAGGTTTAGTAATGTCCTTAAGTGGTGGTGTAGCAGCTAATATAGGTCCATCTGCATCCTTCCATCTTATTTCCAACGTGTAATAGGATGGATTCTGATGCGGATTATAGCATGCTTTAATTTTGCCATGAGTGCAAACATTTAGTTCAGTGGTGTTATAGATACACCGAGTTATTGTTCCCTTGCAGGTATAGTAAGAATGGTAAAGCAAAGTCTGAGTTACTTTCAGTCCAGTTCTAGTAGAGGTAATACAAGCTGTGCATGGAGGTAGAGCATAAGTCTGTTCAAAACCTCCAAAGAAGGCAACCAAGGCAAAGCAGAAGCAAAGATACATGTTGATGTTGATTGGAGTTCTTCTGAATCCTCAGCTTGCTGATCTTGATCACGACGGTCTATTATTCTTCGTCCCGTTTGCTAATGAAGCAATTTAACGGTTGCTGAGTGTTGATTGAAGATCCTCAAGGTGTCCAGCACACATTAACCAACTTAGCAATTCAGTTGGCTTGTGAAGTCTGGCTTAGTCAATGTAGTCTCGAAGTAGTGTGTCAACTTACACACACAAATTGGGTTCGTTGAAACAAAGCTGTTGCTGCATGGAAAACAGCAATCCTCTTCGAAAGACTTGGCTACTGCAAAGCACTTGTGATGAAGTGTCTATACTGCTGGTTGCCGTCTCAAAGTAACTCGCAAGGGTACATCAGGGTGCTGCTCTGCTGTCCACCGCTCTGGTTCAGGATCGGCGGCGGGCTTGACTCGGCTGTGGTGGATCCAGGCGTCGATCTCGGCTACCTTTACTGCAGTTGGGGTAGACAGGATGACGGTGTACGGTCCCTTCCAATGGGGTTCCAACGGTATCTTCTTCCAATCTTTGATCCACACCGAAGTTCCAGGCTGGTAGGGATGCAAGGGTTCCGTCAAGTTGATAGGCAACTGGTCTTGGATCCACGTATGGAGAGTCTGCAGAACAAAACTAAGAGCTAGGAGTTCTTGTCTGGTTACTTCTGAACCAATCTGGGCTAGATTTCCTTTGACTCCCTGCACTATTGGTGGGGGTTTACCATACAAAACTTCAAAAGGGGAAAATCCTGTTGACTTTACAGGGGCTGAGCGTATTCTGAGTAAAGCTATGGGGAGCACTTGGGGCCATTTCAAGTGTGTCTCCTGACAAAGCTTAGACATTTGGGCTTTCAATGTACGATTCATTCGCTCAACTTTCCCTGAACTCTGGGGTCGGTATGCAGTGTGGAGCTTCCACTGTATCTGCAAAGCTTTTGCTAACTGCTGAGTAACTTGAGAGACAAATGAGGGTCCATTGTCTGACCCTATTACTGCTGGGATTCCAAATCTGGGGACAATCTCTCTCATTAAGGCTTTGGTAACTTCTCGGGCTTTCTCAGTTCTGGTTGGGAATGCTTCTACCCACCCAGAGAAAGTACAAACTAATACTAGTAGGTAATGGTATCCATTAGCTTTTGGCATTTCGGTAAAATCAACTTGGAGGTTGTGCATGGGGGTGACACCTCTTGACTGAACTCGGGGTGCTGTAATAAGGCCTTGCTTGGCATTATTCTTGGCACAGATTTGACATTGTCGGGCTACTGAGGCTGATATGGTTGTCATCAGAGGGATGTAGAAATGTGGTCTGAGTGCTTTCTCCATAGCACTCTTTCCATAGTGGGTGGCTTCATGGAAAGCTTTAACAAAGGCTGGTCCTAACAATTCTGGAATTACTATTCTTCCCGGAGGTTGACTGCCTTCTTCTGGTGGCAGCTCAATCCATCCATCTTTCAATACTCCCTCTTCTTTGTCACAATAGTAATCCAATTCTTTGGTGGTATATCGTGGGGTCCATAGATTCAAAGGTACTGGAAACAATGCTGCTTGCATTGGCATAGCTTGTGGGGCAATTTGTCCTGTCATAGCTGCTTGTCGTGCTGAGGCATCTGCGAATCTATTCCCTCGAGCAACTTCTCCTTTTCCTGCTTGATGTCCTCTACAATGCATGACAGCTACACGTGTTGGGGCCCAGACTGCATCAAGTAACATCAATATCTCGGGACCATATTTGACTGATTTTCCTCCGGATGTGATGAGTCCTCTTTCTTTGTAGAGAGCTCCATGGGCATGCAAGGTAGTGAAAGCATATTTGGAATCTGTATATACATTTAGCACAAGTTTTTCTCCTAATAACAATGCTCTGGTGAGTGCTATCAATTCGGCTTTCTGGGCTGATGTGCCTGAGGCTAGGGCTGATGATTCAACTACTTCATGTTGAGTGACGACTGCATATCCGGCACAGCGTCGTCCGTCAAGGATGAGACTGCTCCCATCAACATAATAGATCTGGTCAGGATTGTCTATGGGCACATCTGTTAGGTCAGGTCGACTAGAAAACACAGTTTCCATGACTTCGATACAGTCATGTTCTGGGAGTTCTTCACTGATGGGTATCAAGGTGGCTGGATTCAGGGCATGGCTCACTTCGAGTTGTATCTGTGGGTTCTCGCATAACATGCTCTGGTACTTTAGCATTCGGGAATTGGTGAGCCAATAATTTGCTTTCTGTTCCATAAGGGCAAGAACTGCATGTGGCACAGTGACTCGTATGTTCTGTCCTAATGTGAGTTTGTCTGCTTCACTCACTAGTAGTGCTGTAGCTGCAACTGCTCTCAAGCAGGGTGGCCATCCTTTGGCCACAGGGTCCAATTGTTTTGATAGGTAGGCTACAGGTCGTTCCCAATTTCCTAATTTCTGAGTCAACATGCCTAAGGCATTTCCCTGTGCTTCATGTACAAACAAGTGGAAAGGTTTGTGGACATCTGGTAGTCCAAGTGCTGGTGATGACATCAATTCTTCTTTTAACTTCTGGAAGGCTGTATCCTGCTCAAGTCCCCACTCCAGTGGTGACTTCTCTTCTCCTTTTGTGGCTTCATACAGTGGTTTGGCAATTTGGGCAAAGTTGGGTATCCAGATTCGGCAATATCCTGCTGCTCCCAGAAAGGCTCTAACTTGCTTTCTGGTTGTTGGAGTTGGAATCCTACATACTGCTTCTTTTCTTTCTCTGCCTAATCTTCTGCTTCCTTGGGTAATACGAAAACCCAAGTATTTCACTTCTGTTTGGCATAGTTGTGCTTTGGCTCTGGAAACTTTATATCCAGCTTCATTTAGTAACTGCAAGAGATCTTGGGTGGCTCGTATACATTCTTTTTCTGATATGGCAGCTATCAACAGATCATCCACGTACTGGAGAAGTACTCTCCTCCCCGGGGCTACTGGATAGCTTGAAAGGTCTTGATTTAGTGCAGCACTAAAGATGGTAGGTGAATTCTTGAATCCTTGGGGTAATCTTGTCCAGGTGAGTTGGCCCCCTCTTCCAGAGATGGGGTCTTGCCATTCAAATGCAAACAATATTTGGCTTACAGGGGCTAATCTTATGCAAAAGAATGCATCTTTCAAATCTAGTACAGTGAAATGAGTAGCTTCAGCGGGTATCAATCCTAGTAAAGTGTAAGGATTGGGTACAACTGGGTGTATAGTTTCAACTGCATCATTTACTCTTCTCAAATCTTGCACTGGGCGATAATCATCTGTCTCAGGCTTCTTCACTGGCAAAAGTGGGGTGTTCCATGGGGATTGACATACTTTCAGTAGGCCATACTCAAGTAATCTCTGTAGGTGGCGATGAATACCTTCAATTGCAGCTCTTGGGAGAGGGTACTGTTTGACGTGCACTGGGGTAGCACTAGGCTTGAGGGTTACAATCACTGGAGCTATATGTTTGGCTAGGCCTGGGGGACTGCCTTCTGCCCATACTTCAAGTGGTGCATGAATGTTCTTTAAAGTTTGTTCAAAATAGGTATCTTGAATCGAATCATCAATGTAGTATCTCCATTCTTCTTCTCGGGGTACTGTCAGCAGCATTATTCCTGCTGGTTTGGCTTGAGAATTCACTGTCATTTGCATTTCTCCTTGCTCAGAGAAAGATATTTGGGCTTGAAGCTTGGCTAGCATGTCTCGTCCCAGTAATGGTACTGGACATTCGGGCATGTAAAGAAATTGATGAGTTACTTGCTGTCCTCCTAGACTGCATATTCGGTTTTGTAGAAAAGACTTTGTGGCTTTGGCACCAGTTGCTCCTATAATGGTGACTGCTTTCTTGGTGAATGGGGCTATCTTTTTGTCTATTACTGAATGTTCTGCTCCAGTATCAACCATAAAGTTCATAAATTGGTCTCCTATTTGTATTTCGACCATAGGCTCCTGGAGACCTAAAGCAAACTTGGAGCCCGGTCTGTCCTAATCCACGTCATCCTCTTCATGGGCCTGCGTGGCCAATGCTTGGATGGCTCCTCCTCCCCTCTCTCGCTGGAATTGTTCTCGATTGGCTCCTCCTCGGCCTCGGGGACGGCCTCTTCTTTCTTCTCGCCACTGATGATCGTATTCGTCATCTTGCTGGGCGTCTTCGAGTTGCGGGCAAGTATCTCTCCAATGTCCTTCCTCTTTGCAATAGGCGCATTGGTTCACGCCTAGTCTCTGGGTCCGGCCTCCGCCTTGACCCCGCCCTCTTCCTCTGCTCCTTCGATTAGGGACACCTCCCCTTTTCTTTTCAACTATGGCCGCAGCCAAAAAATCAGCTTTCTTCTTCATCTTTCTATCACATTCTCTCTGTCTTTCAGTATCACGATTCACATACACTTTATGAGCGACTTCCAATAACTGTGTTGCATTCATGCCCGCAAACCCTTCTAATTTCTGTAATTTACGTCTAATGTCTGGTTGAGACTGGTTTACAAAAGCAGAATTCACCATGCATAAACTTCCTGGTGCCTCGGGATCATAGGGAGTATACATTCTATAAGCTTCAGTTAATCTTTCATAATAATCTGCTGGGCTCTCATCTATTCCTTGGATAATTCCTGCTACTTTGGAAAGGTTCATAGCTTTTTGGCCTCCTCTTCGCAGGCCTTGTAAAAAGCCTTGGCGAAAACGGGCTAGGGCGGTGGATCCTTCATCTGTATTTGGATCCCATTGGGGGTCTTCATTTGGGAATTCTCTCTGAGCTGCTTCTCTGCGATCTATTATATTCTGCCCCTGCGCTGGAGCTGCAGGGTTTTCTGCCATCCATTCGATAGCTGCTTTTCTAATTCTCGCTCGTTCTTCTGTAGTGAATAGGGTGGTCAGGAGCTGACGGCAATCTGGCCAAGTGGGTTGGTGAGTTTCCATAATACTAGTTACTAATTCTGTCAGCTCCTGGGGCTTACTAGTATAGGAGGCATAGTGCGACCTCCAGTTTAATAAATCAGTTGTAGAGAATGGGATATACACATAAGTTAGGGGTCCCGCTACCACTTCATCATTATCATTCTTTACGGGCACCCCCGGGACTTGCCTTAAGGGAAACAGTTTGGCTGTCCTAGGCGTCATTTGGGTCTGGGATCTAAGGGCTATTGTCGTTGTCTTTGCAGGAGTTGCTGTCTTTTTCTCAACTGGTTTTGCTTTGGGTTTTTCTTTCACTGGCTTGCTAGTGCTGGCGCTGACTTCCTCAATTATTTGTACACTTTCCTCTTCTTCTTCTTCTGGGGGATCCTCACTTTCCTCTTCTTCTAGCTCCGCTTCTGGCTCACTTTTTACATCCTCCTCTCTTCTCTCCGCTAATTCTCTCTCTTCCTCTTCTCCAGGAGGAGGGAGGTCAGGGATTGGGTCTCGCCTCGGCTCCGGCGGTCTCTGGGGTGCTGGGACAGGACGCCGCCGGGCTATTCTTACTGGACCTGGGGTTCGGGGCTGCCTGAGGACTACTTCTGGGGAATCGGGATCTGCCAAGATGGGTTTCTTCTTGGCTTTCTTATCCTGCTCTTTCATTCTAGGCTGTTCCTTTTTCTGTCTAGAATCTGTTTTAGCTAACATTATTCTGCACTGTTCCTCATAACAGCGCTGCGCCCAGGAGGGCGGATCTTCACAAATACTTAACCAGGAATCTATATAGGGGTACTGATCGGGGTGCGCTACCCGCACTCTACGATGTATTGACTGGATAATCTCTACGGTGAACGTTCCCTCTCGGGGCCAGATGGGGTCTAGATCGGGCCACTCCCTAGTACACAAAATCTGCAAACGGGCTGCTGTCATTTTAATACCATAATCTCCTGAATATCCCTCTTTAAAATGTGCGATCATACATTCTAATGGAGTGTTTCTAGTAGACTCCGCCCCTCCCATTTCGATGTGTGCGCGCAACAACAGACAGAAGGGAAAAGGTGGGCGGACCGTGGGTAAGGGGTCCTCACGGCCCTGGAAACATACAGGGAATACAAATAACAAGACAAGACGACAATCGCTTCCCCCTTTTCGCGACCTGAACGCGGTCGCCCGGTCAGGAAATGCGCTAATCAGGGGTCAGCTCTCACTTGGTCCGTGCTGCCAGACCTCTCAATCACACTTCGTTCACACAATCATGCTAGCAACGTATTCCCAGAATGCATTCGTTTCTATCTATTCTGACTAGTCTTTTCCAAGTACAATTACAAAAAGGATGAGGGTTTCACCTAGCGAATTCCCATGCCAGGCTACTCGGCTCTTCCTTGAGAGTTGATCAGGCTCTCTTACCAATTCCCAATATCTCGAGATTACAAATTCCAAATCCAATGGCAGTACTGCTCTTTCTATTTCTGTCTAGACCCAAAATCAAAACTATACTCACCGGATCCGGTCCTCAAAACTTCCCAAGCAGGCGCATGAGTTGGACCTCGGACTCCCCTCACTCGGGTTCGAGGCGTTGACTCCAGCCGGGCTCGTCACCCGCCGAGGTCCGACCAGCTCCCTCCGATACAAGGGACCGGTGGCGCCAGGGAGCGGCCCTCGTCGGAAGGGCGCGATCCCGGCAGGACCAAGCCTATAGAGGCGGAAAGTCGTGGTATATTGCCCTATATACACTTTGATTCCACAACTTCCCGGCCAACGCACCAAGGAATATGTAGCAGCAAAGCGCAGACAAACCAATGATACCAGGAGTCTGTTCAGAAGGTCCAAATCATTTATTTGTGCACAAGTCTCAAGCAAGACAATTTCAAAATGGCTGAGCAAAGTTTTCAAGCATTACAACAACTTTTATAGACTTCTGTTCCATTCTAGGTATAGAAAAACATTTCATTGGTCCCGGTACGCTCCCGTACCTCCCGTAGCCCCTCTATTGGTCCCGGTACTGATAAGTTTCTCCAATTATGTTCCTTCTGTGGGCTTCTGTAGGCATGACACCTGCCTGCCCCCCTTCTAGTCCCAATTACAATGGTCAGTTCATCAACTTGTTACTTTCACACTTTCAAGGCTATGGGACCATTTGTGCGTGCAGAAGAGCAAGGTTCTGTAACTCATCTGTCAGCACTCCTCAATATTTCTCTGCAAATGTACTTTTTCTTATCAGTAACTTTAAAACACATCTTTTCTGTATTTTTCCATTTCTTAATTCTGCAATTCTGCTTATCTAAGCTAATTCAATATTTCTACTGAGTTCTTTCTTACAATAGCAGCATGTTGGGGGATGTGCAATCCTATATGCCTCTCCACAGGCCTCATTTACAGGTCAAGCTAGCCATGCTGGCCTGCCTATGTCAGACACCGTGGGTCACAGGCCTGCACCTGCCACACAGTAACTGTGCACAAGCAAATGAGTCACCGCAGCATTAAACTGGGAACCAAACACATGTGTACTAGAAGTCTGCGCTAGTTTGGCTTGCTCTCAGGGCACCACATGGCTAATTTGCATATCAGCCCAGACAGTATTTTGATAGCATTGGGGATGATCTTGGCATTGGGAAAGGCCCCCCGCTGCAATTTAAATACTGTTGGGAGCCAGTGCCCTGACAATAAGAGAATCCTTGGTGGCCCAGTGGCCCTGTTCCTCCCACAACAGTATTTAGATGGCATCAGGAATGGTAGGGGCATTGGGGAAAAGCCCCCAAAGCCATCAGAACACCTTCAGGGACGGTGCCCCAACAGAAAGTACGTACCTGGTGGTCTAGTGGCCCCTGCACCCCCCACCCCAAAGTAAAATAAAATAAAAGACCACTAGACCACCAGGTTATATTCTTTTAGTAGGGGGTGGGGGATACAGGGCCGCTAGACCACCAGGTGCTTACTTTCTGTTGGGGCACCAGCCCCCGTCAGTATTTTGATGGCTAGGGCTTTTCCTGATGCTGCAATCGTCCCCGATGCTATCAAAACACTGGGGGGGGGGGGCGGGGAATGTGGCCGCTGGGCCACCAGGGCTTCTGTTTTGTCAGACACAGGTCCCCGACAATGTTTTGATGGCATCAGAGGCTTTTTCCGATGCCTGACCATCTGAGGAGAAGATGATCTAGGCCAGTGATGGCTAACCTTTTTGAGCCCGAGTGCCCAAACTGCCGCACAAAACCAAAGAATTTCCTCAAAGTGCCAGCACGTCATTTGCATAAGTGGTCTTATTTGCATAAATATTTGCATAATGTTACCATACACTAACTTTTAGTAAACATGTCTCTTAATGAGTGTATGGATAAAGAAAGACTAAAAGATTTCTACATTACTATAATCCAGTGCCAACCGCCAGGCACATTAGGAACTACTACAAACGCTGCCCATTTAGAACCCATAGCAAACCCGCCGTATCCTGACAGCATTACCAGGACTCACAAAGCACCATACCCTACCTATCAAAAGGCAACACTGCAAATATTAAACCAATACATTTCAGAGAATACTGGGGAAAGAGAACAAGTGGCAACGTCAAATAGGAATTTCCTCTTGTACCAAACAAAGCGCAGATGTTAATGATGCACATTTCCCAGAGCTGACATATTCCAGTTAATAAATTCAAAATAAAGAGATATCTTTCTACCTTTTGTGCATTTTTTTTTTCAGTTGCAATTGGTCCAGCCACCTTCTTCTGGTTTCTTCATGTTTTCTGCTAACTCTCCATCGTCTGCTGTCCATTTGTCCTTTCTTCTCTCTTCTAGTTTTTTTCCATTCTCTCTCTCTCTCTACATCTGCTTTAACATACTAATCTTTCTCCTTTTGCTCTTTCCTCATTCCTATTTCATCCACACAAATTTTACCCCTCCATCCTCAATCCCCAATTACTCTCCCAATACCTGGCCAATTGTAGATTTTTCATCCCTCCTACACAAAATATTTTTCCCCTCTCCATTTTACTCTCCCAGCCCCATCCCATTCTAATCCTCCCCCAACATCAGCTCCCTTCTAGTTCCAGTCTCACCCAGCATCCATTCCCTTCTAGTCCCTGCATCAGCCCATTTCCAGTCCAAGTCCCTTCATCAGCTCATTTTCAATCCTAGCCCCCCCATCAGCCCATTTCTACTCATTTCCTAGCCCCACCATCAGCCCATGTCAAATCATAGCTCCCCTCCACTCAGCCCAATTCCAGTCCAAGCCCCCCCATGAGCCTACTTCCAGTTCTAGCCCCTCCATGAGTCCATTTCAATTCAAGCCCCCACCACAGCCCATTTCCAATCTTAGCTCCCCCCAACAGCCCATTTCCAGTCCTATCCTAGCTTTTCCATCAGCCCATTTTCAGTCCTAGCTCCCTTCCCTCACAGCCCATTTCCATTCCAAGCCCCCTCCCCATCAGCTATTTGCAGTTCAAGCCTCCCCTTCCACTCAGCCCATTTCCAGTCCTAGCAACACCCCAACCCATTACCAGTCCTAGCCCCCCGTCAATCAACTTCCAGTCCTAACCCCCATCACCCCATTTTCAGTTTAAGCCCCCCCCATAACCCTTTACCAGTCCTAACCCCCCATCAGCCCATTTCCAGTCAGCCCCCCATAGCCCATTGCCAGTCCTAAACCCCCCCATCAGCCCACAGCCCATTACCAGTCCTAACCACATCAGCCCACCTCAAGTCCTAACCCCTCCCCATCAGCCCATTTCCTGTCCTAGCCCCCCCATAACCCATTATCAGTCCTACACCCCCATCAGCCCACTACCAGTCTTAACCCCCCCATAGCCCATTACCAGTCCTAACCCCCCCCATCAGCCCACTACCAGTCTTAACCCCCCCATAGCCCATTACCAGTCCTAACCCCCCCATCACCCCATTTCCAGACAGCCCTCATCAGCTCATAGCCCATTGCCAGCCCTCATCAGCCCACAGCCCATTGCTAGTCTTAACTCCCCCCCATAGCCCACTGTGTCTTAACCCCCCTCCCCAGCCCACTGCCAGTCTTAACCCCCCCTCCCTAGCCCATTGCCAGTCTCAACCCCCCTCCCTCCCTCCCTAGCCCATTGCCAGTCTCAACCCCCCTCCCTAGCCCATTGCCAGTCTTAACCTCCCTCCCTCCCTAGCCCATTGCCAGTCTCAACCCCCCTCCTCCCTCCCTAGCCCATTGCCAGTCTCAACCCCCCTCCCTCCCTAGCCCATTGCCAGTCTCAACCCCCTCCCTCCCTCCCTCCCTAGCCCATTGCCAGTCTCAACCCCCCTCCCTCCCTAGCCCATTGCCAGTCTTAACCTCCCTCCCTAGCCCATTGCCAGTCTAAACCCCCCTCCCTCCCTCCCTCCCTAGCCCATTGCCAGTCTTAACCCCCCTCCCTCCCTCCCTAGCCCATTGCCAGTCTTAACCCCCCTCCCTCGGCTCATGGCAATAAAAAAAAAAAAAGCTGCCCGCTGCCGCCGCGGCGGCATGGAGTGTCCCGCGGGGCTCCCTCTGCCCGGCGGGACTCTCCCGGCGCTGCTCAGCCCCTCTCTGCCGGCTTGCAGAGACGCGAAGGGAGAGAGAGTCTCCCTCGTGTCTCTCTTAAGCCCGCAGGGGCAGATGGGAAATTTCCCATCAGCTCCTGCGGGCTTAACAGAGACGCGAGGGAGACTCTCCCTTCGCGTCTCTGCAAACCGGCAGAGAGGGGCTGAGCAGCACCGGGAGAGTCCCGCCGGGCAGAGGGAGCCCCGCGGGACACTCCATGCCGCCGCGGCGGCAGCGGGCAGCTTTTTTTTTTTTTTTTTTTAATGTGCGACCTTCCCGCGTGCCAGCTGCAAGGCCTTCGCGTGCCACAGCTGGCACGCGTGCCATAGGTTCGCCATCGCTGATCTAGGCATTGGGAAAGCACCCAGTGCCATCAAAATACTGTTGAGGGCACACGTTAGAGGTTTAAGTCACCTCAGACCCTGCAGTAAAGGTTTTGGTGCTATGGCTGGTTGCAAAATCCTCTACACTTGTCTCTGCATCAGGCATAGTCATGATTTGCAAACCAGACCATTATGTGCAGCTGATTAAAATACATTGAAATATGCATGATGTTAATTGGGCACTAGTTTTTCCATCTGTGTTTATGTCTGTTTTCTGCATTCAAAGGCTGTGCCTAAATGTGGCTTTACGGGTTCTTAAAGGCCGCTCTAACTTTCTGCAAGGCCCATTTGTCTTTATGTTAGCTCTGACTGGGGGCTCTTACATCTCCTTTCTCCCCATTGAAGAGCCTGTCCTTGGAGGTGAGAGTGCATGCTACTGAGTGAAGGTGGAAAGAGAACCGGGGAGAAGGGCTATTGCGTGAATGCTCCTCTTCATATGGAGTCACTGAACAAAGGTTTACACAACTGCAGTGAAAGGCTGGCAGAGGAGGAGACATCATGTAAGAAGCGCTGCTTATGAACTCCCCCCTGCTGCTGATGGGAGGTCAATGCACAGGGAGTGGGGAGGATAAACAGAAAGCCTTCCATGCAGCAAAACAGTTTATACAAGCCAGAAGTCTGCGGCAGAATGAAACTGCGATGCAGCCCTAGAGACGGAGGGTAAGTGCTGTGTTGCCGCTGCTGTCAGCCCGGAGAGGGGCACCAGTGATGGAGTGGGCATGGGGGGAGGGGCATTGAGGGCAGTGGGATGGGGGGCTCGCCTAGGGTGCCTCCAGTCCTTGCACCAGCCCTGCCCACTACACTCTTACCTCATGCTGCAGCAACCAGAAAGCCAACACTGAACATACCATGTACTCAACATGTGATGTGAGAATCCCCTCTTCCTCTTCTACAAATCTATATTACTAAGTATTCTTGAATTTTTACCATTGTAAACGTTTCTCTATTTTAATTATCTTTTCTCTTTTGATATTGGAATGGTTCTTCCTGTTTCTACCTTTCCTTCTATAGACCTGAAATTACCAGAAAAGTGAGGATTTGGTAAAAGAGAAAAAGACAAAAAGTGATATATGTGCTTTTGATTTTATTCCAGTGCTACTGTAAGAGGCGGTGCAGTTTCTGATTCTCCAGATTGTCTCCTCAGATAGAGTTCAACTAAACATTTCCTAACTTGCTCCAATATAATCATCAAAACAGATTGGACTTACTCAGCTGGGATAATAGTGCAGGACTTTGCCCTGGTCCTCACAGTGAACGCAGGCTAGAAACGTAAGCCTCAAACTATAGCCCCACAAAGAGGGGCTCTGACAGGTTGCCCCAGCAGGAACATATATCGAATGTGTGATGTATATGTATCTACTCCTACAATCGCTGGTTTACCCTTCTGGAATGTACAAAGAACTATTTAAGAGACTTGAGAAAATGACCTCCAGTCCAATAGGAATATTCTTGGACTGGTATGCGCACCCTGCAGGGTATTTGTGCCCTAAACTGTTTCTCTTTTTATTTTGGAGGCCTGTTTGCTTTTGTACTCTGGCCTGGAGACTGCCATTATCCTTTCATAGCACTACTAGGCCATGTTTGTTAAATTGCTGCTGCTGTTACTGAATATTCTAAGGGGCCGATATTCAAAAGGGTTTAACCAATTGACAGGACCTGCTAACCAGCTAAACCGCTCTCTGCCAGATATTCAGCAACACTGATTAATGCTGTTGAATATCACCACAAACCACCTTAGAAATGTGCAGTTTGTTTTGGGTGGATCTGTGGGAAGAGCTGGTTTGGTCCCGGTGCCTATTCAGTTAGCAGCAATATTTAATCATCGATAAGCAAACGGTATAAAGATATGACAGGTCAATGGCTGCCCTAACATTATGCGGCTCTTGCTATCTGATTTGTGGCTGGATATCCAGATAGTAAAATGTGGCTATTGAAACCGGATATTCTGTGCCGTACACCAAAGGGATCAGAGTTAGCAGGTCTATTTTTAGCCCACAGACTGAAGAGTAGAAGCACTCTGCAGGAAAAGGAGCTGGGGCCAGAGACGCACAGAAAGTAGGACGACATTTAAAAGGGCAGTGGGTTTGGGAAAGAAAAATGGGGGTGGGGGGAGGGAATGGAGTGTAAGGGGTGTGAATACAAGGGGGAGGGGAGGGAGGGAAGGACAGAAGGTGGGAAGGAAACAGAGTGGGGGGAGACAGCAGGTGAGGGTCTGAAGGGAGGGGTGTAAAAGTGCAAGAGGTTGGAGGCTGAAGAGAGCAGAGAAAAGGGTACAATGAATATATGCTAAAAAGGTGCAGCCCCCTCACCCCTACCCCCACCATAGGACACACAGACACCCCACCCTCGCAACACACAAACATTCATCCTGAGGCAACCCAGTCCCGCACTACAGAAACACACACACACATGCAGAGGCATTCTACCCCCGCACCATACACACACACACACACACACACACACGCAGAGGCATTCTACCCCTGCACCATACACACACACACACACACACACACACACACACGCAGATATGCGTGATTTTTCAAATAAAGGAAGGAGAAATGCATCACTTTCTCACACCATAAATGTGCTGCTTTCACATGCACACACAGTCCCTGACAGATATTAACATACACAGCCCTGCACACACACATGCATCCAGCCCCCGACACTCCTCATAGCACACACACATGCATTCAGCCCCCGACACTCCTCATAGCACACACACATGCATCCAGCCCCCGACACTCCTCATAGCACACACACATGCATTCAGCCCCCGACACTCCTCATAGCACACACACATGCATTCAGCCCCCGACACTCCTCATAGCACACACACATGCATTCAGCCCCGACACTCCTCATAGCACACACACATGCATTCAGCCCCCAGCACTCCTCATGGCACACACACATGCATTCAGCCCCCGACGCTCCTCATAGCACACACACATGCATTCAGCCCCCGACGCTCCTCATAGCACACACACATGCATTCAGCCCCCAGCACTCCTCATGGCACACACACATGCATTCAGCCCCCAGCACTCCTCATGGCACACACACAGGCATTCAGCCCACGACGCTCCTCATAGCACACACACATGCATTCAGCCCCCGACGCTCCTCATAGCACACACACATGCATTCAGCCCCCGACACTCCTCATAGCACACACACATGCATCCAGCCCCCGACACTCCTCATAGCACACACACATGCATTCAGCCCCCGACACTCCTCATAGCACACACAAATGCATTCAGCCCCCGACACTCCTCATAGCACACACACATGCATTCAGCCCCCAGCACTCCTCATGGCACACACACATGCATCCAGCCCCCGACACTCCTCATAGCACACACACATGCATTCAGCCCCCGACACTCCTCATAGCACACACACATGCATTCAGCCCCCAGCACTCCTCATGGCACACACACATGCATTCAGCCCCCGACGCTCCTCATAGCACACACACATGCATTCAGCCCCCGACACTCCTCATAGCACACACAAATGCATTCAGCCCCCGACACTCCTCATAGCACACACACATGCATTCAGCCCCCAGCACTCCTGATGGCACACACACATGCATCCAGCCCCCGACACTCCTCATAGCACACACACATGCATTCAGCCCCCGACACTTTCACATGCACACACAGTCCCTGACAGATATTAACATACACAGCCCTGCACACACACATGCATCCAGCCCCCGACACTCCTCATAGCACACACACATGCATTCAGCCCCCGACACTCCTCATAGCACACACACATGCATTCAGCCCCCGACACTCCTCATAGCACACACACATGCATTCAGCCCCCGACACTCCTCATAGCACACACACATGCATTCAGCCCCGACACTCCTCATAGCACACACACATGCATCCAGCCCCCGACACTCCTCATAGCACACACACATGCATTCAGCCCCCGACACTCCTCATAGCACACACACATGCATTCAGCCCCAGCACTCCTCATGGCACACACACATGCATTCAGCCCCCGATGCTCCTCATAGCACACACACATGCATTCAGCCCCCGACACTCCTCATAGCACACACACATGCATTCAGCCCCCAGCACTCCTCATGGCACACACACATGCATTCAGCCCCCGACGCTCCTCATAGCACACACACATGCATTCAGCCCCCGACGCTCCTCATAGCACACACACATGCATTCAGCCCCCGACGCTCCTCATAGCACACACACATGCATTCAGCCCCCAGCACTCCTCATAGCACACACACATGCATTCAGCCCCCGACACTCCTCATAGCACACACACATGCATTCAGCCCCCGACGCTCCTCATAGCACACACACATGCATTCAGCCCCCGACACTCCTCATAGCACACACACATGCATTCAGCCTCTGACGCTCCTCATAGCACACACACATGCATTCAGCCCCGACGCTCCTCATAGCACACACACATGCATCCAGCCCCCGACACCCCTTATAGCACACACATGCATTCAGCCCCCGACACTCCTCATAGCACACACACATGCATTCAGCCCCCTTCACTCCTCATTGCACACACACATGCATTCAGCCCCCGACACTCCTCATAGCACACACTCATTCATCCAGCCCCCGACGCTCCTAATAGCACACACACATGCATTCAGCCCCCGACGCTCCTCATAGCACACACACATGCATTCAGCCCCCGACACTCCTCATAGCACACACACATGCATTCAGCCCCCGACACTCCTCATAGTACACACACATGCATTCAGCCCCCGACACTTCTCATAGCACACACACATGCATTCAGCCCCGACACACCTCATAGCACACACACATGCATCCAGCCCCCGACACTCCTCATAGCACACACACATGCATTCAGCCCCGACACTCCTCATAGCACACACACATGCATTCAGCCCCCAGCACTCCTCATGGCACACACACATGCATTCAGCCCCCGACGCTCCTCATAGCACACACACATGCATTCAGCCCCCGACGCTCCTCATAGCACACACACATGCATTCAGCCCCCAGCTCCTCATAGCACACACACATGCATTCAGCCCCCAGCACTCCTCATAGCACACACACATGCACACACATGCATTCAGCCCCCGACACTCCTCATAGCACACACACATGCATTCAGCCCAAGCCTCCTCATAGCACACACATGCATTCAGCCCCCGACGCTCCTCATAGCACACACACATGCATTCAGCCCACACTCCTCATTGCACACACACATGCATTCAGCCCCCGACACTCCTCATAGCACACACACATGCATTCAGCCCCCGACACTCCTCATAGCACACACACATGCATTTCAGCGACACTCCTCATAGCACACACACATGCATTCAGCCCCGACACTCCTCATAGCACACACACATGCATTCAGCCATAGCACACACACATGCATTCAGCCCCGACACTCCTCATAGCACACACACATGCATTCAGCCCCCAGCACTCCTCATGGCACACACACATGCATTCAGCCCGCGACTCTCCTCTTTGCACACACACATGCATTCAGCCCCCGACACTCCTCAAAGCACACACACATGCATTCAGCCCCGACACTCCTCATAGCACACACACATGCATTCAGCCCCCAGCACTCCTCATAGCACACACACATGCATCCAGCCCCCGACACTCCTCATAGCACACACACATGCATTCAGCCCCCGACACTCCTCATAGCACACACACATGCATTCAGCCCCCGACACTCCTCATAGCACACACACATGCATTCAGCCTCTGACACTCCTCATAGCACACACACATGCATTCAGCCCCGACACTCCTCATAGCACACACACATGCATCCAGCCCCGACACCCCTCATTGCACACACACATGCATTCAGCCCCCGACACTCCTCATAGCACACACACATGCATTCAGCCCCCGCACTCCTCATTGCACACACACATGCATTCAGCCCCCGACGCTCCTCATAGCACACACACATGCATCCAGCCCCCGACGCTCCTCATAGCACACACACATGCATTCAGCCCCCGACGCTCCTCATAGCACACACACATGCATTCAGCCCCCGACACTCCTCATAGCACACACACATGCATTCAGCCCCCGACACTCCTCATAGCACACACACATGCATTCAGCCCCCGACACTTCTCATAGCACACACACATGCATTCAGCCCCGACACTCCTCATAGCACACACACATGCATCCAGCCCCCGACACTCCTCATAGCACACACACATGCATGCAGCCCCGACACTCCTCATAGCACACACACCTGCATTCAGCCCCCTACACTCCTCATAGCACACACACCTGCATTCAGCCCCCGACGCTCCTCATAGCACACACACATGCATTCAGCCCCCGACTCTCCTCATAGCACACACACATGCATTCAGCCCCGACGCTCCTCATAGCACACACACATGCATTCAGCCCCCAGCACTCCTCATAGCACACACATGCATTCAGCCCCCAGCACTCCTCATGGCACACACACAGGCATTCAGCCCCCGAAGCTCCTCATAGCACACACACATGCATTCAGCCCAAGACGCTCCTCATAGCACACACACATGCATTCAGCCCCCGACACTCCTCATAGCACACACACATGCATCCAGCCCCCGACACTCCTCATAGCACACACACATGCATTCAGCCCCCGACACTCCTCATAGCACACACACATGCATTCAGCCCCCGACACTCCTCATAGCACACACACATGCATTCAGCCCCCGACACTCCTCATAGCACACACACATGCATTCAGCCCCCAGCACTCCTCATGGCACACACACATGCATCCAGCCCCCGACACTCCTCATAGCACACACACATGCATTCAGCCCCCGACACTCCTCATAGCACACACACATGCATTCAGCCCCCGACACTCCTCATAGCACACACACATGCATTCAGCCCCGACACACCTCATAGCACACACACATGCATCCAGCCCCCGACACTCCTCATAGCACACACACATGCATTCAGCCCCCGACACTCCTCATAGCACACACACATGCATTCAGCCCCCAGCACTCCTCATGGCACACACACATGCATTCAGCCCCCGACGCTCCTCATTGCACACACACATGCATTCAGCCCCGACGCTCCTCATAGCACACACACATGCATTCAGCCCCCGACTCTCCTCATAGCACACACACATGCATTCAGCCCCCGACACTCCTCATAGCACACACACATGTATTCAGCCCCCGACACTCCTCATAGCACACACACATGCATTCAGCCCCCGACACTCCTCATAGCACACACACATGCATTCAGCCCCTGACACTCCTCATAGCACACACACATGCATCCAGCCCCCGACACTCCTCATAGCACACACACATGCATTCAGCCCCCGACACTCCTCTTAGCACACACACATGCATTCAGCCCCCAGCAATCCTCATGGCACACACACATGCATTCAGCCCCCGACGCTCCTCATAGCACACACACATGCATTCAGCCCCCGACGCTCCTCATAGCACACACACATGCATTCAGCCCCCGACGCTCCTCATAGCACACACACATGCATTCAGCCCCCAGCACTCCTCATAGCACACACACATGCATTCAGCCCCCAGCACTCCTCATGGCACACACACAGGCATTCAGCCCCCGATGCTCCTCATAGCACACACACATGCATTCAGCCCCCGACGCTCCTCATAGCACACACACATGCATTCAGCCCCCGACACTCCTCATAGCACACACACATGCATCCAGCCCCCGACACTCCTCATAGCACACACACATGCATTCAGCCCCCGACACTCCTCATAGCACACACAAGCATTCAGCCCCCTACACTCCTCATAGCACACACACATGCATTCAGCCCCCGACACTCCTCATAGCACACACACATGCATTCAGCCCCCAGCACTCATCATGGCACACACACATGCATCCAGCCACCGACACTCCGCATAGCACACACACATGCATTCAGCCCCCGACACTCCTCATAGCACACACACATGCATTCAGCCCCCGACACTCCTCATAGCACACACACATGCATTCAGCCCCCGACACTTTCACATGCACACACAGTCCCTGACAGATATTAACATACACAGCCCTGCACACACACATGCATCCAGCCCCCGACACTACTCATAGCACACACACATGCATTCAGCCCCCGACACTCCTCATAGCACACACACATGCATTCAGCCCCCGACACTCCTCATAGCACACACACATGCATTCAGCCCCCGACACTCCTCATAGCACACACACATGCATTCAGCCCCGACACTCCTCATAGCACACACACATGCATTCAGCCCCCAGCACTCCTCATTGCACACACACATGCATTCAGCCCCCGACTCTCCTCATAGCACACACACATGCATTCAGCCCCCGTCACTCCTCATAGCACACACACTTGCATTCAGCCCCCGACGCTCCTCATAGCACACACACATGCATTCAGCCCCCAGCACTCCTCATAGCACACACACATGCATTCAGCCCCCGACGCTCCTCATGACACACACACATGCATTCAGCCCCCGACACTCCTCATGGCACACACTTGCATTCAGCCCCCGACACTCCTCATGTCACACACACATGCATTCAGCCCCCGACCCTCCTCATAGCACACACAGATGCATTCAGCCCCCGACACTCCTCATAGCACACACACATGCATCCAGCCCCCGACACTCCTCATAGCACACACACATGCATTCAGCCCCCGACACTCCTCATGACACACACACATGCATTCATCTCCCGACACTCCTCATGACACACACCTGCATTCAGCCCCCGACACTCCTCATAGCACACACACATGCATTCAGCCCCCGACACTCCTCATGGCACACACACATGCATTCAGCCCCCGACACTCCTCATTGCACACACACATGCATCCAGCCCCCGACACTCCTCATGACACACACACATGCATTCAGCCCCCGACACTCCTCATAGCACACACACATGCATTCAGCCCCCGACACTCCTCATAGCACACACACATGCATTCAACCCCGACACTCCTCATGACACACACATGCATTCAGCCCCCGACACTCCTCATGACACACACACATGCATCCAGCCCCCGACACTCCTCATAGCACACACACATGCATTCAGCCCCCGACACTCCTCATAGCACACACACATGCATTCAGCCCCCGACACTCCTCATGACACACACACATGCATCCAGCCCCCGACACTCCTCATAGCACACACACATGCATTCAGCCCACGACACTCCTCATGACACACACATGCATCCAGCCCCCGACACTCCTCATAGCACACACACATGCATTCAGCCCCCGACACTCCTCATAGCACACACACATGCATTCAGCCCCCAGCACTCCTCATGGCACACACACATGCATTCAGCCCCCGACACTCCTCATAGCACACACACATGCATTCAGCCCCCGACGCTCCTCATAGCACACACACATGCATTCAGCCCCCGACGCTCCTCATAGCACACACACATGCATTCAGCCCCCAGCACTCCTCATAGCACACACACATGCATTCAGCCCCCAGCACTCCTCATGGCACACACACAGGCATTCAGCCCCCGACACTCCTCATAGCACACACACATGCATTCAGCCCCCGACACTCCTCATAGCACACACACATGCATTCAGCCAGAGACACTCCTCATAGCACCCACACATGCATACAGCCCCCGACACTCCTCATAGCACACACACATGCATTCAGCCCCCGACAATCCTCATAGCACACACACATGCATTCAGCCCCCGACACTCCTCATAGCACACACACATGCATTCAGCCCCCGACACTCCTCATAGCACACACACATGCATTCAGCCCCCGACACTCCTCATAGCACACACACATGCATTCAGCCCCCAGCACTTCTCATGGCACACACACATGCATCCAGCCCCCGACACTCCTCATAGCACACACACATGCATTCAGCCCCCGACACTCCTCATAGCACACACACATGCATTCAACCCCCGACACTCCTCATAGCACACACACATGCATTCAGCCCCCGACGCTCCTCATAGCACACACACATGCATTCAGCCCCCGACGCGCCTCATGACACACACACATGCATTCAGCCCCCGACACTCCTCATGGCACACACACATGCATTCAGCCCCCGACACTCCTCATAGCACACACACATGCATTCAGCCCCCGACACTCCTCATAGCACACACACATGCATTCAGCCCCCGACACTCCTCATAGCACACACACATGCATTCAGCCCCCAGCACTCCTCATGGCACACACACATGCATTCAGCCCCCGACGCTCCTCATAGCACACACACATGCATTCAGCCCCGACGCGCCACATAGCACCCACACAAGCATTCAGCCCCCCACCCACCTCCTAGCCCACACACATGCATTCAGCCCCGACGCTCCTCATAGCACACACATGCATTCAGCCCCCGACGCTCCTCATAGCACACACACATGCATTCAGCCCCCAGCACTCCTCATAGCACACACACATGCATTCAGACCCCAGCACTCCTCATGGCACACACACAGGCATTCAGCCCCCGACGTTCCTCATAGCACACACACATGCATTCAGCCCCCGACGCTCCTCAAAGCACACACACATGCATTCAGCCCCCGACACTCCTCATAGCACACACACATGCATTCAGCCCCCGACGCTCCTCATAGCACACACAGGCATTCAGCCCCCGACCCTCCTCATAGCACACACACATGCATTCAGCCCCCGTCGCGACTCATTTAACACACACATGCATTCAGCCCCCGACACTCCTCATCGCACACACACATGCATTCAGCCCCGACACTCCTCATGGCACACACACATGCATTCAGCCCCCGACCCTCCTCATAGCACACACAGATGCATTCAGCCCCCGACACTCCTCATAGCACACACACATGCATCCAGCCCCCGACACTCCTCATAGCACACACACATGCATTCAGCCCCCGACACTCCTCATGACACACACACATGCATTCAGCCCCCGACACTCCTCATGAAACACACACATGCATTCAGCCCCCGACACTCCTCATAGCACACACACATGCATTCAGCCCCCGACACTCCTCATAGCACACACACATGCATCCAGCCCCTGACACTCCTCATGACACACACACATGCATTCAGCCACCGACACTCCTCATAGCACACACACATGCATTCAGCCCCCGACACTCCTCATAGCACACACACATGCATTCAGCCCCCGACACTCCTCATGACACACACACATGCATTCAGCCCCCGACACTCCTCATGACACACACACATGCATCCAGCCCCCGACACTCCTCATAGCACACACACATGCATTCAGCCCCCGACACTCCTCATAGCACACACATGCATTCAGCCCCCTACACTCCTCATGACACACACACATGCATCCAGCCCCCGACACTCCTCTTAGCACACACACATGCATTCAGCCCCCGACACTCCTCATGACACACACACATGCATCCAGCCCCCGACACTCCTCATAGCACACACACATGCATTCAGCCCCCGACGCTCCTCATAGCACACACACATGCATTCAGCCCCCGACGCTCCTCATGACACACACACATGCATTCAGCCCCCGACACTCCTCATGGCACACACACATGCATTCAGCCCCCGACACTCCTCATGGCACACACACATGCATTCAGCCCCCGACACTCCTCATGGCACACAAACATGCATTCAGCCCCCGACCCTCCTCATAGCACACACAGATGCATTCAGCCCCCGACACTCCTCATAGCACACACACATGCATCCAGCCCCCGACACTCCTCATAGCACACACACATGCATTCAGCCCCCGACACTCCTCATGACACACACACATGCATTCAGCCCCCGACACTCCTCATAGCACACACACATGCATTCAGCCCCCGACACTCCTCATAGCACACACATGCATTCAGCCCCCGACACTCCTCATAGCACACACACATGCATCCAGCCCCCGACACTCCTCATGACACACACACATGCATTCAGCCCCCGACACTCCTCATAGCACACACACATGCATTCAGCCCCCGCCACTCCTCATGCCACACACACATGCATTCAGCCCCCGACACTCCTCATGACACACACACATGCATTCAGCCCCCGACACTCCTCATGACACACACACATGCATCCAGCCCCCGACACTCCTCATAGCACACACACATGCATTCAGCCCCCGACACTCCTCATAGCACACACACATGCATTCAGCCCCCGACACTCCTCATTTCACACACACATGCATCCAGCCCCCGACACTCCTCATAGAACACACACATGCATTCAGCCCCTGACACTCCTCATAGCACACACACATGCATCCAGTCCCCGACACTCCTCATGACACACACACATGCATCCAGCCCCCGACACTCCTCATAGCACACACACATGCATTCAGCCCCCGACACTCCTCATAGCACACACACATGAATTCAGCCCCCGACACTCCTCATAGCACACACACATGCATCCAGCCCCCGACACTCCTCATAGCACACACACATGCATTCAGCCCCCGACACTCCTCATAGCACACACACATGCATCCAGCCCCCGACACTCCTCATAGCACACACACATGCATTCAGCCCCCGACACTCCTCATGACACACACACATGCATTCAGTCCCCGACACTCCTCAAGACACACACACATGCATCCAGCCCCCGACACTCCTCATAGCACACACACATGCATTCAGCCCCCGACACTCCTCATAGCACACACACATGCATTCAGCCCCCGACACTCCTCATGACACACAGACATGCATCCAGCCCCCGACACTCCTCATAGCACACACACATGCATTCAGCCCCCGACACTCCTCATAACACACACACATGCATCCAGCCCCCGACACTCCTCATGACACACACACATGCATCCAGCCCCCGACACTCCTCATAGCACACACACATGCGTTCAGCCCCCGACACTCCTCATAGCACACACACATGCATCCAGCCCCCGACACTCCTCATAGCACACACACATGCATTCAGCCCCCACACTCCTCATAGCACACACACATGCATTCAGCCCCGACACTCCTCATGACACACACATGCATTCAGCCCCCGACACTCCTCATGACACACACACATGCATCTAGCCCCCGACACTCCTCATAGCACACACACATGCATTCAGCCCCCGACCCTCCTCTTAGCACACACACATGCATTCAGCCCCCGACACTCCTCATAGTACACACACATGCATTCAGCCCCCGACACTCCTCATGACACCCACACATGCATCCAGCCCCTGACACTCCTCATAGCACACACAGATGCATTCAGCCCCCGACACTCCTCATAGCACACACACATGCATTCAGCCCCCGACTCTCCTCATAGCACACACACATGCATCCAGCCCCCCGACACTCCTCATAGCACACACACATGCATCCAGCCCCCGACACTCGTCATAGCACACACACATGCATTCAGCCCCCGACACTCCTCATAGCACACACACATGCATTCAGCCCCCGACACTCCTAATGACACACACACATGCATACAGCCCCCGACACTCCTCATAGCACACACACATGCATTCAGCCCCCGACACTCCTCATAGCACACACACATGCATCCAGCCCCCGACACTCCTCATGACACACACACATGCATCCAGCCCCCGACACTCCTCATAGCTCACACACATGCATTCAGCCCCCGACATTCCTCATAGCACACACACATGCATCCAGCCCCCGACACTCCTCATAGCACACACACATGCATTCAGCCCCCGACACTCCTCATGACACACACACGTGCATTCAGCCCCCCGACACTCCTCATGACACACACACATGCATTCAGCCCCCGACACTCCTCATAGCACACACACATGCATTCAGCCCCCGACACTCCTCATAGCACACACACATGCATTCAGCCCCCGACACTCCTCCTGGCACACACACATGCATTCAGCCCCTGACACTCCTCATAGCACACACACATGCATCCAGCCCCCGACACTCCTCATGACACACACACATGCATTCAGCCCCTGACACTCCTCATGATACACACACATGCATTCAGCCCCCGACACTCCTCATAGCACACACACATGTATTCAGCCCCCGACACTCATCATGACACACACACATGCATCCAGCCCCCGACACTCCTCATAGCACACACACATGCATTCAGCCCCCGACACGCCTCATAGCACACACACATGCATTCAGCCCCCGACACTCCTCATGACACACACACATGCATTCAGCCCCCGACACTCCTCATGACACACACACATGCATCCAGCCCCCGACACTCCTCATGGCACACACATGCATTCAGCCCCCGACACTCCTCATAGCACACACACATGCATTCAGCCCCCGACACTCCTCATGACACACACACATGCATCCAGCCCCCGACACTCCTCATAGCACACACACATGCATTCAGCCCCCGACACTCCTCATAGCACACACACATGCATTCAGCCCCCGACACTCCTCATAGCACACACAGATGCATCCAGCCCCGACACTCCTCATAGCACACACACATGCATTCAGCCCCCGACACTCCTCATAGCACACACAGATGCATCCAGCCCCCGACACTCCTCATAGCACACACACATGCATTCAGCCCCTGACACTCCT
Source organism: Ichthyophis bannanicus (assembly GCA_033557465.1). Taxonomy (NCBI): domain Eukaryota; kingdom Metazoa; phylum Chordata; class Amphibia; order Gymnophiona; family Ichthyophiidae; genus Ichthyophis; species Ichthyophis bannanicus. Next base: position 162,084,526 of record CM066032.1, on the reverse strand, counting down.
CATGACACACACACATGCATTCAGCCCCCGACACTCCTCATGACACACACACATGCATCCAGCCCCCGACACTCCTCATAGCACACACACATGCATTCAGCCCCCGACACTCCTCATAGCACACACAGATGCATTCAGCCCCCGACACTCCTCATGACACACACACATGCATCCAGCCCCCGACACTCCCCATAGCACACACACATGCATTCAGCCCCCGACACTCCTCATAGCACACACACATGCATTCAGCCCCCGACACTCCTCTTGACACACACACATGCATTCAGCCCCCGACACTCCTCATGACACACACACATGCATCCAGCCCCCGACACTCCTCATAGCACACACACATGCATTCAGCCCCCGACACTCCTCATTGCACACACACATGCATCCAGCCCCCGACACTCCTCATGACACACACACATGCATCCAGCCCCCGACACTCCTCATAGCACACACACATGCATTCAGCCCCCGACACTCCTCATAGCACACACACATGCATGCAGCCCCCAACACTCCTCATGACACACACACATGCATTCAGCCCCCGACACTCCTCATAACACACACACATGCATCCAGCCCCCGACACTCCTCATGACACACACACATGCATTCATCTCCCGACACTCCTCATGACACACACACATGCATTCAGCCCCCGACACTCCTCATAGCACACACACACACATGCATTCAGCCCCCCGGACTCCTCATGACACACACACATGCATTCAGCCCACGACACTCCTCATAACACACACACATGCATTCAGCCCCCCGGACTCCTCATGACACACACACATGCATTCAGCCTCCGACGCTCCTCATAGCACACACACATGCATCCAGCCCTTGTCACAGCCTGTTCATACGATGTTAAATATTTACTCCTCACTACTTGAATTTATAACAACTATACATTTACCACTTTACTTCTTGTTAGAACATTTGTTTTGATGGAGAAATACCAGCATCACATGAATAGAGTCCACAAAGGAGTTTTGGGATGGGGGGAGTAGCCTATCATTAATAGTAATGAGGGAGGGGGAACCGATGTATAGTTTGCAGGGGGGCACCAGAGACTCTTGAACCATCCCTGATATAAACATTCCCACATTTAAATAGCCCCTATTCTAACATGGCCTTTATATGTGTATGTCAATCTTAATTTTATTGTTGTTTTTACCTTGTTAACTGCCTAGTTGATTTGATTAGAGGCGATATGTCAAGTAAACTCTAACTGTAACTGTTACTGTACATGAGTAAATGCTGCTAATTCCATGTAGCAAAGCTTCTAAAATAGCCTCATCCTGTGTCACGTGTAGAATCAGTCACACAGAAGTGTCTTTAAAGGCAGGTGATGTGCAGTGATATAGAGCCGTCTGTTTTGCATATTCACACCCAGGAGACACTTCACTAATGCTGGGAGGATGTATAAATGTTTCCTTTTACTCTTTAAGGTTTATTAATCAGCAGCTGCCAGTCAGGAAGGATGAAGATGTCACAGACTCACCTCATCTGGATCCTGCTCTTCTGGATAAAGGGTAAGAAGAATATTGTCACTTTGTTAATCCAGAGTGAAAGTTAATTATCAAGGAGACGTCCTAGTTTCCAAATACAATTGATTGTTTTAAAATAAATTATTCTTTCTGTACACTGTCCTGGAGAATATTCTTGTGTATATTTATCATTTCTTCATCCAGGTTCCAGAGGGCAGATTGTGATGACTCAGACTCCAGAGTCCTTGTCCGTGTCTGTGGGGGACACAGTCACCATGAGCTGTAAAGCCAGTGGTAATGTTAACAGCTACGTAGCCTGGTATCAGCAGAAACCCGGACAGGCTCCCAAGCTTCATATCTATGCTGCTTCCAGCCATTATACTGGGATCCCTGAGCGGTTCAGCGGCAGTGGATCTTGGACTGATTACACCTTCACTATCAGCGGAGTTCAAGCTGACGATGCTGCAGTTTATTACTGTCAGCACTATCAGAGCTTCCCTCTCACACAGTGATACAGACCCGTACCAAAACCCCTCTGCTCTTTCTAGTTGTTGTAGGGGCTCTTTTGTTACCACATACAGTAGAAACATAGGTTCCTGAAAATACACCATTCATCTAGACCAGAGGTTTATTTTACTTTGTCTGAAATATTTCAAGAGCCTTAATCCTCTCAGGGCATCAAGTAAATTGCCTCATTCCACTGCCTCATCCTCACATATTATTATCTCTCTCTTTGCACTGCATCATGCTACAATCTGCACCCTCTGGCGGCACCCCCTCCCCCTCCCGTTATGCCATATCAGACTTTATCATGTGGAAAGAAAGGGTTAACCAGAGACTGAAAAGTTAAATCTAAGAAAATAACAGACTGCTGAGTTCTTTCTTTGAAGGGCTTCAGACTAATTTATGAACCTAGTCAAACATATCCTCACTTGGTTTGCAGCTTGTCATGCTGTGAGGGCTTGTGAACATCAGTGATGCTGAGACCTAAGCTATCTGTAGTGTAACTACTGGCAGGATAACCCAAGATGGACAGATCTCAGCTCATGTGCCAGACCAAGACAAACCACCCATCTGGGCAGCAGCAGAATGGGATGGTGTTGGCGGCTGAGGTGAGAGCTCAACGAGTTGCATGCTGCTCGACTTTGTTGTAGGGTGTTGTATTAGTTCACAATATGCCTGGTACTGGAGAATATTTGTTTGCTTGTTTGTGTTTCTAAGATATTGAGTTCTGTGGATGAATATCCTGGTTCTTCTCTGTACCCACTGTTGAGGAAGGGGGTTCTCTGGATGCAAAATATATGTTCAAAAAGAAAAAGCAAGAACCATAATGCAGTTTATATCAACAAAATAAAAATGAGTTATAATTTAATTTTATAAACTGTGCTGTGATTCTCACTCTTTCTTTTAGTTACTTGGTGTGCAAACATCTTGCATTTCCTCCATATAATCTAATTGGCTTTTTGGTTTAGTTCAGTACCTGATTGAAGTTTTGAGAAAGCCAGCCCCCCCCCCCCCCCCACACACACACTATAGAGTGGGCAACATCTCATCCTTTGCCTCAGGAAGCAGATTTCCTTGAGCTGTCCCTGCTTGAGCAAGTCATTTTATCCTCCATTGCCTCCGAAGAAAAGGCCTGGCAATTTACTTCCGGTGATACATTTCCAAGAAAACCCAGGGGCTGCTGGGTCACCAGGAGTCAGCACTGACTTGACCGCACTTAAAAAAAAAATAAAAAATAAAAAGCAATAATAGCTCGAGTACACACATGCTTTAAAAATAGAGGTCGATATTCCAAAGGGTTTATCTGCTTAGGAGGGCCTGCTAACGGAGAAAACACCAATGAAAGCAATATTCATTGCCCCTGAATATTTCCTCTGATGGCCGTGGCACTACCTGAATAATGCTGAGGTGGTCTTTGGCCAGAGCTGGGAAGGAGCCAGAGATTTTCTAGAGAGCAGTGATTTTTTAGTTGCTATGTGACTATGTGCTTGCCCTGCTTCTGCCTTTCATATTTCCTGATGCTCATGTCCAAAACGTGCGGCCAGTGCACACTAGCACAACAACTTCAGCTAGCGCCTGCTCAGAGGCTGGAACCAGCAGCACCCATGCTAACACGTGACTACCTCACCCCCTCCTGCTGCGGGCTCTTCCTCCGACCCATCTCCACCCTAACCCAGCCTATTCGCACGCTGTTCGCCTAGCACAGGATTTTTAGCGCCCTTTCCTTTGGGCAGTGTTTGGACCTGAGGAGATCTTGATCTTCCCTGGTCTGGTGGGCTGTTGTTTCAATGATAGCTCAGGAGCTCAGTCTGTGAGATGTTTGGAATTCACCATCTCCATGAGGTGTTCCTACAGGGCACCTTCAGATAGAAGGGAGCATGGGGGCCTTCTGTGGTTAAGTGACTGGAAGCCCCCCATCCCCTCCCATACTGTTGGGGGCATACCACAGAGAGGATGTACTTAATGGTGGGCCATGCATCCTGACTCTATTATGCTTGGTGTCCAGACCCTCTTACCACAACATGGGAGGAACACACACTCCAAAATAGCTATGATGCTGTCCAAGCCATAAGAATATAAAAACATAAGAAATGCCATACTGGGTCAGATCAAAGTCCATCAAGCTCAGTATCCTGTTTCCAACAGTGGCCAATCCAGGTCATAAGTACCTGTCAGGCTCCCAAAAAGGCACACAGTTTCCACAATGCTCATCCTGGGGTAAGCAGTAGATGTCCCGTGTCCACTTTAAAAATGGTTTATGGACTTCTCCTCCATGAACTTGTCCAAACCTTTTTTAAACTCAGCTATACTAACAACTTTTACTTCATCCTCCAGTAATAAATTCCAGACAAGTAGGTGAACTAATCAGCCACCTAGAGTTCCAATGGTTCAGGTGCAGCACATTGCCATCACAGCCACTCATTTACAGGACCTACTGTGGTAGCAAAGCCTCAAGCAGCCCCACAATGTCTTGAAACGGCGGTGCTGCAAGGCTATTTACCATTCACCCTCTCCGATGCCTAATGCAGACTCCTTTTTGCATGGGGTCAGAAGCAAGCAATGTGGCCGTATGCAGTGTGATGGAAGTGAAAATATATGCCATGACCCTCATGGTTGATATGCAATGGTTCTAGCATGTAGGGGTGGCGCACGGGTGATGCGGGGCCATGTGTGGAGACTCATTGCGGAGCCTTATTTGCATAGCCACTGGACCTCATTTGCCTAAATTGAATATATTTTATTTTAAAATATATATGTTGCCCATCTAAAATTTTAGGTGGCTTTCAAAAGATCCCTTCACGAACCTCTTTTTTGTCCTCACAATGACTTAGGGGCATGTACAGAGGGCATCGCGATTCTGATCCCGCAGGGCATGTCTAGCCCTGCAGGATCAGAATCGCAAACAGTCCTGTACGTGCAGGTCAGGACCATGATTCTGCCTGGCCTGCATGTACAGGACATGCCCGACTAACTCAGTCAGGGCTTTTATATGGAGCCGCGGCGCCATGGCATCTGGTTGCCATGGCACCATGGCTCCATTTAAAAGCCACGATCCCGGCCGCTGGAACAAACTGTTTATTCCCCGCAGTCCGACCTACGATTTGGCCTCCCAGGGCCAGGGTCGGCCTGCGGGGAATGCTCTCTGCCCCCTGCCGCCCTTTCCCGGCCCTGGGATCACTGATCCCCAATGTCCAGGAACGTTATTCCAACTTGGAGGTGGAATAACTTCCCCATTTAAGTCACTGGTCCCGGCCATACAGGGCTGACATTAGAATCAGCCCCATATGTCCAGGGCCGGTGACCACCCACTGCCCACCCTAACGCCGCCCCAATCCTCTCCTTTCCCGCCCCTGTCTAGCTTCCCCGTACAACTGGCAGGGAAGTTAGACACCGGTGGGAGGGGGCACGATAGCAGGGATGGACAACTCGTTGGGACATCCATCCCTGCTATTCGTGGCTCGGAATGAGCCTGTAAATGTTGATGTGCGTTAAGTGCCACTGCACTAATAGAAATAAATGGATGTTGATGCACTTCGTGCACATTAACATTTGTGAATGTGCATTAACGTTTAGTAGACATACCTCGTAATGAGTATCTCACTACCATTTGCATGGGCAGTGAGGATAAAGAGACGACCAAATTTCTACATTACTGTACTCCAGTGTCAACTGGCAGGCCACATTAGGAAATACTGTAAATCCTGCCCATTTACAATCCATAGCAAACCCACCATATCAAAACAGCACTACCAGGATTCACAAAGCACCAAACCCTACCTATCAAAAGGCAACACTGCAAATATTAAACCGATACATTTCAGAGAATACCAAGACATCTCCTACTGGTGAAAGAGAACAAGTGGTACTGTCAAATAGAAACTACATAAACAGACTTCTGCAGCTCGGTTACACATGAGAAACATAGTCCATCACCAAACATAGAACAAGGGATCACAATTTAGAAATATGAAGACAATAATTAAACTGGGAACCCCAAAAGCCAAACTTGGAATGTACAACAATACTGTAGAATTAAAACTATAAATTAATGTTCTCTTGTACTAAACAAAACGCAAAACATTAGTGATGTACATTTCCCAGAGCTGACATGTATATTCTAGTAATAAATTTCAAATCAAATAATTTTTTTCTACCTTTTGTTGCCGGGGCATTTTATTTTTCAGTTGCAATTGCCCCAGTTGCTTTCTTCTGCTTTCTTCATGTCTTCTGATAACTCTCCATTTTCTGCTGTCCATTTGTTCTTTTTTCTCTTCTAGTTTTTTCCATTCTCTCTACATCTGCTTCTAACATACTGATCTTTCTCCTTTTGCTCTTTCCCCCATTTCATTCTTTATTCATATTTCATCCACTCAAATTTCACCCCTCCATCCTCAATCCCCACTTACTCTCCCAATACTCAGTCAATCATAGATTTTTCTTCCCTCCCACACAAAATATCTGTTCCCCTCTCCAACCTCACTCCCTCGGCTTCTTTTTTTTCTCCCACCAGTCCCAGCCCCACCCCCTTCTGGTCCCCCCCAGCATCAGCTCCCTTCTATTTCCAGCTCCTCCCAACATCTTCTCCCTTCCAGACCAAGTCCCCCACCCACCAGCATCAGCCCATTTCCAGACCTAACCCCCCTCCCAGCATCAGTTCTCCTCCAGTCCCTCCTAGCATCAGTTCCCTTACAGTCCCAGTCCCTAATCCCCCATCCTCAGGCCATTTCCAGTCCTAACCCTCAGTATCAGTCCTCTCTCTCCCAGCATCAGCTCCCTTCCATTCCCCCAGCATCAGCCCATTTCCAGTTCTAACCCCAGTATCAGTTCTCTTCCAATCCCTCCCAGCAACCACTCCCTTCCATTCCCAGTCCCTCATACCCCAACATCAGCCCATTTCCAGTACTGCTCCCCATTCCCGTTATAGCCCCTAGTCCCCCCATACCCGTTCTCGTTCTAGACCCCAGTCCCCCCATTCCTGTTCCCATTCTAGCCCCTATTTCCCCCCCCCCCAGCCACACACCAAAAGGGGTCGCATGCCTCACTGGCTTCAGAGGGAGCTGGGGAGGCCCAAAGACCCAGCTCACCTCAGAACAGCTGCAGGAGTAAAGAGCGGTGTTTGACCTTCTCTTCCCAGCTGTGATAAAAAGGAGCCTGCCGACATGCTGAGTGCAGGGGAGTCAAACAGGGGCATACCAACATGCAGGGGATGTAGGGCTTGATTAATTCCTAGTCCCCAACATACCTTTTCCATAATTGTCCCTGTGAAATGTGGAAGACTGGAAAGGCAGCAGGAGTGGAGGCAGCTGGAAAGCAGGCAGCTGGAGAGGCGGCTGGAAAGGACGCAGCAGGCTCTCCACCTCCTGCCACCATCCTCAGCTCTCCCCAGCCCGGGGATCGAGCCTCCGACGGCAGGAGGGCAGCGTCAGCAGCATCGCCCAATCCGGGCTCTTCAGCGGCCTTAAAAGGACGCGCCAGTCGGGCGCGTGGCCTCTCCACCTCCTGCCACCATCCTCAGCTCTCCCCAGCCCGGGGATCGAGCCTCCGACGGCAGGAGGGCAGCGTCAGCAGCATCGCCCAATCCGGGCTCTTCAGCGGCCTTAAAAGGACGCGCCAGTCGGGCGCGTGGCCTCTCCACCTCCTGCCACCATCCTCAGCACACCCAGCCCGGGGATCGAGCCTCCGACGGCAGGAGGGCAGCGTCAGCAGCATCGCCCAATCCGGGCTCTTCAGCGGCCTTAAAAGGACGCGCCAGTAGGGCGCGACCGCGCCTGAGGGCCTCGCCAGAGGGCCCTTTGGCTTGGCCCTTAGGCGTGGGCCCTAGAAGCAACACTGAATTGTGGCTCCCTCGTACCTCAGCAACAGCCCTCTATTGCCTGCAGAGACAACTCTCTATGGACCGTTTACCTAGCATCTCAGGTACCCTATAATATCCCTAATAGTATGTTTTATCCCTCATAGTCTGCAAGTATTCACACGTTGTAACACTTCCTATCTGTGCTACAGCCCCCCTAGCCGATAGAGAGATGTGCACATGACCTCCCCTATTATGATGCCTGCAGCAGTTAATTGTAATATCAGCACATGCACACCTTTATAATATGCTCTGTACAACACCATACTAAAAATAATCTCAAGCAGAGCGATATAGCCCAACATCCCTTAGGGCACCCTGCTACTGTTAGGATCACCTCATTCACATTATCGCTACTGTTTAATTTGCTACTGTCCAGCCATTTGCTTAGTTATTACTTAGCTTTGTAACACTGTAACCTGATTTAACCTCAAGTAGTACATACAGTCTAATTTGTGACACACTGTTACTGTTATTGTCAGTAATATCCTATGCCTATCATAGCCACTGTCTAGTTTACAGTTTTCCCTGCCAATGCTACTGGGTGTTTCACTGTATCATTACCATTGCTAGCAGATCTCTACTATTGTTAGTAGATTTTCTTCCCTTGCTATTACCTGCAAACAGGAGAGGACACCCACCCTCCCGTCCTGTATCACAGCAGAAACTACCGCGTGTGCAAAACATCCTCTACCAGCGGCCATCCCAACGCTCGCTGCTCACACAAACCTCCCACCTCCTCTGTACTGGCTCAGAAAGTCTCATAATGGAGCGCATAATCTTCACCCTAATGAGTCTCTACCTTCTGCTCACAATTTTGCCCTCCAGCTCACTGGCATTACTTACAACACAAAAATCACATCCCAACAGTCTCAACCAGTGGAAGAAGATGGTCTGGTGACTCCCACAACCTTTATCATGGATCTAGCGATATACATCGCCACCATCTCATCCATATCCCACTACAAAGCTCTTCGAAAACCAAGCAAAGAAAAAGCCCATATACCAGCAGCTTGAAGTGCGCACTCATTAACTCTCGCTCACTTCGCAATAAATGGCCGGCAATCACTGAAACAATAACATATCATAAATTAGACATTATCATGATCACCGAAACCTGGCTCTCACCGGAAGACAACGTCATACTCAATCAGCTACTACCACCTAACTTTGTGGCATTCACCAGCCACAGGCAGAACAGACGAGGAGGAGGAGTTGCCGTCTTCACTAGAGCCGACCTTCAATTCAAGATGATAGAATCCAACAGCATCGATACCCTTGAAACAATAACTATATCCAACAACACTTGCTCCATAAACCTGATTTACAGAGCGCCTTCTGCAGATCCAGACAACCTCTCCAACATCATAAACATAGCATCTAACACCCACGAACTAAATAAACCAAATTGGATCCTAGGTGACTTCAACCTGCCATCCTTACAAGACAATCAAGCAGCTACTTTCATTGAAGCCCTAGATATCTTGGGATATTCCCAACTGGTACAAGAACCAACACACATAAAAGGCAACATTCTCGACCTCATATTCGCCCCACAAACAGTGCTTCAACAAGCACAAAATTTCATGTTATCACTAACAGCAGTACCTTGGTCGGATCACAAGCTCATCACCTTCCAGATTCCGACCCCTATCAAGCCAAAAAGAACCACTGTGGACACCAGTATGACCTCGAGCTCAACCACCAGAAGCTTTCACTCGTTCAACAAAGAACGCATCCTAGCCGAAACGAACAAACTCCTCGATAAGGACACACAAAACCTAGAGGACCTAATCACCACATGGAACAGCAAGCTCAGCGCAATCGCAATCCGTACACCAACAACTAAAGCCCCAAATAAAAGATCAACTGCACCATGGTTCACAGCTGACTTAAGGACATCTCTAATCCAATTACGGAGATTGGAAAAACGCTGGAGGAAGTCACGCACCACAATGACCAAGTAGCATATACCCAGCACTTACACACACATCGCAGGGCTGTCATAGACAGGATGAAACAATACCATACAGACACCCTGAAACGGTCATTAAACAAGCCGCACGACCTCTTCAACCTGGTCAAATCTCTTGCCAAAGAACCCACCCCGGAACACCCTGGAACCATACACCCTCAGGACTACGCCAGCTTTATGCAATCTAAACTGTGCAAGACTGATAAAGTGATTTCACCGGACCTCTCCAACGAACAAGAGTTCTCAGTATCCCTAACCACCTTTGTCACACCATCAAAAGAATCTATTGAAGATACCATCGCAACCTTAAATACCTCCACTGCATACTCAGACCCCTGTCCAGCATTCTGGATAAAAGATCTGCGTTGTGACCTTGCCCCGATCTTAGCAAAGATGATAGACCTTTCATTCAGCACTGGGTCGTTCCCTTCCACGCTCAAGCAGACCTCCGTTAGACCGCTCCTGAAGAACGCCAAATTAGACCCTCAAAAAGTTGAATCATACAGACCCATTCCAGCATCCCGATGCTTGCTAAAATCATCGAAAAAACAGTCTACAAACAGTTACAAGATCACATTGATACCAATGCCCCCCTAGACTCATCTCAACACGGATTCAGAGAGTCACACGGAGTCGAAACTCTACTCACAACGCTTTTTGACACCATAATCTCAGGCATTGACAACCTACGCCAAGGTTATGCACTCGTATTTTTGGATATAGCGGTGGCGTTCGACTCTGTCTGCCACGAAATTCTCCTAGGTCGGCTAAGAGAGAAAGGCATTGGTGGAAGAGCTCTTGAATGGTGTAGATCCTACCTGTCAGGCAGATGGCAATACGTACGTGCAAATGGGTCTACTTCCGAGCCATTCTTACAAAGCCAAGGAGTTCCTCAAGGATCTTCCCTATCATCAATTATGTTTAACATCTATATCCAACCCATCTGTAATATTATCAGATCATTCAATGTGAGTTGTATGATATACGCAGACGATGTCTTACTGTACCTTCCAATATCCCTGGATTGCCCAGACCTTACCCCCTTGACTGAGTGCTTCAACACCATATCCGAATGGCTCCTCTCTCAGAATCTGCGCATCCAACACAAGAAGACGGAGGTCTTATTCATCTCCAGAAATCCTGAGTTTACACCACCCAGCTACCTAGAAGTGGACAACGCTGAATTACAAGTAAAATCAGCTATTCGTTACCTCGGAGTAACATTGGATCAGAACCTCAACATGAAGCAACACATAACCAACACTGTAAGAGCGATTTACTTCAAGATTAAATCTCTTAGACACTTACGCCCCCTACTTGAACCAAGCGACTTCCGCACCATTTATCAAGCCCTCATCATCCCCCATTTGGACTACTCAAACGCCATCCTGCAAGGACTCCCTCAGGCCACCTTACAGCCCCTGCAACTTGCCATGAACAGTGCAGCGCGGATTCTCCTCGGCACACCAAGAAGAGAGCATATCACACCCCTCCTGAGACAGCTTCACTGGCTCCCATTCAAGCCAGGCTAAGTTTCAAAACCCTAGTGATGACATTCAAGGCCATCAAGGGACTCTCCTCCTCCTCACTATGTGACCTCATCCAACCACCCATACCCAACAGGCTAAGAAGAACCTCAGTAGCTAACATGCTAGTGATACCGAGAGACACTACAAAATGCTCCAAAGCAACATCGAACAGAGCCTTTAGACTATACGCCCCAAGTCTCTGGAACTCCCTACCACCACACATCAGAGCGATCCCTAACCTGAGCCAGTTCAGAAAGGCCTTAAAACATTTCCTCTTTATCAAGCATCTCACTTACTGCCCGAACCCCAGCCACTAAGCATGTCCAATACCCAATAACTCCCTCTGACATGTATATAGTTACCCATTCATGGTTATGCATATGTATATAGTTTACCCTGTTTTCCAAGTTACTTGTTCCTGTTCAATGTAATGACCTGACTTTTGTTCATTGTCGGTTACCTTCTTGTTTTATGTAAACCGCGCTGATCGCAAATAGTGCGGTATATAAGAAATGAAAATAAATAAAAAAATAAAATCCCTATCACTTGAGAGAACTTGAAGCATTCCCCAAGTGGGAATGAAATTTTGCAACAATTTCTTAGCCTCCATAGCAATATCTACCTTTTTACAAGGATAAGCTTCCACCCATCCCGAAAACATGCACAACACCATCAGATAGTATTCAACTCCCATTGCCTTGGGTAGTTGAATAAAGTCTATTTGCAATATTAAGAAAGGCTCTTCATGATAGGAAGTTGCCGAGGCTTCGTCTTACATGCTTTCCCCACATTGTTTACCTGACAAATGTGGCAACTTCTAATACACTTGCCTATGATCTTATCAAGGACACTTTCTTCGTTTCCCCAATGTAGAGTCATGGCATGCAACATAGCAGATTTCCATTTGTGGGTAACCCTATGACATAATTGACACAATGGGCGTAGTATAAATTTAGGGGTGAAGGGCCTACTGGCCTGGTCAGTCCATATCTCCCCTTTTTGACACCCTAAGAACTGCCACAATTGAAGTTCCTCTGGGGTGGCAACTTGTTGAAAGTCTTGGATCAGCCTTGTGGTCAGCACCTGAAAAACGTAGTCGCACAACAAGAGTGAATATGATGAAGAGTGGCAGCATCCGTCCTAGCAGGGCCTTGATAACATCATTATTGGAGGAATCATGACCCTTGCGCCTTACAACAGCTAGTGCAGAAAGTAACAGGGAAAACTCAAGGAACTTGAAGATTAGGTAAGCATGGCAATGGGTTTGTTGGAGAAAGTGAGGAACCCTCTAGCTTTCCATATCATGCCGAAGTCCGAGATGATGCCATGAGCGTACCTAGAGTCATTGAAAACAATCAAAAGTTTATCTTTGCCCAGTTGACAAGCCAATATGAGGGCTATAAGTTCAGCCACTTGGGCGCTCCAAACATCAGCCAAATGTCCATGTTCAACAATTTCATACAATGTACACACAGCATAACCTGAAGTTAAGAAAGCCCTCTCATCCCTCAGGCAAGAACATCTACAAACAGTTCAAGGTCTGCATTTGAAAAAGGAAAAGGGGACAGGTCTGATCTAGGCTTAGACTCTAGATCAATGGCTTGTAGACAGTAATGAGGCAGTCTTTCCTCTGGGAGGGTCAAAAGCATTGCCGGGTTAAGCAGGGTGCATTGGGAAACTATAAGGTTGGGGTTATTTAAAAGAGCAATAACCAAATGTACAAAATGTGCTGTGGACAGAAACTAGATCTTGCTGAAATTAATGAGTGCATCAACAGAGTGTGGGACCCTAAGAGTAGTGTGGTAGTCCAACAAGATGGGTTCAGCAAGTCTGAGGAGAGACGTGGCAGCACTGAATGCCCATAAACAGGTTGGCAGGCCCCTGGCAACTGGGTCCAGTATATAGCATAGGTAGGTCACCGAATGACAGCCAGAACCATTATCCTGGACAAGGACTCTGGTGGTGACTTCAGCCCATTCATGATAAAGGAGGTGAAATGGCAAAGAATAGTCAGGTAATCCAAGGGCTGGAGCCACCTGCAGGGTTTGCTTAAGGTGACAAAAGGCTTGCTCGGCTTTTTTGGTCCACGGCAACTTGGTCTCCGGTATCTCTCCCTTCAGGAGTTCTGTTAGTGGGGCATAAATCATGGAGAAGTCCAAAATCCAATAAGGGCAATAGTTGCAAAGTCCTAGAGATTTGTGGAATTGTCTCTTCGTAAGAGGCTGTGAGAATGAGACAATAATCTGTATCCGGGAAGTAAGCAGTGAGTGATGGCCCTGTCACAATTGGCAGCCCAGGAAAACCACCTCCGGTTGACAATATTGTAGCTTCTTCTTATTGACTTTCAAGCCAATATGATGTAAATGCAGTAACAGGGCCAAAGAGTCTGCTCGAGTAAGGTAAGGTAAGGTCCTTAGAACACACGAAAAGGTTAGCAACATATGGAAGAAGAGTAGAGTCGAACAGAAATTGGAAATCTTCTAGTGCCTGCGAGAAATATGAAGGGCTCTCAGTGTGACATACCCTTGGCTGAGAGCGCACCAGATGTATTGGCGCCTCTATAGATGAAAGCAAAGTAAGGCTGGCTATAAGGGCAGAGAGACACAGAGAAGAAGGCACTACATTAATCCACAACAATGAAAACAGCAGCAGAAGGTGGCACTAGAGAGCAGATTGTGGACGGATTGGCCACCATGGGGGTGGAGGCCATCACGGAGTTATTCAAGACCCTCAAGTCCTGGACAAAATGCCACATCTTGCTATCCATCTTCTTGACTGGAAATATAGGCGTGCTGTGAGGTGAAGTGGTGGATAAATAACCTCTTACTGAAGAGTAGCTTGCATAACTGGATAGATGTCTTCTTCTGCTTCAGATGAAAGAGGATATTGATGGACTCAGATGATGGACGTAGGATCTGCAAGGGTGATGGATGGGACATGCAGCCGGCTGACCTCTGATGGGTCACGTGCCATCCAAATCCAACTGAAGTTCCACTGACAAAAGCTGCTGGACAAACTCTCTGGTCTCCTTGATGGGTGGAGTCTGGTACTTGGAGGTCAGCAAAGCCAGTGTGGTTTCCTGTGGAGGGCTTAAATCAGGCATATAAATGCATACTTCACCATCTGGAAAGAATATCATTGAGCAGCCGAGACTGGTGAGGAAATTCCCAAATAATCCAAATTGGCCATACGCATATCATGGTCTGCTACATCAAAAGCAGCACTTAAATCAAATTGCAATAAAACTGCCATTTAGCTCTTAGCCAAAATGGCATTAATCCAAAAGTCCTAAAAACATTTCAGTATTACGCGCCCTTCAAAAACTGAATTGAGAGTCATTTAGACAATCAAAATTGCCTGACAACCAGTGCTTCCATCACCTTTGCTTCTAAAGGTATATTCGCAATAGAGTAGAAATTTGAAACCTTCGTAAGACTCACCTTTTTATCTTTTGGATTTGGAGTAAGAATTATATCACCTTTTTCTTGGGGATAAATACCTTTATTTATTTAACAGCATTTATATACTGCCTTTTTCTTAAATCAAAGTGGTTTACATTGAACTCTGTTTACATTGTAACATTGTAACAAAGTGATTTAAATTCAACTCAATAACGTGAATACATTATGAAATCATAGAGGGGCTGGGGTTGCACATCATTCGGGAAATTTCACAAGTAGTCATTATCAGTACATTTTCATAACCTATTTACAAGCGTAACTTATTTACAATTTGGGGTCATTCTTTGTGGTCATGTGGCATTATTAGTTATTCATTGTCTGCTGCTGGAGCGAAAGATTGGTACATGTTTTTCTATGTGATGCTGCCAAAATGTTCACTAAATAGGAATGTCTTCAACTTTTACCTGAAGTCCTTGGTATCCTTTGTATTTCTGATATCCTTTAGACAGTAAGAGCCCGATATTTAAAGGGCACTTACATAGTTTATAGCCTAGTAAACAGTGTAAATACCTTAGATGGGGATATTCAATGACACATACATGAGTAGTGCTGTTGAATATTCCCATCTATGTCCCCTACGTGCCCCAATGCTATCCAGCTAGCCTCGGGGCATGTCAGGGTGTTCCGCGGTTGAGCAGAAGCGGGGCTGTGAGATAACGGGGCAGCAGTAATATTGCATGTTGCCAGGTTAGTGATCTGTACTGAAAAGATAGGCAAGGAAAACCCTTGCCTATCTTTACGGCGCAGGTACTAACCGGGCAGTATGCAATATCGCTGCTACCCGGTTAGTCTCAGCGGCTTCCGGGTTGTGTGGCAATACCCAGATATTCAATGTGGGGTCGCATATGACCCCGGCATTGAATATCCGGGTTTAAGGGTCGGCAGGCAGGGCGCATAGCCTGTCCAGAAGAATATCAGGCTCTAAATCTATAAGAATCTCAAAAAACCATGCTTTAAAAGCCAGAGGTGCATGACTAAATAAAAACGTAGGGCATGGATCCACATATGAAAATTTCTTAGAACATTTCTCAAAGAGGGTATCAACTTCCCTAAATGACAACTGTAAAAATGTTGTCCATAAACAATTTACAGTATATGAGACCTGCAACTCCTTCTGAGGGATTAAGAACAACATATTATCAACATCTACTACTACCACTATTAATCATTTATATAGTGCTACAAGGCCTACACAGCGCTGTACAGACACATATAAAAGACAGTCTCTGCTCATCAGATCTTACAATCCGATCAAGACAGACAGTACAATAGATGAGAACAAGGGTACAGTAGGAAAAGATAATAAGGCAGAAGGAAAACAAAGGATTAAGATCCAAAAGCGGCCTGAAAGAGGTGAGCCTTTAGCATGAATATGAAAAGGGGGATAGATGAAACCAGACCTAAAGATACAGGTAGTTTGTTGCAGGCATAAGGAGCAGCAAGGTGAAAGGATCTGAAATTAGCTGTTGAAGAGAAGGGCATAGAGAGAAGCAAGCCAGAGGAAGAGCAGAGTTCACGAAGAGGGGTGTAGGGGGAGAGGAGAGAGGAAAGGTAGTGAAGAGCTGCAGAGTGAATGCACCTATAGGTCAGAAGGAGAAGTTTGTATTGGATATGGAAATGGAAGGAAAGCCAATGAAGTGATTTGAGAAGAGAGGTTATATAAGTATATTGGGGCTGGCGGAAGATTAGCCAAGCAGCAGAGTTTAGAACAGATTGAAGGGGAGAAAGATGACTCAGAGGGAGACCAGCAAGGAGGAGGCTGCAATAGTCGAGGTGAGAAGTGGATAAGTAGGATAAGCAGAAAAGAAATTTGTTTATCTTTGGGAACCTAACAGGTACTTGTGCTTGGATTGGCTACTGTAGAAAACAGGATACTGGGCTTGATGGACCTTTGATCTGACCCAGTATGGCATTCTTATGTTCTTAAGTGTTTTAGTAGTGTGTTCAGAAAGGAAGGGGTGAATTTTGTTAATGTTGTAGAGAAATAAACAACAGGTTTTTGCTATCTGTTGGATATGTGTGGATAGGAGAGGAGGAGTTGAAGATAACTCCAAGGTTGTGCGCTGAGGAAACAGGAAGCAGAAGAGTGATATCAACAGAGATAGAGAAGGGAAGAAGAGGAGAAGAGGGTTTAGGGGGAAAAAATAAGAAGTTCGGTTTTGGCCATGTTCAGTTTCAAATGACGGTGATGTCAGATAGGCAGGCAGATATACGGGCTGGAAGTGTAAGAGATATATTAGGTGTATATTTATTTATTTCAACTTTTTTATATACCGCCCCTTCCTGAGATCAGGGACGGTTTACAATGAACTCAACAGAATACATTAAATATTGGGGAGTTTCATCAACCTGGGGGTAAGAAGTAGAATATGGGGAGCATTATTTACATTTAACTATGTACATGTTGAACTATATACAATTTAGGTTGTTACTAAATTGTTAAAAGGGATGGACTTCATAGAGCAGGGAGGGTGGGGAGGGGAGATTTGAATTGGTTGTTTGGGGTTGTTAAGTTGGGTATGTAGTGCGATTGCTGTTGTCATTGCCATAATGTTTGATGAATAGGTGTGTCTTGATGTGTTTTTTAATAGTTTGTAGGTCTTTGATGGATCTCAGTGTGTCAGGGAGGCCATTCCACAGTGTGTGGGCTATGTATGAGAATGCTCTATTGCTGGTGGTTTGCTTGGTTTCACAGTAAGCCTGAGGGATTTTGATGGTGTTCATGTAGCATCCTCTTTTGGTTCTAGTTTCTGTGTATTAGCATGGATAGGAATGACTTATTTAGCAGTTTGAAGGTGGTCATCAGTATTTTGAGCTTAATTCTGCTTAGAATTGGGAGACAGTGGAGCATGTGCAAAATGGGGGTGATATGATCGGTTAGAGGCCTTTATAGATGATCCTGGCTGTGACATTTTGAGCTATTTGGAGCTGATTAGTGATATTTTTGGGCAATCCTTGGTGTAGACTATTGCAGAAATCAATATGGGGTGTGACCAGAACTTGCACCACTGATCTGAAGTTGTGAGGGTCCAGTAATGGTCTCAGGTATTGTAATGTTTGAAGTTTATAGATAGATCTCAGAGTCATCAGTATAAAAATGACATCGAAAGCCGTGGGAGGAGATGAGAGCACCAAGAGACTGGGTATATAGAGAAAAAGAGGGCATAGAAGAGAACCTAGCAGCAGGGGCGGCCCAAGGGGGGTGCGGGGCCATGTGCAGAGACTGCGTGCGGGGCCTCATTTGCATAAGGGGCCCTATTTGCATAAATATTTGCATAATGTTACCATATGCTAATTTTTAGTAAACATGCCTCTTAATGAGTGCATGGATAAAGAAAGACTAAAAGATTTCTACATTACTATAATCCAGTGCCAACTGCCAGGCACATTAGAAACCACTACAAACACTGCCCTGTTAGAACCCATAGCAAACCCGCCGTATCGTAACAGCACTACCAGAACTCACAAAGCACCATTACCTATCAAAAGGCAACACTGCAAATATTAAACCAATACATTTCAGAGAATAACAAATACATGACCTACTGGGGAAAGAGAACAAGTAGCAATGTCAAATAGGAATTACATAAACAGAATACCTCATCTCAGTTACACATGCAGAACATAGACCATCACCAAACAAGGAATCACAATTTAGAAACAGGAAGACAATAATTAAATTGGGAACCCCAAAAGCCAAACTTGGAATGTACAACAACACTGTAGAAATAAAACTATAAATTAATTCTTCTTGTACTAAACAAAGCGCAGACATTAATGATGCACATTTCCCAGAGCTGACATATTCCAGTTAATAAATTCAAAATAAAGAGATATTTTTCTACCTTTTGTGCATTTTTTTCAGTTGCAATGGATCCAGCCACTTTCCTCTGATTTATTCGTGTCTTCTGCTAACTCTCCATTGTCTGCTGTCCATTTGTTCTTTCTTCTCTCTTCTAGTTTATTTTCCCATTCTCTCTCTACATCTGCTTTAACATATTAATCTTTCTCCTTTTGCTTTTTCCTCATTCCTATTTCATCCACTCAAATTTTAGCCCTCCATCCTCAATCCCCACTTACTCTCCCAATACCTGGCCAATTGTAGATTTGTCTTCCCTACCTCACAAAATATTTTTCCCCTCTCCATTTCACTCTCCCAGCTCCATCCCATTCTAATCCTCCCCCAACATCAGCTCCCTTCTAGTTCCAGCCCCACCCAGCATCCACTCCCTTCTAGCCCCCGCTTCAGCCCATTTCCAGTCCTAACCCCCCATCAGCCCACTTCCAATCCTATCCTAGCCACACCATCAGCCCATTTCCAGTCCTAGCTCCCCCATCCATTTCCAGTCCTATCCAAGTCCCTCCATCAGCTTATTTCTAATCCCAGCCCCCCATCAGCCCATTGCTAGTCTTCCTAGCCTCACCATCAGCCCATGTCAAATCCTAGCTCCCCTCCACTCAGCCCATTTCCATTCCAAGCCCCCCATGAGCCTACCTCCAGTTCTAGCCCCTCCATGAGTCCATTTCAATTCAAGCCCCCACCACAGCCCATTTCCAACCTTAGCACCCCCCCAGCCCATTTCCAGTCCTATCCTAGCCCCTCCATCAGCCCATTTCCTGTCCTAGCTCCCCCCACTGAGCCCATTTCCAGTGCTAGCTCCCTCCCCTCACAGCCATTTTCCATTCCAAGCCCCGCTCCCCATCAGCTATTTGCAGTTCAAGCCCCCCTTCGACTCAGCCCATTTCCAGTCCTAGCAACCCCCCCCAGCCCATTACCAGTCCTAGACCCACCTCCATAGCCCATTACTAGTCCTAACCCCCCATCACCCCATTTTCAGTCTTAGTCCCCCCATAGCCCATTACCAGTCCTAAAACCTCCCATCAGCCCACTTCCAGTCCTAGCCCCCCCAAGCCCATTTCCAGTCCTAGCCCCCCTATCAGCCCATTACCAGTCCTAGCCCCCCATCAGTCCATTTCCAGTCCTAGCACCCCCATAGCCCATTACCAGTCCTAGCCCCCCCCCCCCATCAGCCCATTTCCAGTCCTAGGCTCCCCATAGCCCATTACCAGTCCTAGCCCCCCCATCAGCCCATTCCCAGTCCTAGCCCCCCTATTGTAGTTTAAATTTAATAGTCACTCAGGGCCAAGTAACAGCAAAGTACTTTTAGTTTAAATGTAACACACAGAAGAGAGCTTTCTGGTTACATTTGGAACCCAGCAGAGAGCTTGTAGTGTACATTTAATAGTCACTCAAGGCCTAGCATCAGAAAAGTACTTTTAGTTTTAAAACACAGAAGAGAGCTTTCTGGTTAAATTTAGAATCCAGCAGAGAGCTTGTAGTTTAAATTTCATAAGAAGTTAGAGCCTAGCAGCAGCTAAGAGCTATAATTTAAATCAAATCAGAATTTAGCTTAGAACAAAAGGCAAAACAGGGTCTGTACTCTTTGAGCAACAAATAAAGTCTTCTAGAGACCTTTACAAAGAGGCCTTCTACCTAGGGGACAAGAGACCTGTGAAACCTTTTCAATAGTTGTTAACACCAGGTGGCAGATCAAAAGGCCATTTTGAAAGACTCCTCCTATCCAAGCAAGGACTGCTAATTACAGCATTACCTCAGCAGCAGAGGCATAAATAGCTCAACCAGAGCTCTGTGATCCTCTGTCTTGAAGGACTAGAAAGGGGGACTGTTACTTCAGGAGAGAAATCTGCAACTGTGAG
The DNA here is from genome assembly GCA_033557465.1 of Ichthyophis bannanicus. Lineage (NCBI taxonomy): Eukaryota > Metazoa > Chordata > Amphibia > Gymnophiona > Ichthyophiidae > Ichthyophis > Ichthyophis bannanicus. The sequence continues at coordinate 162,063,974 of CM066032.1, read as the reverse complement.
TATATACTTCTGGTAATTTTCTAAAAAGAATTCTTTGTATTAAAGCTACTTAATCTGTGAACCCACTGTTTTTTGTTGGATCAGTTAGGGCCTAGTAGCAGCAATTAAAGTTTGAATTTAAAACAAAGAGGAGAACTTTCTGGTTACATTTCATACCCAGCAGAGAGCTTGAAGTTTAAATTTAATAGTCACTCAGGGCCAAGTAACAGCAAAATACTTTTAGTTTAAATTTAACACACAGAAGAGAGCTTTCTGGTTACATTTGGAACCCAGCAGAGAGCTTGTAGTGTACATTTAATAGTCACCCAGGGCCTAGCATCAGAAAAGTACTTTTAGTTTTAAAACACAGAAGAGAGCTTTCTGGTTAAATTTAGAATCCAGCAGAGAGCTTGTAGTTTAAATTTCATAAGAAGTTAGAGCCTAGCAGCAGCTAAGAGCTATAACTTAAATCAAATCAGAATTTAGCTTACCTCAGCAGCACAAGACAGGGTACTGTGTAGCAGCCCTCTTTTAATAAGTGTTATTTCCCTTCCTCCCTCCCCACACCCACCCACCCCTGGGATAATCATAGCTTTATAGGTACTTACACATCTTAAAAGACAGCAGATGCTTTCAGGTGAAGCTCATTACCCAAATCAGTCATACACTAAGGACCTGAGATTAATTAAGCTTCAGGTCAACAAGGTATATTAAACGTATTAGGTACAGTTTTATTGGTATAAATACCCATAGCAACCCCTAGTAAGTAAGAACTTAAAGATCTAGACCCAAACTTAAAACTAAGATGCAGACAGCAGTCCAGCAGCTGGATGGGGGCTTTCCAGTCTTTTGCATTGAGTGTCACATGTATAATTTTCTCCCAATTGATGAGAGGTCTTAAGTGTGCACTAGGTGCAAGGAGCTCTTTGCTCTCAGGGAACAAGTCCGTTCTCTAGAGGCTAAAGTAGCAGACTTGGAAAACATAAGACAGACAGAGAGGTACATAGACGAGACCTACAGGGAAATAGTCCTGAAGTCCCACCTCCAGTTTGGCAGCATCCCTGTTGCCATGGAGGAGAGAGGTCACGTGACAGGAGAGCATCACCCTGGTGTGGCAGGAAGTGATCCTGTAACTAGAACCTGTCCTCCAGGTGATGTAAAACCCTCTCGCACCGAGGATGTTTCTCCAGGGCCATGTGCCCATGAGGGAAGGGTTAGGACAGCCATTATAGTTGGTGATTCGATCATTAGGCATGTAGATAGCTGGGTGGCTGGTGGACGTGAGGATCGCCTGGAAACATGCCTGCCGGGTGCGAAGGTAGCGGACCTCACGCGCCACCTAGATAAGGTCTTAGATAGTGCTGGGGAGGAGTCTGCTGTCTTGGTATATGTCGTTTCCAATGACATAGGAAAATGTGGTAGGGAGGTTCTGGAGGCAAAATTTAGGTTTTTAGGTAGGAAGTTGAAATCCAGAACTTCCAGGGTAGCATTCTCCAAAATGCTCCCTGTTCCATGCGCAGGACTCAAAAGGCAGGCAGAGCTCCGGAGTCTCAATGCGTGGATGAGACAATGGTGCAGAGATGAGGGGTTTGGATTTGTTAGGAACTGGGGAACATTCTGGGGAAAGGAGGGGCTCTTCCAAAGGGATGGGCTTCACCTTAACCGGGATGGAACCAGGCTGCTGGCATTAACCTTTAAAAAGGAGATAGAGCAGCTTTTAAACTAGATATTAGGGGAAAGCCGACAGTCGCCCAAGAGCGGATGGTTCGGAAGAATGTATCCTTGAAGGATACTACCAAAAGCAGAGAGGTTCCACAAAAGAGTAAAGTAGCGCAAATGCCCTCAAGTATGGAGCAGACAGAGCTTAAAGATCCCAATTTACCCATGTCTAACAATAGCCAAATTAACATGAATAAAATACATTCTCTAAAATGCTTGTATGCAAATGCTAGAAGTCTAAAGACTAAGATGGGAGAGTTAGAATATATAGCACTAAATGAAAGGTTAGATATGATTGGAATATCAGAGACATGGTGGAAGGAGGACAACCAGTGGGACATTGTGATACCTGGGTACAAACTATATCGTAATGATAGAGCTGATCAAATTGGTGGAGGGGTTGCGCTCTATGTTAGAGAGGGCATTGACTCAGAAAGGATTAAAGTTTTGCAGGAAACAAAATCTGCTGTAGAATCTATATGGATTGAAATTCCATATAAAAGGGGGAAGGCAATGGCAGTGGGGGTGTACTATCGAGCACCTGGCCAGAATGACCAAATGGATGATGAAATGCTCAAAGAAATCAAGGAAGCTAACAAAAGTTACAGCGCAGTAATAATAATGGGTGATTTCAATTACCCCGGTATCGACTGGGTCAGTGTCACGTCAGGACATGCTAGGGAGATAAAGTTCCTAGATGAAATAAATGACTGCTTCTTGGAGCAGCTGGTTCATGAACCGACCAGAGGGGAAGCCATATTAGACCTAGTCCTTAGTGGAACTCCAGATCTAGTGCAAGAGATAAGGGTGTTGGGGCCACTTGGCAATAGTGATCATAGCATGATCGCCTTTGATTTAATTAGTGAAGGAGGGATAGTAAGGAAATCCACAGTACTACCTTTTAACTTTCGAAAGGGAGACTATGATAAAATGAGGAAAACAGTTAAGAAAAAACTAAAAGAAGCAGTTGCAAAGGTTAAAGACGTACATCAAGCTTGGGTGTTGTTGAAAAATACTATCTTGGAAGCCCAGACCAGCTGTATTCCACGCTTTAAGAAAAGTGGAAGGAAGTCCAAAAAACTGCCAGCATGGTTTAAAGGTGAGGTCAGAGAGGCGGTCGTTGCCAAAAAAGCATCTTTCAGGAAATGGAAAAAAGAGCCAAACGACGAAACCTGGAAACTGCACAAGCACTGGCAAGTCAAATGCAAGGCATTGATAAGGCAGGCAAAGAGAGAATTTGAGAAGAAGCTTGCTGCGGAAGCAAAAGCGCGAAATAAAGACCTTTTCAAGTACATTCATAGCAAAAAACCTGTGAGAGAGTCAGTTGGTCCATTAGATGATAAAGGTGTTAAAGGAGCACTAAGAGGCGACAAGGCGATAGTGGAGAGACTGAATGAATTCTTTGCTTCGGTCTTTACTGAGGAAGATGTAGGGATGTTACCCATGACTGAAGTGGTATTTAAAGGTGCAGAAGAATTGAAGGAAATATCGATACATCGGGAAGATGTCTTACAACTATTAGATAAACTGAAGAGTAGCAAATCACCTGGGCCGGATGGTATACATCCAAGGGTGTTGAAAGAACTGAAATATGAGATTGCAGACCTGCTATCAGTAATCTGTTAACTATCATTAAAATCATCTCTAATACCTGAAGATTGGAGGATCGCCAATGTAACACCAATTTTTAAAAAGGGTTCCAGGGGTGATCCGGGAAACTACAGGCCGGTGAGCCTGACGTCAGTACCGGGAAAAATGGTAAAAACCATCATAAAGAATAAAATTACTCAGCATGTAGATAGTCACGACCTAATGGGAGACAGTCAACATGGCTTTAGACAAGGAAGATCTTGTCTTACTAATCTGTTATGTTTTTTGAAGGAGTGACTAAACAGGTGGACAAAGGTGAGTCGGTTGATATTGTGTATCTGGACTTTCAGAAAGCCTTTGACAAGGTCCCTCATCAGAGACTTTTGGCAAAACTAAAGAGTCATGGGATAGGAGGCAGTGTACTATTGTGGATCAGGAACTGGTTAAAAGATAGAAAGCAGAGGGTAGGGCTAAATGGCCAATTTTCCCAATGGAGAAAGGTGAATAGTGGTGTACCCCAGGGATCTGTGCTGGGCCCGCTGCTTTTTGACATATTCATAAATGACCTGGAAAGTGGAATAACGAGTGAGGTTATCAAATTTGCAGATGACACAAAACTATTTAAAGTTGTTAAAACCCAAGAGGATTGTGAAAAATTGCAAGAGGATCTTGATAAATTGGAAGACTGGGCATCAAAATGGCAGATGAAATTTAATGTGGACAAGTGCAAGGTTATGCACCTAGGGAAGAACACGATGCAAGGTTCCACATTAGGAACCACCACCCAGGAAAAAGATTTAGGCGTCATTGTGGATACCATGTTAAAACCCTCGGCCCAGTGTGCAGCGACGGCCAAGAGAGCAAATAGAATGCTAGGTATGATAAGGAAAGGAATGGAAAATAAAACAAAAGATATTATAATGCCTCTATATCGTTCCATGGTGAGACCGCACCTTGAATATTGTGTGCAATTCTGGTCGCCGTATCTTAAAAAAGATATAGCGATTTTAGAAAAGGTTCAGAGAAGAGCCACCAAAATGGTAAAGGGGATGGAAGGATACTCCTATGAAGAAAGTCTAAAAAGGTTAGGGCTCTTTAACCTGGAAAAGAGACGGCTGAGGGGAGATATGATAGAAGTCTATAAATTAATGAACGGAGTGGAACGGGTAAACGTAGATCGATTGTTTACCTTATCAGAATATAGAAAGACTAGGGGACATGCAATGAAGCTACAGGGTAAACTATTTAAGACTAATAAAAGAAAATATTTTTTCACTCAACGTGTAATCAAACTCTGGAATTTGTTACCGGAGGATGTAGTAAAGGCTGTTAGTGTAGCTGGGTTTAAAAAAGGTTTGGACACGTTCCTGGAGGAAGGGTCCATAAACCATTATTAAGAAGTGACCGAAGATATCAATGCTTGACCCAGTACAAGCATTGTGGAACTTGTGTCTCTTGGGGAAACTGCTAGGTACATATGACCTAGATTGGCCACTGTTGGAAACAGAATACTGGGCTTGATGGACCTTGGTCTGACCCAGTATGGCATATCTTATGTTCTTATGTTCATAGCCCATTTCCAGTCCTACCCCCCATCAGCCCATTTCCAGTCTTAGCCCCCCCCCCCAATAGCCCAGGTAGATTTAAAAAAAAACAACTTGCTGCTGCTGCTGCCATGGCAGCGGCAGAATCGAGCATCCCGCGGGGCCCCCCCTGCCCGGCAGAGTCCTCCATGCAGCCTCAGCTCCCTCAGCGCGGGCTTTTCAGAGCCGCGAAGGGAGAGTTTCCCTTTCTCGTGGCTCTGTTTAAGCCCGCAGGGCTGATGGGAAACAGGAAATCCTGTTTCCCATCAGTGCCAGTGGCTTAACAGAGCCGTGAGAGAGAAGCTCTCTCCCTTCGTGGCTCTGAAAGCTGGCACTTAGGGAGCTGAGGCCGCATGGAGGACTCTGCCAGGCAGGGGGGGGGGCCCCGCGGGATGCTCAATTCTGCCGCTGCCATGGCGGCAGCGGCAGCAGCAGCAACATTTTTTTTTTTTAAATTTACTGGCAGATGCAGAATGTTGTTTGCGCGGGGCCCCCTGAAATGCGGGGCCCTGTGCAAACAACATTCTTGCACAATGGATGGGACGACCCTGCCTAGCAGTGCACCAACTGAGAGAGGGATAGCAGTAGAGAAGGAACCACCAGAACAGACACTGAAGGAGCAATGGGAAAGATAAGAAGAGAACCAGGACAGTATAGAGCCCCTAAAACCAAGTCAGGAAATGTATCAATGAAAAGGTGGTGTCAAAAGCAGCAGAAAGGTCAAGAAGAATGACGGCTGAGTAAAGGCCTTTGGATTTAGCCAGGAACAAGTCGCTGGAGACTTTAGCAAGGGATGTTTCCGTAGAATGTAAGGGAGGAAAGCCAGCCTGAAATGGATCGAGGAGGACTTGAGATGATAGAAAATCAAGGCAATGGCAGAGAACTGCACATTCTAGAATTTTGGAAATGAATGGAAGAAGGCAGATGGGTCGATAATTAGGACAAGTAGGGTCAAGTGAAGGTTTCTTGAGGAGAGGTATGACCAGAGCATGCTTGCAGGATGCAGGGAAAGTTGCAGTAGAGAATGATGAGGTTGAGAATGTGTGTGTGGAAGGTATGACAAAGGGGGAGATGCAATTAAGGAAATGGGTGGAGATAGGATCAGAGGAGAAGGTAGACAGTTTAGAGGAGGAAAGAAGAAGACAGATTTCCTCTTCAATAATCTTAGAAAAGGAATAAAGAGTAACAGAGATTGAGGGGAAAAGTTGGTATTGAAGAGAGGGAAGAGGGATGAAGCTGATCTTGAGGGGAACTGGAGTGTAATCTTGTGGACTTTATCATGGAAATAGTCAGCAATGATTTGGGCAGAAAGAGAAGGGAGGGTCGGAGGCGGAGATACCTTGAGAAGAGAGTTGAGAGTAGAGGAGATGACGGGGGGGGGGAGGGGGGGTCAGAGGCAAGAGAGTTAGATGGATATAGTAGTTTTGTTTGGTGAGTGCTATGGCAAATTGGAAGGAAGGAAGCATGAATTTGAGGTGAAGAAAGCCAGAAAGGGAGCAGGATTTCAGCCAAATGCTCAGTGATAACTTGTTTATCACATATATTACTTATTTTGCCTTGAAAAAAGGTAGCAAACAGCTACACAGACAGGGAGGGATTAGGCTGAAGTTTTATTTTATCCTGCAAGATCGATGATGCCAATTGAAATAATGATTGTGATTGCGATGATGCCTGCAAAATCACTCTTTCATAACATTTATTTATTTTATTTATTTTACAGACTTTATATATCGCCCAAGACCGAGGTATCAGGGCGGTGTACAATAAAGAAAAAGCGGCTGCAGGCGGGTTGAAAGAGAGAAAGGAACGCCATTCAAAGACAGGAAAGAACTAGAGAGATACAAATAGAAGGACAGAGAGAGGAAGGACAGGGATAATACGACTAGACACTTGAACACGAGGGGAAGGGGATGAGGGGGTGGAATGTGGCAGTGAGGCTAATATGTCTGTCATGGAGGTGCTGGAAGATTGAGAGTCTGAAAAAAGGGACTAAGATATCTGTCATGGAGAAGCTGGGGGGCCAAAAGCCTGAAAGAAAAGACGGGTCTTAAGGAGTACTTTGAAACGGGGAAAGGAGGGCTCAGTGCGGAGTGCGTGGGGAAGGGAGTTCCACAGAGCGGGGGCTAGGAAGAAAACGCAGAATGACGGGTAAGTTCAAGGTGGGCCTGAGATGGAGAGGGAAGGAAAAGACGGTTGGTATGGGACGAGCGGAGGAGACGAGGAGCAGGCTGATGATAGATAAGATCAGAAAGATATTGAGGAATGCTGGTGTGGAGAACTCTATGAGTGGTGATGAGATACTTGTAAATGAACCTAAATTTAATGGGAAGCCAGTGAAGGGAGAAAAGACAGGGGGTAATGTGGTCAGAAGGGGAGGAGAAGGTGAGTAAGCGGGCAGCAGTGTTTTGAAGGAGCTGAAGACGATGGAGTTGATATGAGGGAAGACCAGCAAAGAGGGAATTACAGTAATCCAAGTGAGAGGTTACCAGGGAGAGAACTAGAGTGGTGAGGGATTTAGTGGAAAGAAAGGGCCGGAGGGAGCGAATGCGGCGAAGATGGAAGAGACAACTACGGATGAGGGAGGAGATATGAGGGTGAAAGGAGAGGGAGGAATCCAGGGTAACACCCAGGTAACGGAGGGAAGAAACGACAGGGATGGGGAAAGAGGACATCGTAGGGGCCAGGATGGGAGGAGACGCGGTGAAAGAGAACCAGATGGCAGAGGATTTCGAGGGATTAACACAGAGAAAATTATCAGAAAACCAGGATGCTATAAGACTGAGGCAGGCGTTGAGTGCAGAGAGGTCCGGGGAGGCAGAGCTAGTGTGGTGGACAAGGAGAATGTCGTCTGCGTAGAAGTAAAAGGAGATACCGGACTGTTGAATGAGAACGGCCAGGGGGGGCAAGGAAAACATTAAAGAGTAGAGGGGCGAGGATAGAACCTTGTGGAACGCCACAGTGTAGGGGGGAGGGGGCGGAAGCAGAGGAGCCAAAGTGAACAGCGAAGGAACGAAGGGAAAGAAAAGACCGAAACCAGTGCAGCACAGTGCCTCGAATACCAGAATCAGACAAACGATTAAGGAGAGTGCGGTGGTCAATAATATCAAAGGCGGCGGAGAGATCTAGAGAGACAGCAATGGATAAGTCACCCCGGTCGTGAGAGCGGTGAAGTTCGCTGAGAAGAACAAGAAGGATAGTTTCAGTGCTGTGCCCAGGCCTAAAACCAGATTGACGGGGGTGAAGAAAGAGGGTAGAATCAAGGTGCGCGGAAAGCTGGGTGAAAAAGGAAAGGGAGGTTTGAGACAGGACGCCAGTTTGCGGGAAGACTAGGATCAAGGGAAGGTTTCTTGAGAAGAGGACGGAGCAAGGCGTGTTTCCAGGAGGTGGGAAAGCTGCCGGAGGAAAGACTGGTGTTGACTATGGCAAGGATAAATGGCAAAAGCTTAAGAGAGGGATCGAGGAGCCAGGAAGAAGGGAGAGGATCGAGTGGACAGGTTGATTTGTGAAAAGAGGAAATTGCCTTGAGGAGCTCTGCAGAGGTGACAGGGCTGAAGGAACACCATGTGTGAGGGAAGGTACTGGAGGGGGGAGGGGAGAGGATGGCGGAGGAGTCGGAGAGGGAAGGGGGAGGGGAGAGAGGAGGGGGACAGAGGGGAAAGGAAGAGCGAAGGGACTGGATCTTATTAACAAAAAAAGAAGCTAGGGTCGTCGGACTGGGGGCAGTGGGAGGAGGCGCTGATGGAGGGGGGCAGGATGAGGGAGAAGACAGAGAATGGAGAATGCCCAGAAAGCAGTATCTAGGTTTGGGAAGTGAAATCCTGGTGTTCTGTATAGCAGGGAACAGCACTCTGTAGTTCCACAGGCCAGTATCTTAACATTTTTTTTTATGTCATCAACCCAGACTGCTCTCTGTTTTCATCTGTCTCTTTCACTGTCTTTCCACCAGAACATCCGAGTCTATTGTCAGAAGATCTCATTCAATCATCTATAAACTGAAAAAACTGAGGCACAGAAAGGTAAAGTGACTTGCTTAAGACTTACTGTAGGTCAATGGCAAGGAAAAGAATTAAGAGCTGCACTAAACAATCCTACAAATAAACCAGGCTGTAGTTTATAAATTATAACCCATAGCATGGAAATTATAAAACCAGTCGCACAGAATCATCTTTAAAGGTAGGTGATGTGCAGTGATATATAACTGTCTGTTTTGCATATTCACACCCAGGAGACACTTCACTAATGCTGGGAGGGTTTATAACTGTTTCCTTTTACTCTTTATGGTTTATTAATCAGCAGCTGCCAGTCAGGAAGGATGAAGATGTCACAGACTCACCTCATCTGGATCCTGCTCCTCTGGATAAAGGGTAAGAAGAAAACTTTCGTGCTGGATTTAAAACAAATGAAAGCAATGAATGGAAATTTACCAGCAAGTTGTTGTTCAATCAATATTCTACCTATATATAAATTGTGATTCATTTAAATTTTTAATCATGTTATACAGTATCTGATGTAGAATTTTACAAACCTGTATATATATATTTTCTTTCTTCAGATTGCAGTGGGCAGATTGTGCTGACTCAGTCTCCAGAATTTTTATCGGTGTTTGTGGGCGACACAGTCACCATGAGTTGTAAAGCCAGTGAAGGTATTAGCATCTATGAAGCCTGGTACCAACAGAAAAACGCACAGGCTCCGAAGCTTCTTATCTCTGCTGCTTCCACCCGTGCCTCTGGGATCCCAGAGCGCTTCAGCGGCAGTGGATCTGGGACTGATTTCACTCTCACAATCAGAGGAGTTCAAGCTGACGATGCTGCAGTTTATTACTGTCAGCAGGGTTATAGCACCCCTCTCACAGTGCTACAGACCCGTACAAAAACCTCCCTGTAGTGTCTGGCTAATACTGATGGGCTTTTAATACCCTTTTCAGCACTAAGTTTGATTTAAGAATTCATTAGCTAATGCAGGGTACAGAGGAAGCAAACTCTTTAAATGAGGAATACATAAATTTATTACATAAATTCAAAGAGCGAAGAGAACCGAATGACGACAACCAGCCAATTGAAGATGTTGCAAGGAGTAGGTTTTTTATTTTATCACAGGCCATTCACATTCCACCCAGCATGACCGTGCTTTGATGCATGACTTCCTCAAGGGTGTAGATTAAGTTGGTCATATATATATATAAATATATGTATATAATCAATAATCAAATGATCTCCAAAGTCTTCCATTGGTGGATTGTCATCATTCAGTTCACAGCATTTTTGGGGGTGTGAGTGCTTTCCTGGACTGCTGCTTAAATAATTTTATATCCATCCATTTTTTATTTTTAATATTATCCATGAGGATTGTCTTCCATATGGTGTACAGATAGGAAAATGGGCATTTAGGTCTGCATGTTTAAAACTACAGTATTTTATAAATGTTTTGCTGAACATGGAGTCTTTTACAAACTATGTACAGCTCTGTATTTATTTATTTATCAGATTTTGCTATACCATTTTTTTTACCAGTAAAAACGGTTTTCATAAAACTAGGCAAAAACATAGACCTCTAGCATGCACTTGAGTTACATGGAACATTGATATGAATAGGAGTTTATGGTGGCTTAATATATAACTTATCTTACAGATGATATTGATAATGGGGGTTGATAGTAGTTGTTGCGATCTGTAGGGGAGATGAAGGAAGTGTAAAGGGGTTTTCTAGGTGGGGAGTGTTTCATCTGGGGTTGGAGGACTGTGTCAATCGGGGGGGGGGGGGGATGCTGAGATATTTCACGTAGGAGTTGCAGGGAGGATGGGAGGGAATATCCTATAAAAGGAGTCCATGTATTTGGTGCCACACATAACAGAGAATGACATTTTCTAAATGAAGACATTCAAAAGAGAGTTGTTTCGCTAGGATGCTTCTATATATACAAGTAGCGCTATCTTCACATACATAAACACTGTCCATCTATTGATACAGTCATGCGGCAGCACCTACATGTGAAAGAAGCAGGTTTTGTGAGGCTGCACATGCTACAGTCTTCTTCCAGGGAGGGGTTTGGAACGGCAGAGAGCTAAGCACAGTTTGACCCACAAACACTCCTTCAAACTTCAGGTTCAAATATGAAATGAATGAGGATTATGAATGATTAGAAGCAGGTTTAATGGCTGATCGAGAAATTTTCCAAGATATATGTGTCCTGCCATTCTAAAATACGGGAAACATGTATAACATGCACAGAACACGCCTCCTGTACATGTGTGCTGTGTGCTACATCAATATAAAGAGCACCTTTTCTGCATGAGGACTTTTACATGTAAATTCACTTTTTACTTGTGTAAACAGTTCCTAAGGCTACTAAAATGTATTCCCGTATCTGCAATATACTGCACAATATTTTTAGATTGCACAGAACAAATAATATTCAGCATTCCTAAGCACAAATCTCATTCTTAAGTACTGAGGATTTCTCTATGTCTTTAATCATCAACTCTGCACTTATCATAAACCCCTGACAGTAGTCAAGCTAACAAATATTTCAATTTGATATCAGTGATAGTGGAATATGTCTAGCTCATGTCATATATATAGGGGTAATTTTAAAAGGTGACACCTGGATTTAAGTGTCAAGAATGAATGTAAAGGTCATTATTGTAGTCATTTATATGCATATAGCCACCTATGTGTGTAAATTATCTCATAAAATACCAACTGGCATAAAAGCTGAACAAGCCTATACCAACTTCACTAATTCCAAATCCCATGGCTGATGTTGTCAGCGGGAAACTTAAACCAATACTCTACACTATGTTCTGTTCATTTCTTTTCTGGGTTTGCGAGGGAAAGGGTGAGCTGTGTGGAAACCTTTGGGTGAGCTGCACACTAGGAAACTTAAACAACAGGTGAAAAATATCATCAGGCATAGGAATAAATAAAGCAAATAATAGGAAACTTAGGGCTCAGGCAGAGAGAGAGGCTGGGCTGACTTAGGCTGTGCGCTGTAGACTCTTCAGCAGAAGACAGACTCCATAGTGAGGGGTTTGACTCTGAAAGTTTTCTTTCAAACTCCCTTTCTCCACACATGTACCCTCCTCCCCAGGGCTGTATCAAGGGCTGTGCAAGCGGTGCAGCCACACAGGGCACAAGCACAGAAGAGAGTGCTGATATCGTCACTGGGCTTCCAGGAATCTCAAAAAGAGCGAGTTACTGCATGTGGTTGGGGCGGAGAGGGGCACCAGACTCGTTAGTCACACAGGACACATTTCTAGCTTGGCATGGTCCTGCCCCCCCAAGCTTGGTCTCAAAACTCCTAGTAGCACTCCCACCCCATCTCAGGACTTACATTAACATAACTCTTTCTTAACAGTCCCCTTAGCTCTCTTTCTGATCTTCCTATATACCTTCCCAGTTCTCTTGTCCTTCTCAGCCTCCCTCCACCCAGTCCCCTCCTCCTCTTCCACCTCCCTGGCACTGACAAGTACAAGCATAGGAGGAGCACAGTGGTTGCGCGTCGGGCCACATTTTCTTCCTCTGTGGCCTGGCACTGACTGAGGAGTACTGCGACTATGCGGCCCTGACTGCTGAATTTGAATCACATGGGACACTGTAGAGCTCCACTGGTTCAAACTCAGCTGTCAGTAGCAGCCTGCAGAGAAGGAAGACATGGCCCAATGTGCAACTGCTGTGCTCCCCCTCAGATGCCCCTCAAGACATAAGAAAAGCAGCTTTTCCATTGTCAGTTTTACGGCTCTGCCGGCAGCCAGTCTGGCCACATGAAACCAGCCAGTTGGCAACCCTAGAAAATACCCACATGATTCCTTTTTACCACCTCTAAAGTACGGTTTCAACTGGTCAAAAGTAATTCTGCTCATTCCCATAATTTAAACAGTTATTAGATTGCTCCTAATTAAAAATACAGTTTTGCTTATTCTTGTTTAGTAAACATGATACCAGTTATTAGCAAGCCTCTCTCTTCTCTGGGACGAGGACTGCTCCATTGCAAGCTCTGCTTGGCACCTTGAATCTGTTGTTTTTTGTGAGTCCTATCTGCCTCTTTATATACATTTATTTATTTATCATTGTTAGTGTGCTCTTTTACCTCATTCGTACCTTTTGCACTATTGTTCAGCTTTTCTCAGCTCTCTCTTGCTCCTCTCCATAACTAACTGCAACTTTCCTTCTACTATCTGGTCTGTCTGTGGAGGCCAAGTTAACATTTAATTCAATGTCTATCCCAGCTCTGTCTCCATTGCTGCAGAGTTTTAAATTGTTCCTGTCTCTGCTCTAAATCTACCTGAGTGACTAACCCCTCTCCCCCTGCTGAGGTATTGTATAACCCCTTCCACGTGTGTTTAGCTCTGCCTCTCTCTCCTCTGCTTTACTGCCAGCTTCGGCACTCTTGTGCCGGCTTGTGAGTCTTAGGTGTCCATTGAAATATGTATTTTATCATTCTTAGTGTTCTGTTTCTTTATCTATAAGCTTGTTCAGTTTTCCCCATTCCTACCTGTCTCCTAGATATCCTCACAACTTTTAACCCAAACCCTCCCATCTACCCAACCACACCCATGGCACCAAACAAGACTATTATGTTCATCTGACTAACTCTCTTGTCTCTGACCCTCGCCGTCTCTTTACTACTCTTAACTCTCTCCTCAAGGTGCCTCTGCCTCTGACCCCTCCCTCCCTCCCTTTCTGCCCAAACCCTGGCTGACTATCCATGACAAAATCCACAAGACCACTCTCCAAGTCCCAACAAATTCACATACTTCCCCTCATCCCCCTCTTCACTCCCAACTTTCCCCCTCTACCTCCTCTACCCTTTCTTCCTTTTCTATGATCTCTGAAGAGGAAACCGCACACCTTCTTTCCTCCTCCAAACTCACTTCCTGCTCCTCTGATCCTATTCCCACCCGTATCCTAAGCCCCATCTCCTGCACTATAGTTACACATCTCCTCAAGAAACCCTCACTTAGGGTGCCAATTTTTGAAAGAGAAAAACCCGCCACCTGTGGCTAGTCACGCTCCACCCATGCCCACCCCTACCCCACCTTTACCCGCCCCTGCCCCACCCCCTGTCCTCCCCCACCCCACCCTTACTCCACCTACTGTCCCCAAAAAAATTGCTGAGAGGGCAGTGTGCAAACTGAACAAGCAAGACTTCTACACATTCATAAACAGAAATTCTATACTGACAGAATCCGCAGCATTGGTTGTACACACACACACACACACACACAATACAGACAGGTCTTCATCAATGAATGAGCACAAAACAAAAAGAGAAATATATAGACAAAAATTAAACTGAAACCCCAAGAAGACAGACTCTGCATGCAGTGTAAAAGCAGATAAATACGTAAGAGATGCAGCTCCCCATACTGTGTAAAATATAAAGATAGTACAAAGTCCAATCATTAAATTGAAAATAAAATTATTTTTTCTACCTTTGTTGTCTGACCATTTTATTCTCTGATCATGCTGGTTCCGATCTGAGGCTTCCGTTTTCCCATCTTTTCTTAGCTCGTTTTCTATGATCTATAGTCCATCTGCCATTTCTTGTCTCTTCTTTTCTTCACTTCCTTCCATCAGCCTATTTCCAGTCCCAGTGCCCCCTCCCCATTACCCAGTCACTTACCAGTATCATTCCCAGCTGTCAGCTCCCTCTGAGCCCCCTCCTTACCTCCTCTGTCAGCTCCTTTCCGGTCACCTCCTTCCCCCCTCTTTCAGCTCTCTTCCAGCCCTCACCTTCCACCTGTCAATTCCTTCTGTCACCTCTTTCCCCTTGCAACCGCTGCTCCTGCTTCTTATAGAGCAGTGGCTGCAATAAAGTTAAGTTAAAAAGAAAATTAAACCTGTGTGGAGCCTTCTTCCCCCCCCCTTGTGCAATTTCACATCCCCCAGTGCAGTTTCCCTTCCCTAGTGCAGCTTCCCCCCCCCCCATAGTGCAGCTTCACACCCCCCTCCCTTGCAGCCGCTGCTCCTGCTTCTTACAGAGCAGCGGCTGCAATAAAGTTAAGTAAAAAAGAAGAGAAAACCTGGGGGGGGCGGAGCCCGATGTCCAGCGGGATGGTCGCATAACGCTGAGGCTCCCGAGAGGCCTACTCAGAATCCTGAATTAACACCGGACATACTTGAATTTCTGCTCTGATCTTACCGGGGCACATTGGTGAGATGGCGGGGACCAAACCTACACGCCTGGAATTTGGATCTCCAGCGGCTTCTCACGGCAAACGCTCCAAAACTGAACCCCCGTCCCCGCAGAAGGGGCTGGCTCTACGCGAGGGCCCCGAAATGCAGCAGGAGATCCTCGCAGAGATCAGAGGGGTTAAAGACCTCGTGCAGTCAAACGGGGAAGCACTCCGAGCGCTGCGGGAAGATCTTGGTGTATTGCAAGGCAGGCTAGAGGGGCTCTCCTCGCGTCAGGACAAAATGGAGAGCATATTGGACTCCCATGTGGTCCGGCTGTCCAAACTCGACAAAGTTGAACGTCAGGTGCGGGCCTTGCAGAAAGAAGTGGAAGATGGCAATAATAGAGCGCGCCGCAACAACCTACGACTAGTGGGCATACCGGAGGGAGCGGAATCGGGAGACATGAAGGAGTTTTTATATAAAATCCTCCCTTCTCTGCTCCAAATCACCTTTACCAAAGAATTGGAGATAGATCGCGCTCATCGTGTACCCACAAACATAACGCTCAACAGGAAGACCCCGCGGCCTATCATCTTTCGACTTTTGAGATATCAACATGTGGAGCAAATTCTCAGCGCCTCTCGGGCAAAGGGCCATATGGAGTTTGAGAGCCACAAGATCTCCTTCTATCCTGACTTGGCTAAACCCACGGTTGATCGCCGAAAGCGCTTTCTGGAATTCCGGCCGAGGCTTCAACAATTACAAGCACGCTATGGCCTGATGTACCCGGCCAAGCTCCGAGTCACGCTTCACAATCAGACAAGAACATTTGAGGACCCTGATCTACTAGCGGAGTTTTTGGATGCTAAAGAAGCCGACTTGATGCGCTGACTTCCAGAGTATTCCTACCAGTGTTCTCATATCCGCTGTACCTGCCATCTTGGATTTGCCACGGTTCAGCAAAGAGTCTGTCGAGGGCGGTTTGTCGCCTTATTTTGATGATATTTGTGACCCGACTCCATCTACCCAGAGTAGCCTCGATGAATATCAGAGACAGTGTTAATTATGGACTCTGGTGTTTCTTTTCCCTTTTTTTCATGTCTCTATCCTCCTCTCTAGGGCCTCCTCCCGCAGACATATGGTCGCCATATTCATTGGGGGTTTTGCTTCTTCTCTAAGTTACTTTGGTACATGCTTTTCAATATGGGGTGTATTAGCCAGTATACTCGGTGATTATGTCATTATTGTACAGATTCTGCTTATGTTGTATGTTTTCAAGCGCCCTTACCTAATATGTCTATTACCGATTGATGGCACCATGTAAGATTTTATCATTGAACGTAAAAGGCATCAATAATCCGATAAAACGGAAGAAAATCCTGAGCTATCTAAGTCATGAAGCTGCAGACCTGATTTTCCTCCAAGAAACGCATTTAAATTCGAAGGAAACTCTTAAACTCAATATTAAACCTTACATGGTGGCCGCCTATTCCCCAGCTGTTTCTAAGAAATGTGGGGTTGCCATACTGGTTAGGAAATCTCTGCATGCTACTATTATTGCGACTAGCTCAGATACAGCAGGCAGATGGTCCAGGGCTCACCTCAAGATAGGTAACCTTGAAGTTACATGTATATGCCTTTATGCTCCTAATGTAGATGACCCTGCCTTTTTTGCTACCATTGCTCAGGTTGCGCAGGCCTCTGCTAATACTTCATGATAATTGGGGGGGATTTCAATTTAGTTCTTGATCCCCTGATTGACAAACAGCCGCCTAGGACGAGTGGTCCCCCCAAGAGTCACACCACGCTTACCTCTATGATCAAAGATCTTGCTTTAGTCGATCTATGGAGGTTACTACACCCCAATGAGCTTGACTTTACCTTCTTCTCTCTTCCCCTCATAAATCCCAGTCTCGCATAGATTTCTTTCTAATATCAAAACTGTTAGTTTCTCAGGTGGACACTGCAAAGATTCACTCCCAACATATCTCAGATCACGCTGCTATTTCTTTTCAATTACACACCACTGCGCCTCCAGGGAATTCGGGGGCCTGGTTCTTTGATAGAGCCCTATTAACTCAACCAGAGTTCCAGTTAGAAATTCGAGCAGCCATACAAGATTACTTTCACTTTAATTTACCCCAGGACACTGCAAATTGGGCTTGGTGGGAGGGTTTTAAAGCGGCCATTCGTGCAACGATCACTAGTTATCAAATTCGCCTGCGGAAACAACGCAACCAGCAGCTCCTTATACTAGACCAACAAATCAAAGCAGGCGAACGAGTTCTAACTTCACGTACTGATCCATGCGTCTTAGTTCGCTTACAGCGTCTCCGTTTTCAATATAATGCAATCCTTTCAACTGCAGCTTCTCAGAGTATTGCACTTCAACAAGGGACATACTACCGTGAAAGCAACCGAGCCGGTCGACTTTTAGCCAACGCCTTGAAAGGTCAAAAAGAAGCCAAACGCGTAGCGGCCCTTCGCGCCCCACAGGGAGGGGGCATACTGACTACAGACTCCGATATCGTAGAACTCTTTCGGGATTTCTATACCCGTCTATATCAATCTGAATGTGAGTTCTCATCCGAGACCTTCGAGCGCTTGTTTTCTGGTATTCAGCGGCCGACCCTTTCTGAAGCTGATATGGATGCGCTGGATGAACCCTTCTCTACTTCAGAGATCCATTCTGCCCTAAAACGAACAGCCTCGGGTCGAGCCGCCGGGCCTGATGGTCTCCCGACAGAATTCTACAGAACGTTCAGTGCAGATTTAGTTCCATACTTAAAACTTTACTTTACTGCCCTTGCGGCAGATACATCCTCTTTGGGATCCTTTTCTGCAGCTAATGTGGTAGTTTTTGAGAAAGAAGGCAGAGACCCGCTGCTAACCGCCAACTACCGTCCAATCTCCCTACTTAATGCCGATTATAAGATCTTCGCAACGATCTTGGCCACCCGGCTATCTGACAGGATGGCCACCTTAGTCCATCCCGACCAATGCGGTTTTATACCCGGCCGTTCCACCGCTGACAATGCTCGGACCTTGTGCCATGTGCTATCCAGTGCTGCCAATTTAGACCACCCATGGGTGGGTCTTTCCCTAGATGCTGAAAAAGCCTTTGATCGCCTAGAATGGCCCTTCTTATTTGCAGTTCTCCGATGGTATGGCTTTGGAGAGGGCTTCCTCCGATACCTCCAAGTCATGTATTCTCAACCCGTTGCCAGTATTTGTGTAAATGCCATTAAGTCTCGGCCTTTTAATCTCCAAAGAGGCACGCGTCAAGGTTGCCCCCTATCACCAATGCTCTTTGATCTAGCTCTTGAACCCCTCGCCCTCCTTATTAGACAGTCCGCACGTATTCGAGGTGTCCCCTTCAGTCACAGAGAGATTAAACTCTCTGCATATGCAGATGACCTTATGCTCTTCGTATCCCTTGATTCGGTCCCAGCAGTTTTGGACCTGATTGATGGATACTCGCAATTATCGGGCTATAAAATAAACTGGACCAAATCCGTAGCATTTCCACTGAACTGCTGGGTACATGAGGCTGACATGCAGGCCTTTCCTTTCCTTTGGCAATCCCGCATGGTGAAATATCTTGGGGTCCACTACTGTTCTCCTTTAGAAGACACTATTAGTTTTAATGCCAAGGAGGTAGTCTCCAAAGTCCGTGAGCTCACAAATCGTTGGTCTCCCTTATCCCTTACATGGTGGGGCCGCCTAGAAACCGTGAAAATGATGATAGTCCCCAAAGTGAACTATATTTTAGAAATGCTGCCCTGCTTACTCCCGCTACACACCTACAAAGACATTGAGGGCCTTCTCGTCCGTTATCTCTGGCAGGGCAAACCACCACGGGTAGCTAAACAAAAACTACAGTCTGCAAAGGAACTAGGGGGTACCCGCTTTCCTGATTTTCTCAGATATCATCAAGCCTTCCTACTTAAACAAGGTGCCCGATGGCTAGCTGCCTCAACAGACAACAGACCAGTTTGGCTTGACATTGAAGAGGAGCTAAGTAGCCCAATTCCGTTGATCCATCTCCCCGGTATGTCCCATCAAGTAGACACCCGCCATCCCCCAATGATTGTCGATACTCTTGCGGCCTTTAACACTCTCATTCTGTCACTGGGCCCAAACGTATGTCCTCAGGACGGACTCCCGCTGTGGAATAACCCCAGAATTCAAGTCCTAAATAAAACGATCGCATGGAAACCCTGGTACTCTAGGGGGATCTGGACACCCCAACAACTCTTCTCTGCAGCTCGTTGGAAGACCTTTTCTGATTTACAAAAGGAATTTGCGTTACCAGCGAAACATTACTTTCAATTGATGCAGCTTCAACACTGCCTCAAAAGTGCTCAAATCCTGCCGCCCTCTGCCCCTACTGAGGACGGGCTATTAGAACTAATTCACTCTATTAGTAGTACACATGGGGTAGCCTCTAACTTTTATAAACTATTATGTCAGGGTACCGATACTGCTACTTGTAGAGCTCAACAAGCCTGGGAACGCGAACTGCAAACCACTTTAACCCCTGTGCAATGGAGCGTTTTCTGGAGCAAAGTAGTGCGGGTTTCCCGATCTGCCTCTGTTACCCAAACTCTCTTCTTTTTTGCACATAGATGCTTTTATACTCCAGAAAGAATAGCCAAATGGAACACAACTGCCAGGGACCAGTGTTGGTCTTGCCATACTGCTGTGGGAACCCTTGCTCATGTTATTTATGAATGTCCTCAACTGCAGGTTTACTGGGGGCGGGTCTGGGGTCGTATTCAATCCATCTTACACCTCCATGAGCCTCTTTCTTGGAAGATTGTGGGACTCCGCTCAGTGGCGGAGGTCCCCTCTCTTCCTAAGAAGGGTCGCTTTCTCCTTGATTTCATGCTGGGTATAGCCATATGTTTAATCACGAGGAATTGGAAGGATAGCTCTCGAATTACTGCCAATGAATGGTGGAACCTCGTCTGCTTATATAGTAAATATGAGCAGATATCTCGGAGAGCTATTCCCCATACCCAAACTCACTCTCGCTTGTCTAAATGGCAGATGCTCAATGATTATGTACAATCTGCTCATTGCTCCGACATGTCTGTTTAATGTATACTCATCATGTTTCAGATCACCGTTAGGTTTTGTACCACAATAATGTCAGTACACGCCCGTTTTCGGGAATGATTAGTTTCTAGAGAAGAAGCAGGGGGAGGGGGGTGGCAGGGGTTTACTTTGGTGTATGTATCACATTCTATGTATGTATCTGTCTTTTAGCTGTATGTCTTCCTTTCCTTTGTTGTTATAAAACGAAAATAAAGCATTTAAAAAAAAAGAAGAGAAAATCTGGGAGGAGCCTTCCGCCCCCCCCCCCCAGTGCAGCTTCACCCCTCCCCCTTAGTGCAGCTTCACCGCACCCCCTTAATGCAGCTTCACCACCCCCCCCCCCTTAGTGGAGCTTCACCCCCCCCCCCCCTTAGTGCACCTTCACCCCCTTACAGCCACTGCTTCTGCTTTTTACAGGGCAGCGGCTGCAATAAAGTCAATTTGAAAAGGAAAGACAACCTATGAGGAGCCCTTTGGTCCTAGGAAACTCCTTCTGCAGCGCCCGGGCTGAAAAGGAAGTGACATCAGAGGGGACAGACGCTGCAGAAGGCATTTCCTAGGACCGGAGGGCTCCTCACAGGTTGTCTTTCCTTTTCAAATTAATTTATTGCAGCCGCTGCTCTGTAAGAAGCAGGAGCAGCGGCTGCACGGGGGATCGGGAATCGTGGAACGCGGGAGAAAAGCCTGTTTTCTGCTCTGGCTGCTCCCGATCTCGCGGTCAGAGCAAAAAACCTGTTTTTCAAGTGCCGGTTTTGTATCTCTACCAGCAGCTGGCCTGGCCACGGAAAAACCGACTGGTTGGCAACCCTACCCTCACTTGATCCCTACATGTCCTTCTAGCTATCAATCCATCTCCCTCCTCCCGTACGTTTCTAAACTACTCGAATGCATGGTTCACCGCTGTTGCCTTCACTTTCTCTCCTCTCAAGCCCTTCTGGATCCTTTACAAACTGGCTTTTGTCCTGTACATTTTACTGAAACGGCTCTTGCCAAAGTCTCCAGTGACTTGTTCCTGACAAAATCCAAGGGCCATTACTCAGTCCTCATCCTTCTTAACTTCTCTGCTGCTTTTGACACTGTTGACCACAACCTTCTCCTTGATACCTTGTCCTCACTTGGTTTTAAGGGCTCTGTACTATTCTGGTTCCCTTCTTATCTCTCCATCGCTCTTTCAGTGTTTGTTCTAGTGGATCCTCCTCTGCTGCTATCCCGCTCTCAGTAGGTGTATCCCAAGGATCTGTCTTGGGTCCACTCCTTTTCTTTCTCTATACCCAGTCCCTTGGTGCACTCATTTCTTCCCATGGCTTTAGTATCATCTTTATGCCGATGACTTCCAGATCTACCTCTCTACACCTGAAATCTCTCCAGCAATCCAGGCCAGGATCTCTGCCTGCCTTTCTGACACTGCTGCTTGGATGTCTCTCCATCGCCTGAAATTGAACATTGCCAAAACTGAACTTATTTTTCCCCCTTAAACCTACTCTTCCCTTCCTCCTTTCTCAGTCTCTGTGAATAACTCTCTACTCCTTCCCGTTTTCTCAGCTCGCAACTTTGAAGTCGTCTTTGACTCCTCCCTCTCCTTCTCCACATACATCTATCCGATAGCTAAGACCTGCCATTTCTTTCTCTATAGCATCAACAAAATCTACCCATTCCTTTCTGAACACACTATTAAGACACTTATCCATTCCTTAATTACCTCCCATCTTGACTCTTATAACATATTCCTTGCTGATCTCCCTCTGAGCCATCTCTCTCCCCTTCAATCTGTTCAACACTCTGCTGCATGGCTAATCTTCCACCAGCCTCATCATGCTCATATTGCCCCTCTCCTGATGTCTCTTCATTGGCTCCCTATCCTTTTCTGCATCCAGTTCAAACTTCTCCTGCTGACCTATAAGTGCATTCAGTCTGCAGCTCCTCAATACGTTTCCTCTCTTATACCTCCCTACACCTCTCCCCGGAAACTCTGCTCTTCGGGCAGATCGCTTTTATCCGTGCCCTTCTCTTCTACTGCTAACTCCAGACTTCACTCCTTTCACCTTACTGTAGCTTATGCCTGGAACAAACTACCTGAGTCTGTACATGAGGTGCCTTTTCTGGCCCATTTCAAATCCAGACTGAAAACTCACCTCTTTGCTGCCGCTTTTGGATCTTGACTCACTTGATCTCCTTTGTGTTTCCTTACCATTCCCCCTAGGTGTATCCCTGTCTACACTTACTGTTTTGCGTGCTTTGTCTAGATTGTAAGCTCTGATGAACAGGGACTATCTCTTACCTCTCTGTGCAGCATTACATACATCTTGTAGTGCTATACAAATGCTCAGTAGTAGTAATAGAACGATTCTAGCTATGTAATCAGTTATTTTAATAGTCTACCTTTTATTATCTAAATATATAAAACACCAATTTACCCTGTTTGTAAAAGTAGTTTTATTTGGTTTTCATACACTAAGGATGCAGTATTCTCCTCATGAAGATATATATATATATATATATTGACAATATATATATATTTTGTCAGACGGCTGCCTAGGGTGAGAACTTACACAATCTTGACGATGCATATATTCATATGATTCTTGCAAGGTATTGTGGGTATTATAGTTCATGCACTCCCAAACACAGCTGATGACAATAATTTGAGTTGTGAAACCAAGTGGTAAGATCAATAAAATACTTCTTTTATTGATGGGGTTTAATTTACCCAGCACATGTATGCTTGATAGCACTATAAATGAGGTTACTTGCTTGCAGTGTTTAAAATGGATAACAAAAAGTCACAAAGTAAACCAGAAAAACAACCTTCAGCTTGTCAGGCAATTAGCTAATGTTTTCTTAGCAAATAATTACCAATTACAAAGGCACAAAGAAAAGAATAAACTTTGCTGGTTAGGTTAACCTCTGCTTATTTTCCACGCAGATCTCAGCAGTGATTCTCCCCTGCTCACACACACAATCAGGTGCAGCTTTAATTACTATCAATTGACCAGCTGTAAGCCTTTAGCTGGCTGGCTGCTACTGTGTGAACCCAAATCCTGCTTTAAGAGCTGTTTGCAGTGGAAATAAAGAACAAAGTTAGGTTTCTTTGTGATGGCTGATGTGTTTGCTCATAGAAAACTAGCAATAGCATTTAGATAGAGAACAGTCCATGTAAACTGTATTTTCATCTGCTGTATCAATCAGCATATGGTCACTATCATACATTGGCACAGACGAGTCTTTCATTAAGGCACTATCATGAGAATGCTCATTCCCTTGCTGCCACTCTCTATTATAGATAGGGTCTGGATCAGTGTTCATACCTGAGCCTCTCCTGCTATCATTATTCCTCTCTGTATAGCCTGGCCAATATGTAACCCAATTCTGATGTCCAGCCTTCCAATCTTGATCCCTGGACACTGGATCTCCTCTCACATACCTTCTGGCCTTGGTCTGAAAGTCCCTTCCACATGCAGTCTTCTCTCTTCCAGGTAGCCACTGGTGATTCCTATCTCTGCCACTCCATTCCTCTGGCTGAATCCAGTCCAATGGACTCTGCTGGCTTTTGGAATACCTCCCAGTATGAGTACTGCCTTGGAATCTCCCAGACCTTCCAATGGCCTTTCTTCTCTTCCTTCCAGAGAGTTTCCTTCTCTCTCTATCTGCTTGGCTTGGCTTCTGTTTCTCCAGGTGATACTGGTGCTTGAGCTTGTAGCCGTTGCTGTCTCTGTATCTCTTCCTCCCTCTGTAGCTGAAACTGTTTCCTGAAGAATAATCTCTATTCTTATTCTTTCCTAATGTGTGCTGCTCCCTAACACAGCGCAGCTGTGTTGAATCAAGCCCTGCCCTTTGAGATGAGTGCTTAGGGATTACCTCATAGCTCTCTTGATTGCACACACATTCTCTCACTTCAGCCCCTCTCATGGCTGCTGGAAAGCTGGTGCATTCTGGGACTGGTAGTCTTTTATGTGAAAACTCTGTTTTCTCAATTCTACCAGAACTGACAGGTTGCTTGTTCAGAGTCACATCATCTTTTCTATAGCTCCTACCTGAGCTATGATAAGCTTCCTTATCACAATATATATATATATATATATTGATAGACAAATCCTACCAGGAGTAGGCATGCACCACTTTCTTTCGCACTGCTCACCCTGGAGAGTTTGATGGTTTTCAGGAACCCTGCTAAAGAAAACCTCGGTCTGCCTCAAACTCTTCCAAATGACGCTTTGAAAGTGGGACCAGTCCCCGAAGGGAAGATGCTAGACCTCAGCTCTTTCTCTTGGAATTGGTTAAATGCTGCAGCTTTTAGCTTTCACCAGAGCCCGGGCTGCCAATCACCATGGTGACCAATGTTCTGCCCTTTTACCCCGTGACGTTGTGGGCAGGTGGACGGAAATGATGTAACCAACTCATGCAGAGTTTGAAGGAGAAGCAGAGGAGCGGCCAGGCTGAGTCCAGCAGCAAACCTACAGCAATAGCTGCAGCCACCAAACTTCTTAAAGTTTTAACCCAAAGTGTTTTTGCTGCATGAGCTGATGGAGGGAGGAAGCCAGGCAGCAGCGCGCACAGACATGAACATCCAGTGCTGTGCACAGTGGCTACCCAGCCCTGACTACTGAGTTTTGATCACATGGGACACCGTAGAACAGGACTCGTGCTAACATTCTTTCTGGCCTGTGTGAGTGACTACTTTGCTGCCCCTCCCCCATGAATTCCAGTGGAGTTCTTCACAAGCTTCTCTTTTGTCTCAACATGATGAAAATTTTCTGAGAGTTAGCTGTGCTAGTCCGGAGCAGTGGTTCTCAACCCAGTCCTCGTGACACATCTAGCCAGTTAGGTTTTCAGGATAAGCACAATGAATATGCATGAGAGATTTGCCTTTGTTCTATGGAAACTCTCTCACTATGATTATCCTGTATAGGTGTGTCCCGAGGACTGGGTTGAGAACCTCTGCTCTGGAATGGCAAACATGACAGAGGCCTTAATAAATTGGTTGGTCTATAAGAGAGGGAGGAGTAGCCTAGTGGTTGGGGCACAGTACTTCAGGCCGGAAGGTCGGGGGCTCAAATCCCACTAGAGGACAGCAACCTTGGGCCGGAAGGACTGGGGTTTCTAGTCCCACAGATGCTCCTTGTGGTCTTGGGCAAGCCACTTAACCCTCCATTGCCCATGTTCCCTGTAAGTATTAGTGTATGTGTCTCATATCCCCGCGTGTTAAATGTATCCCCCAATTGTGTTGTGACCGCTTTGATTGAAGGATAAGGCGGTATACAAAACTGTCTAAATAAATAAATAAAATAAGATGTCACCTGCCTCAACATTTTTGTAGCAAGAATTGTAGCAGCAGAGTGCAGACAAACCAATAATACCAGGAGTCTGTTCAGAAGGTCCAAATCATTTATTTGTGCACAAGTCTCAAGCAGAATCAAATTCAAAATGGCTGAGCAATGTTCTCTGGCAATACAACAATTCTTATAGACTTTTGCTCTATTCTAGGTATAGAAAAACATTTCATTGGTCCCGGTAACCTCCCGTACCTCTTCTATTGGTCCCGGTACTGATATGATTATCCAATTATGTTCTTTGAGTGGGCTCAGCACCTGCTCACCCCCCTTCTAGTCCCAATTACAATGGTCAGTTCACCAACTTGTTACTTTCCTACTTTCAAGGCTATTGGGCTAGTTAATACGTGCAGGGAAGCAGGGCTCTGTAACCTTTCTGTCAGCAGTTTTAATTAAATCCCTTACAGCTGTACTTTTATTATCAGTGACTATTAAACATATTTTTCTGTATTTTTCCAGGTTTCAATTCTACTTGTCTAAGCTAATTCAATACTTTACTGAGTTCTAATTCTACAATAGCAGCATGTTGGGGGATGTGCAATTCCTATGGGCCTCTTCACAGGCTTCATTTACAGGTCAAGCCAGCCAGGCCTGTCTGATTAGTTCAATTAGCATGGGGCATAGGCCTTCGCCTACCACAGAATAACTTAAGTACACAAGTGTCTGAACATCATTTCCATGTGCAGTGGGGTTAAAAAAAAGACTACTAAATTGCGGCATGACTTACCAATGCCAATTACCATGTACATAAAACTTTGCAAAAAGACCATTCAGAGCCCACAGCAAAGCTGTTCTAACAATAATATAGCAATACCAGGACTAACCCACAGCCCCAACCCCATCTATGAAAAGACAGCACTACTGATATTAAACCAATACAGTTTACAGGGGTCTATAGCTTCACTTCCCTGAATGAGCCCAAGCTTGGCTAATCTCATGAAGCTAAGCAAAGTTAGATCTGGCAAGTACTGGAATGGGCAAACACCTTGAAATACCAGGTGCTGTGGCCTTACTGGACAGAACAAATGGCCAGGTGAGTTATTTCCATAATACCTCATCAAGAAAAGCCCAGAGCTGAGTCAATGGCACACACACATCTTACAGGACACCAATACCTCTTTTACTGAACATAAGATATGCCATACTGGATCAGACCCAGGGTCAGCCCAAGGGTTTCTGCTAGGCAAACCACCATGCTGCCTACTGACTCATCATCCATTGTCTCACCCAGGGGAGGAGGGCAGCATGACTATTCCTCCTTTCCTTGCGGCGGCGAGCCTTAAGGCGGTAGCATGTGTGCTCACAGCAAGTCACTCCTGCTCCCTCTCCAATGCAACTTCCTGTCGGAGGGGGACAGGAGTGGCATGCTGTGACTATTTACACATATGCTGCTGCCTTAAGGCCTCTCATGGCACCAAAGCAGTGGCTGTGCCATGCTTGGAGGGAGAAATCGGCCAGCATGCTGCCCACCAGGGTCTGCCACACTAGGCAACTGCCTAATTTGCCTAGTGGACAGGCCAGCCCTGGTCAGACCAAAGAGCCATCAAGGCCAGAATTATTTTTCCAACAGTGGTAACAAGTACCTGTCAGGTTCCCAAAAGCTGGGGGATGTAGAAAATGCCGCAGCAAGGGTCCTTCAGGGAGCTGCCAGGAGTGACCACGTTACACCTCTGCTAATTCAATTACATTGGCTACCCATCCAGGCCAAAATTATCTTCAAAACTCTACTTCTCACGTTCAAAGCTCTCAATAAGCTATCCGCTGCATCCTTATCTGCCCTTATTCACTCTACTACACCAAACAGAGCAAGAAGATCCACGACCATCAACTCCCTAAAACTCCCAAAGGCCCTTACAAGCTGCTCTTCGTCTACAGCCAACAGAGCCTTTATCCTCTGTGCCCCTAGATGTTGGAATGCATTACCCCCTGGCATCCGGGCTATCAACAGCTTAACGCAATTTAGGAAAGCCCTCAAATTCCATCTCTTCAACAAGTACCTTATAGAGTCAACGACACCCATTGACCTCAGTGTTTCCACCCAGTTATTCAATTCCTCGGTGTCTCAATAACACGCCAAGGCTGACTCTCTATAATTATTGAATATATTCTTAACAACTGTTCCTAGTAACATGTACCTATGCAGTAGTATTACCCCTGTAAATAGATTGTAAATAGTTTCCCTTGTTATCCAAGTTCCTTCCCTAGTTATCTGTAAACTCATGCATGTTGAATGTACTGAGATTTTTGTTCTATGTGAATCGCGCTGATGCTGAATAGTGCGGTATATAAGAGAATATAAATAAATAAATAAAAATAGTGGGCAAAACTGAAAGGGGAAATTTCAAGGGCAACCAACTTTTTTGTTAGAATGGTAAATAAAGGTAAAAGGAAAAGGAGGTCACTATGTTTCTAAGAAGAAGTAGCTGAAAAGGTGAAGAAAAACAGGGTGGCCTTCATAAAATACAAGAGATCACAGAGAGAGGAAGACAGGCATCTATATTTAGAAAAACTTAGAGAGGTTGGCAAAGTAGTCAAGATACAAAAAGAAGACGCAGAGGCACAAAGCACAGGTACAGACCACTGAGGACTCAGACTGCAGAGAGGAGATAAGGAAGACTGCCGGAACCTGGTCCAGAGGAGCTACTGTCTTGCCTGTCTTGTCACCGCCAAGACGAGTCAGAGAAGAGCAGAGAGGAGGAAGTGGAGCTGCAAAGGAGCCTGCTCTGATGATTCATGACCCCTCTCCATCATGCCGTTCGCCGTCGCTGACACCAGCAGTGGTCATCCTTAAATTCAAGCACTGGATGCACCAGTACAGAAAAGTGGAGGTTGTGAGACGCTGGACAGAGCAGAGTTGAAGAGAGAAGTCAAGATGCTGATGGATGTAGAAAAGGGGTGAGGGGAAGGAGGTGCTGGATGCTGGAAAGAGAAGGGAGGGGGAATGCTGGATGCAGAAAGGGGAGGGGAAATGCTGGACAAGGAGGGGAGGAGCTGCTAGACACAGAGAGGGAGAGGAGGGAGAAAGGGTGAGATGCTGGACTCAGAGAAGGGGGTGAAGCGATGGACTAGGGAGAGAGCTGAATGTAGGTCAGGATGAGGGAGGAGGAGAGAGATACCTCAGCTGGAGATGCTTGAATAAGAAGGAACCCCTAAGTAAAAGAATATACGAGCAGAATGGGGTACAAAATTTCTTGCCCAGTGTGCTACAGCGTATTATGCCAAACCTTTTCCTTCCCAGCAGCCAGCAGCAGGAGGTGCACTGGAATACATATCATCCCCTGCTGTTGTGAATCAGTCTCGTAATAAACGGTGAGATTTCCTGGTTCATTCTGTGAGACTGCTCCCGTGGCATATGCTGCATTTCAATGCATCTCCTGCTGCTGGCTGAGAGGGTGGAAAGTGAGGTCACTGAAAACGGCTAGAACAGGGTCTGGGTTGGGAACTTTGGGGCATACCAGAAGAGGACCAAATGCTAAGAGTGAAGGGAGAGACGAAAGTGCAAAAGGAGTCAGACTGGAGGGAAAGGATGAGAAGGAAGAATGAGTGGAGGGAGGAAGGGGTTCAAAAGAGGGTCAACTCACAGGTAAGGAAGGAGGAAGAAGGACCTCAGCACAGAGGTTTGGAGGAAGCAAGAAGGGGGTCAGATTAGAGGCAAGAAGGGTGAACATAAGAACATAAGATCATCAGATATGCCATACTGGCTCAGACCAAGGTCCATCAAGCTCAGTATCCTGTTTCCAACAGTATCCAATCTAGGTCATACGTACCTATCAGTTTCCCCAAAAGACACAGGTTCCACAATGCTTGTATTGGGTCAAGCATTGATATCCTGGGTCCCTTCTTAATAAAGGTTTATAGACCTTTCCTCCGGGAACTTGTCCAAACCATTTTTAAACCCAGCTACACTAACAGCCTTTACTAATCCTCTGGAAACAAATTCCAGAGTTTACTTACATGTTGAGTGAAAAAATATTTTCTTTTTTTAGTCTTCCAATTTATCAAGATCCTCTTGCAATTTTCCACAATCCTCATGGGTTTTAACAACTTTAAATAGTTTTGTGTCATCTGAAAATTTGATAACCTCACTCGTTATTCCCTTTCCAGGTCATTTATGAATATGTCAAAAAGCAGCGGACCCAGCACAGATCCCTGGGGTACACCACTATTCACCTTTCTCCATTAGGAAAATGGCCCATTTAGTCCTACCTTCTTCTTTCTATCTTTTAACCTGTTCCCGATCCATAATAGTACACTGACTCCTATCCCATGGCTCTTTAGCTTTGCCAAAAGTCTCTGATGAGGGACATTGTCAAAGGCTTTCTGCAAGTCCAAATACACTATATCTACTGACTCACCTTTGTCTACCTGTTTATTCACACCTTCAAAAAAACATAACAAATTAGTAAGACAAGATCTTCCTTGTCTAAAGCCATGTTGGCTGTCTCCCATTAAGCCATGACTATCTACATGTTCAGCAATTTTGTTCTTTATGATGGTTTCTACCATTTTTCTCGGTACTGATGTCAGGCTCACTGGCTGTAGTTTCCCGGATCACCCCTGGAACCCTTTTTAAAAATTGGCCATCCTCCATTCTTCAGATGTTACAGATGATTTTAATGATAGTTCACAGATTACTAATAGCAGGTCTGCAATCTCATATTTCAGTTCCTTCAACACCCTTGGATGTATACCATCCGGCCCAGGTGATTTGCTACTCTTCAGTTTATCTAATAGTTGTAATACATCTTCCCGATGTATCGATATTTCCTTCAATTCTTCTGCACCTTTAAAAACCACTTTAGTCATGGTAACATTCCTACATTTTTCTCAATAAAGACCGAAGCAAAGAATTTATTCAGTCTCTCCGCTATCGCCTTGTTGCCTCTTAGTGCCCCTTTAACCCCTCTATAATCCAATGGACCAACTGACTCTCTCACAGATTTTTTGCTATGAATGTTCTTGAAAAAGTCTTTATTAGGCGTTTTTGCTTTTGCAGCAAGCTTCTTCTCAAACTCTCCCTTTGCCTGCCTTATCAATGCCTTGCATTTAACTTGTCAGTGCTTGTGCTGTTTCCAGTTTTTGTCGTTTGGCTCTTTTTTCCATTTCCTGAAAGATTTTTTTTTGGCAGCAACAGCCTCTCTGACCTCACCTTTAAACCATGCTGGCAGTTTTTTGGACTTCCTTCCACTTTTCTTAAAATGTGGAATACAGCTGGTCTGGGCTTCCAAGATAGTATTTTTCAGCAACACCCAAGCTTGATGTAAGTCTATAACCTTTGCAGTTGCTCCTTTTAGGTTTTTCTTAACTATTTTCCTCATTTTATCATAGTCTCCCTTTCGAAAGTTAAAAAGTAGTACTGTGGATTTCCTTACCATCCCTCCTCCACTAATTAAATCAAACACGATCATGCTATGATCACTATTGCCAAGTGGCCCCAACACCCTTATCTCTTGCACCAGATTTGGTGATCCACTAAGGACTAGGTCCAATATGGCTTCCCCTCTGGTCGGTTCATGAACCAGCTGCTCCAAGAAGCAGTCATTTATTTCATCTAGGAACTTTATCTCCCTAGCATGTCCTGTCATGACACTGACCCAGTCGATACCGAGGTAACTGAAATCACTCATTATTATTACTGTGCTGTAATTTTTGTTAGCTTCCTTGATTTCTTTGAGCATTTCATCATCCATGTGTTCATTCTGGCCAGGCGGTCGATAGTACATCCCCATTTGTCTTTAAATTAGCTCTGACTGGGGGCTCTTACATCTCCTTTCTCCCCACTGAAGAACCTTCCCTTGGAGGTGAGAGTGCATGGTACTGAGTGAGGGTGGAAAGAGAACCAGGGAGAAAGACTATTGCGTGAATGCTCCCCTTCATATAGAGTCACTGAACAAAGGGTAACACAACTGCAGTGAAAGGCTGGCAGAGGAAGTCTTTTTTTTAGTGCACAGCACGAAGAGTAGTAGAAGCATGCTGCATGAAAAGGAGCTGGGGCCAGAGACGCACTGAAGGTAGGGCAACATTTAAACGGACAGTGGGTTTGGGAAAGAAAAATTGAGGGAGGGAATGGAGTGCAAGGGGTGAGAATGCAAGGGGGAGGGGAGGGAGAGAAGGACAGAAGTTGGGCAGGGAACAGAGTGGGGGGAGACTGCAGGTAAGGGTCTTCCGAGAGGGGTGTAAACGTGCAAGAGGTTGGAGGCTGAAGAGAGTGGAGAAAAGGGTACAATGAATATATGCTAAAAAGGTGCAGCCCCCTCACCCCTACCACCACCAGGACACACAGATACCCCACCCCCGCAACACACACACACGCACACACACATATTCATTCCACCCTCACACCATACACACACATAAGAACATAAGATATGCCATTCTGGGTCAGACCAAGGTCCATCAAGCCCAGTATCCTGTTTCCAACAGTGGCCAATCTAGGTCATACGTAGCTAGCAGTATCCCCAAAAGACACAGGTTCCACAATGCTTGTACTGGAGCAAGCAGTGGATATTCTGGGTCCCCTTTAATAATGGTTTATGGACCTTTCCTCCAGGAACTTGTCCAAACCTTTTCTAAACCCAGCTACACTAACAGCTTTTACTACATCCCCCAGTAACAAATTCCAGAGTTTGATTACACGTTGAATGAAAATATATTTTCTCTTATTAGTCTTCAATAGTTTACCCTGTAGCTTCATTGCATGTCCCCTAGTCTTTCCATATTCTGATAGCGTAAACAATCGATCTACGTTTACCCGTTCCACTCCATTCATTAACTTATAGACCTCTATCATATCTCCCCTCAGCCGTCTATTTTCCAGGTTGAAGAGCCCTAACCTTTTAAGACTCTCCTCATAGAGATATCCTTCCATCCCTTTACCACTTTGATGACTCTTCTTTGTACCTTTTCTAATACTGCTACATCCTTTTTAAGATACGGCGACCAGAATTGCACACAATATCCAGGTGGCAGGTCAAAAGGCCATTTTGAAAGACTCCTTCTATCCAAGCAAGGACTGTTAATCACCTAGTAAGTTAGTCACAGCTTACCTCAGAAGCACAGGACAGGGTACTGTGTAGCGGCCCTCTTTTAATAAGTTTTATTTCCCACCTTTCCTCTCCCACAACCCACCTACCCCTGGGATAGTCGTAGCTTTATAGGTACTTACACATCTTAAAGGAAAGGAGGTGCTCTCAAGTGCAGCTCATTATCCGAATCAGTCATAAACTAAGGGCCTGAGATTAATTAAGCTTCAGGTGAACAAGGTATATTAAACGTATTAGGTACAATTTTATTAGTATAAGTATCCATAGCAACCCCTAGTAAGTAAAGAACTTAAAGATCTAAACACAAGCTTAAAACTAAGATGCAGACAGCAGTCCAGCAACAAGATGGGGGCTTTCCAGTCTTTTGCATTGAGTGTCACATGTATGATTTTCTCCCAGTTGATGAGAGGTCTTACGTGTGCACTAGGTGCAAGGAGCTCTTTGCTGTAGAGGCTAAAGAAGCAGACTTGGAAGACATAAGAAAGACAGGGAGGTACATAGACGAGACCTACAGGGATATAGTCCTGAAGTTCCACCTTCAGTCTGGCAGCATCCCTGTTGCCATGGAGGAGAGAGGTCACGTGACAGGACAGCATCACCATGGTGCGGCAGGAAGAGATCCTGTAACTAGGACCTGTCCTTCAGGTGATGTAAAACCCTCTCACACCGAGGAAGTTTCTCCAGGGCCATGTGCCCATGAGGGAAGGGTTAGGACAGCCGTTATAGCTGATGATTTGATCATTAGGCATGTAGATAGCTGGGTGGCTGCTGGACATGAAGATCACCAGGTAACATGCCTGACTGGTGCAAAGGTAGTGGACCTCACTGCCACCTAGATAAGGTCATAGATAGAGCTGGGGAGGAGTCTGCTGTCTTGGTGCATGTCGGTACCGATGACATAGGGAAATGTGGTAGGGAGGTTCTGGAGGCTAAATTTAGGTTTTTATGTAGGAAGTTGAAATCAAGAACTTCCAGGGTAGCATTCTCCGAAAAGCTTCCCATTCCACGTGCAGGACCCAAAAGGCAGGCAGAGCTCCGGATTCTCAATGCGTAGATGAGACGATGGTGCAAGGATGAGGGTTTTGGATTTCTTAGGAACTGGGGAACATTATGGGGAAAGGAGGGGCTCTTCCTAATGGATGGGCTTCTCCTTAACTGGGATGGAACCAGGCGGCTGGCATTAACCTTTAAAAAGGAGATAGAGCAGCTTTTAAACTAGATAATAGGGGAAAGCCAACAGTCGCCCAAGAGCGGATGGTTCAGAAGAATGTATCCTTGAAGGATACTACTAAAACCAGAGAGGTTCCAAAAAAGAGTAAAGTAGCCCAAATGCCCTTGAGTATGGAGCAGACAGAGCTTAAATATCCCAAATTACACATGCCTACCAATAGCCAAATTAATATGAATAAAATACAGTCTCTAAAATGCTTGTATGCAAATTCTAGAAGTCTAAAAAATAAGATTGGAGAGTTAGAATATATAGCACTAAATGAGAGGTTAGATATGATTGGAATCTCAGAGACATGGTGGAAGGTATCATGGTGGACACTGTGATACCTGGGTACCAACTATATCATAATGATAGAGCCAATCAAATTGGTGGAGGGGTTGCACTCTATGTTAGAGAGGGCATTGAGTCAGAAAGGATTAAAGTTTTGCAGGAAACAAAATTTGCTGTTGAATCTCTATGGATTGAAATTCCATGTAAAAAGGGGAATGCGATGGCAGTGGGGGTTTACTATTGATCTATTGATCGCCTGGCCAGAATGAACAAATGGATGATGAAATGCTCAAAGAAATCAAGGAAGCTAACAAAAGTTACAGCACTGTAATAATAATGGGTGATTTCAATTACCCTGGTATCGACCGGGTCGGTGTCACCGCAGGACATGCTAGGGAAATAAAGTTCCTAGACTAAATAAATGACTGCTTCTTGGAGCAGCTGGTTCATGAACCAACCAGAGGGGAAGCCATATTAGACCTAGTCCTTAGTGGAACACCAGATCTGGTGCAAGAGATAAGGGTGTTGGGGCCACTTGGCAATAGTTTGAATTAATTAGTGGAGGAGGGATTGTAAGGAAATCCACAGTACTACCTTTTAACTTTCGAAAAGGGAGACTATGATAAAATGAGGAAAATAGTTAAGAAAAAAATGAAAGGAGCAGTTGCAAAGGTTAAAGACTTACATCAAGCTTGGGTGTTGCTGAAAAATAGTATCTTGGAAGCCCAGATCAGCTGTATTCCATGCTTAAGAAAAGTGGAAAAAAGTCCAAAAAACTGCCAGCATGGTTTAAATGTGAGGTCAGAGAGGCTGTTGTTGCCAAAAAAGCATCTTTCAGGAAATGGAAAAAAGAGCCAAACGACAAAAACTGGAAACAGACCAAGCACTGGAAAGTTAAATGCAAGTCATTGATAAGGCAGGCAAAGGGAGAATTTGAGGAAAAGCTTGCTGCGGAAGCAAAAACGCCTTATAAAGACTTTTTCAAGTACATTCATAGCAAAAAACCTTTCAGAGAGTCAGTTGGTCCATTAGATTATAGAGGGGTTAAAGGGGCACTAAGAGGAGACAAGGTGATAGTGGAGAGAAAGATGTAGGCATGTTACCCATGACTGAAGTGGTATTTAAAGATGCAGAAGAATTGAAGGAAATATCAATACATCGGGAAGATGTATTACAACTATTTGATAAACTGAAGGGTAGCAAATCACCTGGACGGGATGATATACATCCAAGGATGTTGAAAGAACTGAAATATGAGATTGCAGGCCTGCTATTAGTAATCTATGAACTATCATTAATACCTGTAATACCTGAAGATTGGAGGATGGCGAACGTAGCACCAATTTTTAAAAAGGGTTCCAGGGGTGATCCGGGAAACTACAGACCAGTGAGCCTGACGTCAGTACCAGGAAAAATGGTAGAAACCATCATAAAGAACAAAATTACTGAACATGTAGATAGTCATGGCTTAATGGGAATATCAGTTAGGCTCTGTATCACAACTAGAAAGTAGAATACGTTCTAAATAGGACTGTAGAAACTCATAGATGCAAGACTATCCAAACAAAACTTTTTGTAGGTGGCTACGTGGTCTCAGTATTTCGGACAAGAGTCAGAAACTCCGATTCACTGTCCACACTTTCACATCAATGACCACTAAAATGTAACAACCTCTATTTCATATTATTCTTAAAAAAGTCTCCATCAGGAGAAGGAAATAACAAAAAATTGCTTAGCTTTTATTCAACTTGGCTTCAACTTCAGTCAGCTTTCAATGATAATTCACTTCTTTCCCGACGCTAACAAGCGCTAAGCGTTTCACCAATCAAGGGTTCTTCAGGGGAAGTGCTAAGCTCTAAAACACAAAACACAGTGCATGTAGACAATACTTTCTTCTTACAATGTCGTCTAAACTTTCAACCTCATTATACAGTGTAAGGAATATCTTCTACTCACTTTCTCACAAATGCGCCGGCGTTCTATCCACATAAATATGCTGAACTGCTGTGCGGGTGTAAAGGACGCCGCGCATGCGCTTCTTAAATAGAGGGAAACTCTTTACGAATGGAGCCTGCAAACCGTGACGTCACACACACAGCTCCCATTCCAGACGAACATTCAACCGCAAGGGAGCGACAGTTTGTAACAAGTGTATCCAACGTTGTTCTGTGTATAGCAATGTTCCTTCCCTAGTGCGACCTTGCTGCGGCCGCTGTATTTGAGTTATACAGAAACAGCGTAAATCTTCAAACGCATGTTGTAGAGCCAGACAATGCTCTACTATAGGAGCCTCAAGTCGTTTGCATTTCAGTTTACTTTTGTGTTCATTCATCCGAATCCTGAATGGACGATTGGTCTTCCCGATGTACAGCAGGGCGCAGGGGCAGCGTATACAATACACAACGTGCGTGGATCCACACGAAGTGCTAGCTCGTAGCTTATACAGATGTCCATTATGAACAAAACTGTCGCACTCTTGAGTAACAGAACAGATTGTGCAATTGCCACAGGGCTTATGGCCATAACTTTCCAAACCAGATGGGCTAGATGGTCGTAGAACTGTCGGGCTCAATAAATCCTTAAAATTGTTCTGCCGTTGCCATACGCAACGTGTATGGTACTGTTGTAAACCTGGTATGGCAGATAAGATATTCTTATGTCTGTTTAAACTAGACTGCAACTGTTTACTTAGAGGAGAGTAAACTGTTATCAAATTAATGCTATCCCCCATTGGCAATTCCGGACGCTTAGGATGCAAAAGTAAGTCTCTGTTAAAAAAACGTGCCCTAGTGTACGCCTCCAGAATGATTTTATGTAGGAAGCCCCGTTGGGAAAAATTCTGTCGCAAGTGGGCTGCCTGCTGTTGAAATTCATTTACAGTACTGCAGTTGCGTCTATATCTAACAAATTGAGAAAAAGGTAGACTATTACGCAACTGCCTCGGATGGGCACTTGAATAATGAAGCAGAGTATTCTTATCAGTGGTCTTCCGATAAATAGAGGTTTGCCACCCCATCGATGTCTTCTTTACCTGTATGTCCAAAAACGAAATCTGTGTTTCATGACATGTCATGGTAAAATTAAGATTCGGCTCACATGAATTTAACCAGGCCAAAAACCCTTGTAGGGAAGCGCTATCTCCTTGCCACACGACGAATATATCGTCTATGTAGCGCTTCCATATTTTTAGTGATTCCTGATAAGGACAGTGTTGAATCCATCGACGCTCAAATTGTTGCATATACTAATTAGCCACTGATGGAGCGCAGGTGGCTCCCATGGCTACTCCGGAAATTTGATGATATAGTTGTTGCTCAAACATAAAAAAGTTATTAAACAGTGTTATTTCTGCTATTGTAGATAAAAGAGTGAGTAATGAGGTGGACAAGTCCCCCCGTCCTCTAAGCGCCTCCATAACCACCGCATGAGCTTCAATTTGCGGAATCACTGTGTATAGTAAAGTCACATCGAAAGTCACTAAAAACACCCCCACCGTCACTGCTAGCTGATCATGTTCATGTAATATATTCAGAAAATGGGTTGAGTCCTTAATATAAGATGGAATTGCAGACATCAATGGTCGAAGATAGGAGTCCAGAAACATTGATAGGGGCTCTAACAAAGATCCACGAGCGGACACTATAGGTCGGCCAGGGGGCCGTTTCAGATCTTTATGTATCTTAGGGACTAGATAAAATTTTGAGAATGACGGTTCAACAACATTAAGAAAGGCATGCTCTTTTTTAGAGATCAGCTTATCCTCTAAAGCTGTCTTCGTAAGATGACAAATTCGATCTTGAAGCAAACCAGTAGGATCAATTGCTAGCCTAACATACACCTGTACATCCCCTAATTGACGGGATGCTTCCTCCAAATATTGTTGCCTACTCCAGATCACAACGGCACCTCCTTTATCCGCCCTCCTTATTACTAAGTCGGAACGGGATTGTAGTTCTTGCAATGCAAACCTTTCTCTTGATGAAAGAGAAGTGTAAAAAATGTTTTGCGACTCTGCCGCTTGTAGCATATCTCGTATGATCAAATCCCGATAAAGTGATAATGAAGGGTGCAATGGACCTGGGGGAGTCCATTTAGATTTTAGAGGCAACGCTACTCTCGCAGATGTTGAGCTAGCTAATACTTCCCCTGGACCAATCTGTGGTGTGATATTCTGGGCAAAAAATAACTTCAAATGTAATTTTCGAATGTATTTCTCCAAATCCACTCTAAAGCGGAAGAAATCAAATTTAATATATGGGACAAACGATAAGCCTTTTTCTAACACAGCACACAACTCCTTAGAAACTTCCAATCCTGAGACATTAATTACTAGCGAGATTCCGTCTTGCGACGAGGACGGTCTGCCAATGTGACCTTGCTCCGAGTATTGTTGGTTTTCTTTTTCTTTTCTTTGTTGGAGTCCTCCGAAAAATCCTTTTGATGGGATGCTCCTTCCGAATCCGTAGAGGCAGTATCCTCGGAGGTATTCTCAAATGTGACTTGCTTCCTCTTTGTGAATGACTTGCGTTTAATGTTCATCCAGGGATAAACATATCCCTTGGTATAGTCCATATAGTCACGATGTAGCTTCTTTTCTTTAGTTTGTTTAACTTCATTATGCAGTGTAGATAATTGAGTTTGTATCATTTTCATCTTGTCCTCATAAATCTCCGTTTTCTCCTCCGTCTTAAGTGAAGTAAGCAATGCTTCAATTTCTGCAGTCAAAGTCAGAAGATGTTGTTGAGTGGTCTCTACTATATGTACCATCAAATCCATTGAACACTTGTTCAAAATGAGATTCCATTTAGTAACAAATCCTGTATCTGACACGAACATCCTCGGCTCCTTATAGATCCTTAATCCTCTTGGTATGTGACGCCTCCGTAGATATTCAATGAGTGACAACCTATGCAGCTCCATACGAACTTTTTTCTTTTTTTTTTTTGAAGCTTCAACAGGTCTTCCCAACTGGGTAAAGCAAGTGAAGCGTCTGCATCTTGACCCAATGAAAAAGGAGTAGAATCCTGACACAATTTGGAAATAAAATCCTCAGAAAAACTAAAGATGTCTTCTTTTAATTGACCTTCCATTTATGTAGATCACAAATCACTCCGTCGGTCCACTTCTCACAGAGTGTATATTGAAGAATATCAGTTAGGCTCTGTATCACAACTAGAAAGTAGAATACATTCTAAATAGGACTGTAGAAACTCATAGATGCAAGACTATCCAAACAATGTCGTCTAAACTTTCAACCTCATTATACAGTGTAAGGAATATCTTCTACTCACTTTCTCACAAATGCGCCGGTGTTCTATCCACATAAATATGCTGAACTGCTGTGCGGGTGTAAAGGACACCGCAGAGTGATTTGTGATCTACATAAATGAAAGGTCAATTAAAAGAAGACATCTTTAGTTTTTCTGAGGATTTTATTTCCAAATTGTGTCAGGATTCTACTCCTTTTTCATTGGGTCAAGATGGAGACGCTTCACTTGCTTTACCCAGTTGGGAAGACCTGTTGAAGCTTAAAAAAAAAAAAAAAAAAAGTTTGTATGGAGCTGCATAGGTTGTCACTCATTGAATATCTACGGAGGCGTCACATACCAAGAGGATTAAGGATCTATAAGGAGCCGAGGATGTTCGTGTCAGATACAAGATTTGTTACTAAATGGAATCTCATTTTGAACAAGTGTTCAATGGATTTGATGGTACATATAGTAGAGACCACTCAACAACATCTTCTGACTTTGACTGCAGAAATTGAAGCATTGCTTACTTCACTTAAGACGGAGGAGAGAAAACGGAGATTTATGAGGACAAGATGAAAATGATACAAACTCAATTATCTACACTGCATAATGAAGTTAAACAAACTAAAGAAAAGAAGCTACATCGTGACTATACGGACTATACCAAGGGATATGTTTATCCCTGGATGAACATTAAACGCAAGTCATTCACAAAGAGGAAGCAAGTCACGTTTGAGAATACCTCCGAGGATACTGCCTCTACGGATTCGGAAGGAGCATCCCATCAAAAGGATTTTTCGGAGGACACCAACAAAGAAAAGAAAAAGAAAACCAACAATACTCGGAGCAAGGTCACATTGGCAGACCGTCCTCGTCGCAAGACGGACTCTCGCTAGTAATTAATGTCTCAGGATTGGAAGTTTCTAAGGAGTTGTGTGCTGTGTTAGAAAAAGGCTTATCGTTTGTCCCATATATTAAATTTGATTTCTTCCGCTTTAGAGTGGATTTGGAGAAATACATTCGAAAATTACATTTGAAGTTATTTTTTGCCCAGAATATCACACCACAGATTGGTCCAGGGGAAGTATTAGCTAGCTCAACATCTGCGAGAGTGGCGTTGCCTCTAAAATCTAAATGGACTCCCCCAGGTCCATTGCACCCTTCATTATCACTTTATCGGGATTTGATCATACGAGATATGCTACAAGCGGCAGAGTCGCAAAAAATTTTTTACACTTCTCTTTCATCAAGAGAAAGGTTTTGGCCTGGTTAAATTCATGTGAGCCGAATCTTAATTTTACCATGACATGTCATGAAACACAGATTTCGTTTTTGGACATACAGGTAAAGAAGACATCGATGGGGTGGCAAACCTCTATTTATCGGAAGACCACTGATAAGAATACTCTGCTTCATTATTCAAGTGCCCATCCGAGGCAGTTGCGTAATATTCTACCTTTTTCTCAATTTGTTAGATATAGACGCAACTGCAGTACTGTAAATGAATTTCAACAGCAGGCAGCTCACTTGCGACAGAATTTTTCCCAACGGGGCTACCTACATAAAATCATTCGGGAGGCGTACACTAGGGCACGGTTTCTTAACAGAGACTTACTTTTGCATCCTAAGCGTCCGGAATTGCCAATGGGGGATAGCATTAATTTGATAACAGTTTACTCTCCTCTAAGTAAACAGTTGCAGTCTAGTTTAAACAGACATAAGAATATCTTATCTGCCATACCAGGTTTACAACAGTACCATACACATTGCGTATGGCAACGGCAGAAGAATTTTAAGGATTTATTGAGCCCCACAGTTCTACGACCATCTAGTCCATCTAGTTTGGAAAGTTATGGCCATAAGCCCTGTGGCAATTGCACAATCTGTTCTGTTACTCAAGAGTGCGACAGTTTTGTTCATAATGGACATCTGTATAAGCTACGAGCTAGCACTTCGTGTGGATCCACGCACGTTGTGTATTGTATACGCTGCCCCTGCGTCCTGCTGTACATCGGGAAGACCTATCGTCCATTCAGGATTCGGATGAATGAACACAAAAGTAAACTGAAATGCAAACGACTTGAGGCTCCTATAGTAGAGCATTGTCTGGCTCTACAACATGCGTTTGAAGATTTACGCTGTTTCTGTATAACTCAAATACAGCGGCCGCAGCAAGGTCGCACTAGGGAAGGAACATTGCTATACACAGAACAACGTTGGATACACTTATTACAAACTGTCGCTCCCTTGGGGTTGAATGTTCGTGTGGAATGGGAGCTGTGTG
Organism: Ichthyophis bannanicus; assembly: GCA_033557465.1. Classification (NCBI taxonomy): domain Eukaryota; kingdom Metazoa; phylum Chordata; class Amphibia; order Gymnophiona; family Ichthyophiidae; genus Ichthyophis; species Ichthyophis bannanicus. Next base: position 162,022,477 of record CM066032.1, on the reverse strand, counting down.
TGTGACGTCACGGCTTGCAGGCTCCATTCGTAAAGAGTTTCCCTCTATTTAAGAAGCGCATGCGCGGCGTCCTTTACACCCGCACAGCAGTTCAGCATATTTATGTGGATAGAACGCCGGCGCATTTGTGAGAAAGTGAGTAGAAGATATTCCTTACACTGTATAATGAGGTTGAAAGTTTAGACGACATTGTAAGAAGAAAGTATTGTCTACATGCACTGTGTTTTGTGTTTTAGAGCTTAGCACTTCCCCTGAAGAACCCTTGATTGGTGAAACGCTTAGCGCTTGTTAGCGTCGGGAAAGAAGTGAATTATCATTGAAAGCTGACTGAAGTTGAAGCCAAGATGAATAAAAGCTAAGCAATTTTTTGTTATTTCCTTCTCCTGATGGAGACTTTTTTAAGAATAATATGAAATAGAGGTTGCTACATTTTAGTGGTCATTGATGTGAAAGTGTGGACAGCGAATCAGAGTTTCTGACTCTTGTCCGAAATACTGAGACCACGTAGCCACCTACAAAAAGTTTTGTTTGGATAGTCTTGCATCTATGAGTTTCTACAGTCCTATTTAGAACGTATTCTACTTTCTAGTTGTGATACAGAGCCTAACTGATATTCTTCAATATATACTCTGTGAGAAGTGGACCGACGGAGTGATTTATGGCTTAATGGGAGACAGCCAACATGGCTTTAGACAAGGAAGATCTTGTCTTACTAATCTGTTATGTTTTTTTGAAGGTGTGAATAAACAGGTAGACATAGGAGAGTCAGTTGATATAGTGTATTTGGACTTTCAAAACGCCTTTGACAAGGTCCCTCATCGGAGACTTTTGGCAAAACTAAAGAGCCATGGGATAGGAGGCTGTGTACTATTGTGGATTGGGATCTGGTTAAAAGATAGAAAGCAGAGGGTAGGGCTAAATAGCCAATTTTACCAATGGAGAAAGGTGAATAGTGGTGTACCCCAGGGATCTGTGCTGGGTCCTCTGCTTTTTGACATATTCATAAATGACCTGGAAAGTGGAATAACGAGTGAGGTTATCAGATTTGCAGATGACACAAAACTATTTAAAGTTGTTAAAACCCAAGAGGATTGTGGAAAATTGCGAGAGTATCTTTATAAATTGGAAGGCTGGGCATCAAAATGTTAGATGAAATTTAATGTGTACAAGTGCAAAGTTATGCACCTAGGGAAGAACAACCCAACCTATGGTTACACGATGCAAGGTTCCACTTTAGGAACCACCACCCAGGAAAAAGATTTAGGCGTCATTGTGGATAATATGTTAAAACCCTCGGCCCAGTGGGCATGAATCTTGCGGTAAGCATAACTGCCAGTTCACTACAAGGAGCACTACCACTGGCTCTCACGGGAGGCTATGGAGTGATCTTTCCACTTTCAAATAGCCTGCTGCAATGCCGGCAAAGTCTCTACATGTTTCACAGTTATAGCTGCTAGTTCCACGTATCAAAGCTTCTAAAATAGCCTCATCCTATGTCACATGTAGAATCAATCGCACAGAATCGGCTTTAAAGGCAGGTGATGTGCAATGATGTAGAACCGTCTGTTTTGCATATTCACACCCAGGAGACACTTCACTAATGCTGGGAGGGTTTATAAATGTTTCCTTTTACTCTTTATGGTTTATTAATCAGCAGCTGCCAGTCAGGAAGGATGAAGATGTCACAGACTCACCTCATCTGGATCCTGCTCCTCTGGATAAAGGGTAAGAAGAAAACTTTCATGCTGGATTTAAAACAAGGGTAAAAGATAAGGGGAAATTTACCATAGTACCATAGTAAGTGACAGTAGATGAAGACCAGTGTGATCCATCAAGACTGTTCAGGAAGGTGGCTAGAGTTATAGAATTGTTCTTCATCTGATTCTCTTCATATACTTGGGGACATTCCCATGTTCCCCAAGTTCTATTACCTGTTTTAATGTAAACCCAATCAGTCTCCGCTGATCTGAGTATTCTTTGTTATTTGTAAACCGCGCTGATAAAAATAGTGCGGTATATAAGAGCTGTTAAATAAATAAATAAATAAAAATAAATAAATATATATAAATTACTATTCATTTTGACTTTAAATCCTGTTATATCTTGTTATAAAATATTTTATACATATATATTTTGTCTTTCTTCAGATTCTTGTGGGCAGATTGTGATGACTCAGACTCCAGAATCCTTGTCCGTGTCTTTGGGGGACACAGTCACCATGAGCTGTAAAGCCAGTAGTAATGTTGGCAGCTGGGTAGCCTGGTACCAGCAGAAACCCGGACAGGCTCCCAAGCTTCATATCTATGCTGCTTCCAGCCGTTATACTGGGATCCCAGAGCGGTTCAGTGGCAGTGGATCTAGGACTGATTACACTTTCTCTATCAGCGGAGTTCAAGCTGAGGATGCTGCAGTTTATTACTGTCAGGGCTATCACAGCTCCTCCATCACACACAGTGCTACAGACCTGTACAAAAACCTCCCTGCAGTGTCTGGCTCTTACTGATGCCTTTTTCATGCCACATGCAGCATCTAATGCAGGGTACAAAGGAAGCAAACTCTTTAAAGTATGATTGCAGAAATCATTTTATATCCATTGATTCTCTATTTTTACTATTATTCACTCATTTATAAACTGTGAGAACAGCTTTCTATGAGTTGTGCAGGTAAGGAAAAAGGCATCCAGGGCCATGTGTTTGAAAGTACAGTAGTATTTTTTATGTCTTGGTGAATGTGGCGTCTCACAAACTATGTAAAGCTTTATAAAAGAAGCAGATCCCATGAATAAGCTGTCAAAAGTAGGCATGCCCATTGAAGTCAGTTTGATAAGAGGAGCCAAAAGTAGCTTTTGTCAGAGCAAGATTTAGGACAGGTTTCTGCCTTTCAATGTGACCAACTGAGATGTTTCTCTGACGCAAATGGTGGGATTGTGCCATCGAACCATAGATGCATGCTACGGACTACATTGGGAACTGGGAATTGGCGCAAGAGCTGAAACATGTTCTGAGCCCGACAACACACAAGTTGCTACATTTGTATATACTGCTTATATAAACTTAATTGGAGATGCTGAAAGAAATGTTTAAGTCACTCTGGTTTCAGACTACTGCTCAGTGTGCATGAGAACCAGAGGCGCGCTCTTATTTTATAGTGGGTCCAGCAGAAATTTTCAGGACCAATATTCAGTGGCATTAACACAGTTAATGTCACTGAATATTCACAGCTGCTGCCTCTAAACGCATGTCAGGAGCGTTCCGGAGTGGGGCTGAGTGAAGGCGGCACCGCTCACTAACTGCGCAGCAGCTCAATATTGCCGCTGCCCAGTTAGCGATATGCAGTGAAGAGCAATGCAAGAAACTCTCCCCTAACTTTCACTGTGTATCGCTGACAGGGCAGTTGCTCAGTGTCGCCTCTGCCTTTTAGTGAGTGGCAAATGCGGAGAAAGAGCCCCATCACTAGGATGATAGTTATGTACACCTAGAGCTACCTTATTACTAGTACTACTGATCATTTGTATAGTGCTACAAGGCGCTCGCAGTGCTGTGCAGACACTAGTAAGAGATGGTTCCAGCTCCTGGGAGCTTCCAATCTACTCAAGATAGACAGCACAATAGCTGAGGATAAGGATGCATCTAGGGGGATGGTGAGGAAGCACATAGGAGACTAGGTGGATCAGGATCCAAAAGCGGCTGTGAAGAGGTGAGTTCTCAGCCTGGATTTGAAAAGGGTCAGAGATGAAGCCTGACACACAGACTCGGGTATTTTGTCCAGACATAAGGAGCAGCAAAAGACCTTCACATATAAGACACAGTCCTGCTATTGAAGCATTCATGCGGCCCACAAGTGACAGATTTTGTATGGCTGCACATACTAGAGCAGCTAATTAAAGAGGCTTCCTCCAAACTCTACCTTCATCCTAGGGAGGGGTTTGGAATGGCAGGATCTAAGCTCAGTTTGACTCACAAGCACTCCTTCAAACTTCAGCTTCTAACAGGAAATTAATGGGGGTTATGCATGATTAGAAGCAGGTTAAATGGCTGATTGAGAAATTTTCCAAGGTGTTTGTGTTCTGAAATTCTTAGCTATGAGATACATGTATAGCATGTGCAGAACACGCCTCCTTTACATATGTGCTGTGTGTTACACAGATATGAAGAGCACCTTTTCTGTATGAGGATTTATAGATGTAAATCCACTTTTTATATCTGTAAACAGCTCCTAAGGCTACTAAGATTATTCTCGTATATGCTATGTACTGTACAATATTTTGGAACTACAAATAATATTCAGCGTTCCTAAGTACAAATGTCACTCTTAAATTGCTGGGGATTTTTTCATGTCTAATCTGCAGCTCTGCAGTTCCCAAGAACCCCAGAGAGAAGCTAACAAATGTTTCAATTTTACATCACAGACAGTGGAATATGACTGGTTCATGTCATACATGTAGGGGGTAATTTTATAAGGAGCTGCCCAAATTTTGGTGTCAAGACGGCTGAGAACATTAAAAGAGTGAACCATCTGGTGTGGAGTGATCGCAGATTGACAGTGTGGATGATAGCTGAGGAGCTCAGCCTGAACAGGGAGTCAATGTGTACCATCTTGGTACAGGAGCAGGGGATGCAGAGGGTGTGCTCCAAGATGGTGCCCAAGCTTTTATCGGACAACGAAAAGGAGCACCGTGCCAATGTTTGTCGAGATTTGCTAGATAGGATCGGAGAAGATCCAGAGTTCGTTGGCTGAGTCATCATAGGAGTCGAAACTTGGATCTTCCAGCATGACCCTGAAAGCAAAAGACAGAACTGGCAGTGGAAGACTCGACTGTCACCCAGACCCAAGAAGGTGCGCATGTCCAAATCAAGGATCAAGGTCATGCTGATCGCATTCTTCGACCAGAAGAGAGTGGGCCATCATGAGTTTGTGCCTGAGGGTCAGACAGTCAACCAGCACTTCTACCAGCAGGTCCTCAATCACCTCCATGACCGGGTTCGGCGCAGCAGGCGCGCTCTGTGGAGAGACAATCATGGCTGCTTCACCACGACAATGCTCCCACACACACTGTGCTCAGTGTAAGGCAGTTCTTGGTCAAGAAACAGTTCACAGCTCTTGAACACCCTCCTTATTCCACAGATCTCTCATCGTGCGACTTCTGGCTCTTCCCCATGCTGAAGACTGTGCTCAAAGAAACATAGAAACATAGAAAAACGATGACAGAAAAAGACCACATGGACTATCTAGTCTGCAGTTCCATATCAACAACTACAACAGTCCCCTTTTTTCCTTTAGAGATCCTCTGTGTTTGTCCCATGCTTTTTTGAATTCAGATACTGTCCTCATCTCTACCACCTCCACTGGGAGACCATTCCACGGATCCACCACTCTTTCTGTAAAGAAATATTTCCGCGTATCACTCCTGAATCTTTCCCCTTTCACCCTCATCCCATGTCCCCTCATAGCAGTACTTGCTTTCAATTGGAAGAGGCTCTCCCCCTGTGCATTTTTGCCATGGAGGTATTTAAATGCCTCAATCATATCACCTCTATGTATGATTTTCCCCCAGTTGGTGAGAGGTCTTACATGTGCACTAGGTGCAAGGAGCTCTTTGCTCTCAGGGAACGAGTCCGTTCTCTAGAGGCTAGAGTAGCAGACTTGGAAAACATAAGAAAGACAGAGAGGTACATAGACGAGACCTACGGGGATATAGCCCTGAAGTCCCACCTCCAGTCTGGCAGCATCCCTGTTGCCATGGAGGAGAGAGGTCACGTGACAGGAGAACATCACCCTGGTGTGGCAGGAAGTGATCCTGTAACTAGGACCTGTCCTCCAGGTGATGTAAAACCCTCTCGCACCGAGGAAGTTTCTCCAGGGCCATGTGCCTATGAGGGAAGGGTTAGGACAGCCGTTATAGTTGATGATTCGATCATTAGGCATGTAGATAGCTGGGTGGCTGGTGGACGTGAGGATCGCCTGGTAACATGCCTGCCTGGTGCGACAGTAGCACACCTCAAGTGCCACCGAGATAAGGTCTTAGATAGTGCTGGGGAGGAGTCTGCTATCTTGGTACATGTCGGTACCAATGACATAAGAAAATGTGGTAGGGAGGTTCTGGAGGCTAAATTTAGGCTTTTAGGTAGGAAGTTCAAATCCAGAACTTCCAGGGTAGCATTCTCCGAAATGCTTCCCGTTCCACGTGCAGGACCCAAAAGGCAGGCAGAGCTCTGGAGTCTCAATGTGTGGATGAGACAATGGTGCAGAGATGAGTATTTTGGATTTGTTAGGAACTGGGGAACATTCTGGGGAAAGGAGGGGCTCTTCCGAAGGGATGGGCTTCACCTTAACCGGGATGGAACCAGGCTGCTGGCAATAACCTTTAAAAAGGGAGATAGAGCAGCTTTAAAACTAGATAATAGGGCAAAGCCGACAGTGGTTCAGAAGAATGTATCCTTGAAGGATACTACCTAAAGCAGAGAGGTTCCAAAAAAGAGTAAAGTAGCCCAAATGCCCTCGAGTATAGAGCAGACAGACCTTAAAGATCCCAAATTACCCATGTCTACCAATAGCCAAATTAATATGAATAAAATACAGTCTCTAAAATGCTTGTATGCAAATGCTAGAAGTCTAAAAAATAAGATGGGAGAGTTAGAATAAATAGCACTAAATGAGAGGTTAGATATGATTGGAATATCAGAGACATGGTGGAAGGAAGATAACCAGTGGGAAACTGTGATACCTGGGTACAAACTATATCGTAATGATAGAGCTGATCAAATTGGTGGAGGGGTTGGGCTCTCTGTTAGAGAGGGCATTGAATCAGAAAGGATTAAAGTTTTGCAGGAAACAAAATTTGCTGTAGAATCTCTATGGACTGAAATTCCATGTAAAAAGGGGAAGGCGATGGCAGTGGGGGTGTACTATCGACCGCCTGGCCAGAATGAACAAATGGATGATGAAGTGCTCAAAGAAATCAAGGAAGCTAACAAAAGTTACAGTGCAGTAATAATAATGGGTGATTTCAATTACCCTGGTATTGACTGGGTCAGTGTCACGGCAGGACATGCTAGGGAGATAAAGTTCCTAGATGACATAAATGACTGCTTCTTGGAGCAGCTGGTTCATGTTTTTATGTTTGATTTTCTTTATTTATTGTCCTATTGTCATATCATTCTTTCATTTTTAATCTGTTTTTTATATATTTTTATCGTTCTTCACTTTTGGTATCTCTTATTTATTTATTTATTCAATACTTATGCTTGCCTTCTCATAAATAATTTTATAGACAATTGTTTTCCCTGGCTCCCCTTCTCTGCCATTTCCAGGTTGCAATTTGCTCAACCCTGTGCTCCTTTACCTTGCCCCCTCTCCACCTCTACTCCCCTCCCCTCTGCCCCTTCTCTCTCCCTCCCTCTCTCTCCCCCTCCACCTACACCTCCTCTCACCCCCTTCCTTCTCTTTTCCTGCTTCTTCCCTTCCCTCTTCCTTCCCTTCCTCCTTCCCCCTACCCCTTCTCCTCTCCCCCTCCCTTTCCCCTTAACCCTCCCTTCCCCCTTCCTTCCTCCCCCCTCTCTCCTCCCCTTCCCCCCTACCACTTCTCCCCCCTTTTCTCTTGGTTCATTGGTTTTTAATTGCACTTTTTATTATTCATTTATTTTTTTTATTTAAGATGGCTCTTTTGGTTTTAGTCTGGGTTTCTCTTTTCCCTCATGTTTTAGTTTTATTATGCTTTTTATGTATAATCCAATGTCCCCCTTTTTTCATGCCCCCTTTTTTATTTTTGTATGTTTTTTCTTCATTGTTTTTTAAGCTTTTGCACTTCTTATTAGGATTCATATACAAGGAGTATTTTATTTTTACTCTTACTCTTGGATTTATAATATATGATTTTGACCCACAGTTGGTTTTATGATGTTTTTATTGTTTTATGTTCCCTTGTTATTATACGTTATTAAACCAATTGGGTTCCTGGGTTCACATGTTTTAATCATGTTGAGTTCTGGCACTTTTAGTATGGTTAATGTATACATGAGTTTTACTACATATTGAACATGTTTCAATTATTTATTTTCCCCTTCCCATCCCTTCTCCTTCCTCCGTTCATCCCCCTCCTTCCTTTCCCCACACCTCTTCCCTCTCCTTCCCCTCCCCTTTCACCCTTCCCCTCTTCCCCCCTTCTTTCCCTTCCCTCTCCCATCTCTCCTCCCCTCCCTTCTCCCACTCCCTTCTCCCCCCTCCCTGCTTTCCCTCTTCCTCCCCCTCTCTCCCCTTCCCCATCTTCCCTGTCTGGTCCCTTAGTGCCGTGGTTATATCATGTTGATTTACATTCATTTATGCCCCTGTATTTCTACGGTCAAGATTTCCCCATGATATCTAATGTATATGCAGTAGTGACACCTTTGACCTCTGAATGGCGTGAAAATAGCGGCATTTTAAAGGACCTTTGTGTTCTCGCTGGTTTAGAATACTTTCCTGCTACTGAGCGTCTGTGATTGTGAGTCTCTGTTTTCATACTGGTAAGGTACATTTTTGTGATTTTAACAATAAGTTTAATATCAGCAGAGTTTTCCGATAATAGCGGCAGTACCTTTGACAGTAACATTTCAGACATTTATCATTTTAACGTGAATAGTTTTAGTAACATTTTTTAAGTGCCTCCTAACTGGAAGGTCTCTTTGTAAAGGTCACTAGAAACAAACTTATTTCTTCCTATTCAGAGACTATTCTACTTGTATGCTAAGCTATGCTGTGATTTAATCTAAATAAAACAGCTCTCTAGAAACAAATTTATTTCATTAACTATTTGCTCTATTTAACTTTCTATGTTAAGCTATACTCTGATTTGATTGAAATGAAAAGCTATCTAGAAACAAATTTCAAGGTCTATTTACTTTGGTTAAATTAAAGAGGTAGCTGTAGCTGCCACCCAAATTGAAAACACAGTTGAAAGATTGTAACAGTTTCAGGCAAATGAAAATCTAAGTGGTTTTTTTTCATCATAGTCAGAGGCAGCAATCTTCCCATTACACTGGTCAACAAATTTTTACAAAAGTCATGTTACTGAAATAAAAATAGTCATTTCTTATCAATTTTTATAAGATGAACACAAATATGACAGTGAAATTGCAAAGTTGGCTCTAGTTTTTTTGTAATCTAGAAGAATTAATGTTTACATCACAAAATGCATGTCAATAATAAATATATAATAGGCCTTCGGTTAATACCAGTAAAAAACCAAGTCATAGACTACTTCTTAGATTTTTTCGCCTGTCTCTTGTACAGCTGTTCGGGAGCTTCTTTGGGGAGTGTCCAGCAGTAGTCAGCCAGCATTGCAGTGGACCATTTCCCCTGATATCTTTGCTCCATCGTTGCGATATCCTGGTGAAAATGTTCGCCCTGTTCATCACTAACCATACCACAGTTGTCAGGAAAGAAATTGAGATGGGAATCAAGGAAATGGATCTTTAGAGACATATTGCAGCCATGTTTCTGATACTGCATCAGCATGTCTTCTACTAGTTCCTTGTAGTTTTCTGCCCTAACATTCCCGAAAACGTTTGTTGACACTAGGCGAAAAGCATTCCATGCTTGTTTCACATCACCCTGCAACAAGTTGTTGAACCAGTCATCTTTGAAGAGCTCTCGAATCTTCAATGCAATGTGTGCCTTTGAGTCAGTCCTGACTCCTGGTGACCCAGAAGCTCCTGGGTTTTCTTGGCAGTGTCACCGAGAGGGATTTTTTCATGCGGGTATCGGAAAGCTGGTGAAGTGCGGTCCATGGCTTTCACGAAGTTTTTCATCAAACCTAGTTTGATGTGAAAGGGTGGTAGCAGGATTTTGTGAGCCTCAACCAGAGCTGGGTGCTGGATATTCTTCTCTCCAACTGTTACATTTTGTCTGTGAGTCCATTTCTTCCACAAGTAGTGCCAATCCCTTGCTCGGCTATCCCACTCACATAAGAAACATGTATTTTATATATCCCTGCTGCAGTTCCATTAAAAGGGCAACTACCTTCAAGTCACCACAGAGGTGCCAGCTGTACTTGTTATAATTAATGGAAGTCAGTAGATGCTTTAAGCTATCGTATGTCTCTTTCATGTGGACGGCATGTGCTACTGGAATAGATGGAAGACGGTTTCCATTGTTCAAAAGCACAGCCTTCAGACTCAGTTTCGAAGAGCCTATAAAAAGTTTCCAATCTTTTGGGTCATGAGTGATTTTTAAGGCATTCATGAGGCTTTCAATATCGGAACAGAATACCAGATTACTTTCCTTTCCGACTGCGTATAGTACACTGCTGACATCAGATGACTTCAGCAGCCGTCTGGCAGTAGTATTGCATTGCATCAGAAAATGATGCAATCAACCCTGGATGATGTGTGCATGCTGGTATTATGCAATGTGATGCAATATTACATCATTCAAGGCTTATTTGGGATGTTGTTGATGTCCTACTGGATAGATTTACACGGTGAAACGTCAAAAATGAACTACATACAATATTTTCAAAACGAGAGCCAATAATTTTTTTTTAATGTTATATTTGTGTTCAGCTCACCAAGATACTACAGATTAGGGCCTTTTAAGGTCAGTAATGATTTCAATGTTGACCAATGTTATAAGGCACTCATCTTTCATGTAAGCCAACCTCACAGCTCTGTGGGGTTGGAGGGTCCTGGAGGTGGCATTATTGTATGATTTTTCCTTCCTTTTTCCTGTGCACATTTTTAGAGACCAAAGGTGGTGCTTCTGGGAATGTCTTAGTGCTGTTTGCACTGTTGAATACTCCCATTCTGAAGGTCCCTTATTAGTGACAGGGAAATGTTTTGACATTTCACTATAGAGAACCTGTGAGTTATTCTGCCTGATCACACTGGCACCTGGTGACGCTGTGGTCATCCCTACAGTCCAGGTACTGGCCAGGTATTCATGTCTCCCCAGATTTGCAGGTGAGCACACCAGATCCTCCCATGCAACACTCAAACCTCATACATACACACACTCTCACTTGCAGTCACAAATAACATACCTCTGCCAAAACCATGTCCTGTACCTATAAACAGCTTCTGTGAAGACATAATGGCATGGCGTCTCAAGACATCACATCTGATCTGCATTTCTCAGCCTCTGATCTGCATTTTCCAGCCAAACATGATTCTGCTCCATGCTACTTCACATATCGTCCCTGCATCTACATTCCCATTTTTCCAAACACTGGGATTGTTAGGGAAGCCAAGAATAGACGCTTTAGCACAAACAGCAAATGTCATCATAGCCAGAATAAAGACTATTGCAGTGCTTTATATTTCTGTGGGGGTGTTTTTTATTGTTCCTTAACCTTACAAATGTCCCTCACCTGTGCATCCTATTTTTTACAACTGCTTCTTGTGACCTCCCAGACAGCAGACACACCAGTTCAATACAGACATGTCAGAATCATTCATCTCTATGGGACTCGGTGAAGATCAGAGCAGAAATTTTTCTAAGTCCAGGCCTTAGTCCACATTGCCAATGGTATAATGTAGGCTTCCAGAGGAAAAACTCAGGACGTGTATGAGCCTTTCCTGAATTTGCTTTCTTTGTCTCCATGGCTTGCTGCACCCCTGTTCTGAGATCTCCATTCTAGTGTCATGTCCGTGCAGGGCCGTGTGGAATTGGAATAAGGTTCTAGACATTTTAGTGAGAAAGACATCTATCCTGCACATCTAATTAGCTTATTTGTGTTCTGGAATGACCTCCTATGTGTGTGCTTCTGTGTGTATGTGTGTTTGGGACTAGGAGTACGTGTCTATGTGAGTGTGTGTGTGTGTGTGTGTGTGTGTGTGTGTGCGTGTGCGCATCTTGAGGGACTGTAGATGTGTGACTATGGCATGTAGTTCTCCCCTTACACTTTCTTCTCTTTCTCCATCCACTCCATGTCCCTCCCACTCTCTTGCACTATTTCCCTTCTTTTCTACACTCTCCCTTCTTCCCTTCATCCAACCACGTTCCCAGCCTACCATGAAGTCCCTCCCCCTTCCCTCCCCCTTCCCTCCCTTTTTCTTCTTTCCTTCGTCCCTGCCTTCTCTGTTTCTCCTACAGCCCCACCCATCCCCTTATAATCCCCCCTTTTCTGATCCACCTCACCCCCACTGTACCTTCCCTTATGCCCCATTTCTTTCCTCTAACCCCACCCCTTTGTTAAACTCCACCTAATTCTCCTCCTCTCCAACCCCACCCCTTCCCTTAATAGTTCACGTCTTCTCTTTTGTTCCCACATCCCACTTATTGTAGCCTTAAAATGCTGACTGGACTCTGGGACTCACGTAGGCACTTTAAGACCAGAGCTCTCATCTTCCCCCTGGCGGACACTGCAGCTTTTGGCAGCAACAGTTCCCTTGGGCCCCTCTTCTCGCCAGAGGGGATGAGGTCTGTGTATTAGAATGCATAGGTTTCTTTGTACAAGCACAAACAAACGTATATGTATGGACGGACCGACCAACAGACTTCTTGGAGACTCCACCTAGTCTAGCCAGACTTTAGCCAGAGGCCAGAGACCGCAGCTCTCTGCAGAATCTGACACATGTACCAGCTAAATTGAGCCAGTCAGTGTTAGAATTAAGCCCTGGCTCGGATTTCCTCTCCTTCTACTCTGAAGGACTGTGATAGCCACCTCCACAGCGTCCCCATCTGTGACTGGCCCAGAGAGCAGTATCCAGGTTTGGGAACTGAGATCCTGGTGTACTGTATAGCAGGGACAAGCACCACTGTGGATCCACATGTCAGTATCTTAATTTTTTATGCCATCAACCCAGACTGCTCTCTGTTTCCGTCTGTCTGTTTCACTATCTTGCCACCAGAACGTCTGAGTATCTGATCTGCAGATCTCATTCAATGATCTGTAAACCTGAATTAACAGAAGCACAGAAAGGGAAAGTGATGTCTAAGATTCTATGTTAGGCTAATGGCAAGAAAAAGAATTAAGAACTGCTCTAAACAGCCTTACATATAAACCAGGATAAGCAGCACTATAGTTGAAAAAATGGATTCTCTGCACAGTATTAATGCATCACATTGAGAGGGCTGGCACTAAATAGTAACCCGTAGCAGGGAAATCACAAAACCAGTCACACAGAAGTGTCTTTAAATGCAGGTGATGTGCAGTGATATAGAACTGTCTGTTTTGCATATTCACACCCAGGAGACACTTCACTACTGCTGGGAGGGTTTATAACTGTTTCCTTTTACTCTTTATGGTTTATTAATCAGCAGCTGCCGGTCAGGAAGGATGAAGATGTCACAGACTCACCTCATCTGGATCCTGCTCCTCTGGATAAAGGGTAAGAAGAAAACTTTCATGCTGGATTTAAAACAGGGATAAAAGATGAGTGAAAAATTACCATAGTGCCATAGCAAGTGACAGAAGATAAAGACCAGTATGATCCATCTAGGCTGTCCAGGAAGGTGACTGGAGTTATAGAGTTGTTGGTCAACTGATTCTCTATAGATATATAAATTACTATTCATTTTAACTTTAAATCCTGTTATATCATGCTATAAAATAACATATATATACTTATTTTGTCTTTCTTCAGATTCTTGTGGGCAGATTGTGATGACTCAGACTCCAGAATCCTTGTCCGTGTCTGTGGGGGACACAGTCACCATGAGCTGTAAAGCCAGTAGTAGTGTTGGCAGCTGGGTAGCCTGGTACCAGCAGAAACCCGGACAGGCTCCCGAGCTTCATATCTATGCTGCTTCCAGCCGTTATACAGGGATCCCAGAGCGGTTCAGCGGCAGTGGATCTGGGACTGATTTCACTCTCACAATCAGCGGAGTTCAAGCCGACGATACTGCAGTTTATTACTGTCAGCAGTATAACAGTCTCCCTCTCACACAGTGCTACAGACCCGTACAAAAAACTCGCTGCTGTGTCTGGCTGTTAATGATGCCTTTTTCATGCCATATGCAGTACCTAATGCAGGGTACAAAGGAAGCAAACTCTTTAAAGTAAGATTGCAGAAATCATTTTATATCCATTCTTTATTTTTACTATTATCCAGACATTTATAAACTGTGAGAACAGCTTTCTATAAGTTGTGGAGGTAAGGTAAAAGACATCAAGGTCCATGCGCTTAAAAGTACAGTCGTACGGTCAAAAACCTAGCTCTGGTGGGGATCCAAGATGGCGTTTGGTGTGATAAGCTGATCGGCACGGCGTTTGCTTATGGGAAGAAAGCGGAAATCTAGAGGGGCGAAACAGCCTACTGCCCCTCTAGTTTCAACGCCATTACCTGTGGAGGTGGTTGGGTCTCTGGATTCATATTTTTCACCGGCGCCACGACAATGGGTTGTGGGGGAGAGTAACCAGGCTATGCAGCGTTTGGAGGAGATGTCCTCATCCTCTGCCTATGGTATCGATCTCTCATCCCCTGGCTCAACTCGAGCCTCGAATGTACCCCGACAATCCAGCAGCGGACCAGGAAGTCAGCACGAGAGCGTTGAGTCAGCGGACTCCGCCAGCGGACGGAGCTTGGGAGTGGAGTGTGGCCTAGGCTCCGCGGCTTCTTGTGATCAGCAACAGAGGGCTGAGGCTTCGATTGGTATGGCAGAGGGTGGTGCTGGCTTAGCGCTGAGTTTGTCTGCCCCCACTTCTTTGAAGCCTGGCATTGTGGTTTTGACTCCTCCGGTGGAGGTTTCCTTGTCTGTATCCATGGATCTTCCAGAGGTGGTGACATTGGAGGTGATTTGGGCCGCTATAATGAAGCTTCGTGAAGAGCTGGTCCCGTGGATGGCTGCACAGGTTTCTATTCCTTGGCTGCACAGGTTTCTATTAATACTGAGGATCTTAAGGAAGCTATGGTTAAAGTAACTGCCTTACAGACTGGAGTTTCTCAAAATCAAACTAAAGTTTTGTCTCTTGAAAGTGAAGTTGAATCTTTAAGGAAAGTTTCTCTACCTATTATGTCTAAATTGGAAATGTTGGAAATTGCAGTGTGTATGCCAAATATTTGCTTGGTTAATTTTCCTAGAGTGTCATTAATATCAGCAAGAGATATATTTCACAATTATTTGATTGAAAATTTGGGTATTCCCCCTGAATCCCATCGCCCATTAGTTAAAATCTATTATTTGCCTTCTGGTAAAAAAGAAGTGGGGCAGGGAAGTGTTAGTGGTTTACCTAATATGGATGTATTAAATGTTACTGATATTTTGGAGAATTCCCAAGAGGAAAAGATTACATTGTCTACTTTATTAATTACTTTAGCACTAATATCAGATAAAGAATGGCTTATGAAACTGTTCTTTATAAAACATCATATATTGTTTAAGGGTTTGGCTGTTTGGATGTTCCCTGATTTATCCAGGGAGACCCAGAGGAGGAGACGTGATTTTCTTTTGTTGCGTTCTGGGATTCAGCAATTGGGAGGGCTCTTTTTCCTGAAGTTTCCATGTAAATGATTAAATATCATTCTAATTCGTATATATTTTATGAACCTTCCCAACTGCTTTGTTTCATTAATGCTCGGGTTTCTGAAGGGGGGGGGGGGGGGTAGATACCCTGCCTGTTCCGGTTGAGTTATGTCTGCTGGTAGTTTCTCCAACTCTTCAACGTGGTTTGTTCCAGTTCATGAATGTTTCCAGGATTCCTTTTACCAATGACAGATTTCAGCTCTTTTCAAAGTTTCTCAATTGGACTGAGATCAGGATTCATTGCTGGTCAGTTTAAAACAATCCATTTGTTCCTCTATATTTATTTATTTATTTTTATTTATTTATTTATTTAACCATTCTTTTGTACTTTTAGATGTATGTTTTGGGTCATTGTCCTGCTGGAGGACCCATGACCTTCGACCCAGACCTAGCTTTCTGACACTAGGCAGCACATTTCACTCCAAAATACCTTGGTAGTCCCCTGACTTCATGTAGTTTCTAAAGATGGGTTTGGGCAAAGATCAGGTGCAACTTTCTATGTCTGTCTTTGAGCAGTGGCGTTCTCTTTGAACTTCGCTCATGAAGTTTTTCTTTGTTTAGTGTGCAACATATGGTACAAGTTGAAACCACCACTCCAGATGGCTCCAGGTCAGCCTTAAGCTCTTTGGATGTTGTATGTGGTGTTTTTCTAACAGTTCACACTAACCTTTGAAGACTTCTGAAATTCAGTCTGGCTTGCACATGACCTGCCTTACTAACTCAGTCAAAGTTTTTAAATGGAACCGCAGCACCATGGCATCCGGTTGCCATGTCACTGCGGGTCCATTTAAAAGCCACGATGCTAGCCACCGGATAAACATTTTTATTCCCCGCAGCCCAACCCCCGATCTGGCCTCCTAAGGCCAAGATCGGGCTGCTGGGAATGTCCTCCGGCCCCCGCTGCCCCATCTGCACCCTCGGAGGTGGAATAACTTTCTTCCACATCTTAGATGCCCCCGAGCTGCCGCTTTCCTGCCCCCGTCTACCTTCCTCCCACAGCCAGTGGGGAAGTTATACGGGGCCATTGGGACGTCCATCCCCGCTCTGCATGGCACAGAATCGGGCCCATTGCAAACTGTAGACACAGGAATCCCAAGGTCTTTGGAGATGACCTTGTACCACTTTGAAATTTGATGTTTGGTGATAACGGCTTTTCTGACGGTCTTAGTCAGCTCTCTTAACTTCACCACTGTGAAAAGGGAATAAGGAGTGAATATGGCCATTTTAAAACATTAGTGCCATCATTCATTGGTTGCTTCAAGTCATGTGACTACTGACAATTGAGCACAGGTGTGTCTAATTTTATTGTAGTTGGAATGTGATTCTTCTGTTCAGACTGATGTGAATTGCTTATGAAGGTGCCAATAACCATGTCCACCATGTCCTGGCAATGTCCCAATTTTTATGCTATTTCCAACTATTTCCTTTTTAATTGGTCTTTTATGTTCAAATAAGTGTTCAAATATAGTCCAAAGCCACAACCGGGCAAGTGGTAGCCAGGTTGAGGGAGAAATTCTCCCGCCCCCTTTTTCCCCTTACTATGCCACACACCACGCTTCCCTGTCCTCCCCTTCACCTTTGCTTCTGTCTTGTTTCCCCTGCGAAATACAGCAGATTACCAATCATTATGCAATGAGTGGAGTTTATTGGAAAATTCTTGGCCACAGCCTATACATACATAACCAATGGAATATATTTATTTATTTACATTCTCTTATATACTGTGCTATTCTGCATCAGTGCGGTTTACATTGAACAAACTGAAATTACATTGAACAAGGCATTATAACTTGGAGATAACTATTTTACAGGGAACATGGGCTATGGAGGGTTAAGTGGCTTGCCCAAGACCACAAGGAGCACCTGTGAGACTAGAAACCCCAGTCCTTCCAGCCCAAGGTTGCTGTCCTCTAGTGGGATTTGAACCCCCAACCTTCCGGCCTGAAGTACCTTGCCCCAACCACTAGGCCACTCCTCCACTCCATATAAAACCAATGCAATATTTTCCAAAAGCTATACAAACAGAAATTAGACTGACACGATCAGATGAGACACACAGCTTCATACTTGCTTCGGGGCTGGGCCATTGAAGACCTCCCACTATCTTGCTTTGATCACTTGGTTATCCTCCTTATCACCAAACTATTCACAATCTTATGAAATTTGCTGAGGGGAAGGCAGGCTGTTAAAGTGTGCTTTTTGGAATTCTATTTGCAGCAGGGTTCAACATTCACAGCTCAAGTCCGGCCCATCAAAGTTTGATACTCGTACCCAACTCGGTTCAGGTGTCAGAGATGCGACCTTCCCTCCCCCGCCATCAAAGCATAAGGGGGAGCAGCATATTGCGCATTGGCCCTGCTGTGAAACCCACTGACTTCTGAATGGGGGAGGACAATTCCCTCATGGCCACTACCTCTTTGCTCAAGTGTATGGCTGTGTGCTCAGTCTTGTGTCCCTTAACTTCAGACCATGCCACAACATAGCCCGAAGAGAGGGTGGATGGATGGGTGTGCGGTCTGGACTCTTTCAGACTGAAGGGGTAAGACAGCAACCTGGGCCTTGCTGGCTGCTGAAATAGCTAACCTTTGGGCCTGCCCTCTTGCCCCTCCACCTCCTTCCTGCGTAAACCCTTTCCTTGCATCCCTGCCCTCTTGTGTCCGACAGCTGCTATTTCCAGCTGTCAGGGTCTTAACCGGGCAAGTGGTACCAGTCTTGTGGGAGAAACTCCCCACACCCCCCTTTTCCCCTTACTATGCCCTTCCCCACCCCAGCCCTATCGCCCCATTTCCCGTCCCCTCCCCCACATTTGCTCCTGCCTTGTTACCCCTGTGAAATGCAGCAGATTACCAGTCAATATGCAATGAGTGGAGTTTATTGGAAAATTCTTGGCCACAGCAAGGCATGTACATACATAGAGGCAATTCTTATTGGGGCCCATCTGGCCCATCCGGACATCCAAAATCTGGACGGGCCAGATTTGCACCCAATTTTGATCCCATAGGGGCTATATACAAACAGAAAGTAGACTGACATAATCAAATGAGACATACAGCCTCATATTTGCATCAGGGCTGGACTGTTGAAGCCCACCCACCATATTGCTTTCATCTCTTGATTAGCCTCCTTGTCACCAAAATATACACCATCTTATAAAATATGCTGAGGGGAAAGCAGGCTGTTAAAATGTGCCTTTCGGAACCCTGTTTGCAGTAGGGCTCAGCATTTACGGCTCTGAGTCCGTCGATCAAAGGTCGGTACTCGTGCCCAACTCAGTTCAGGTGTCAGAGATGTGACTTTCCCTCACCTGCCGTCGAAGCATGGGGGGGAGAGCATATCACGAGCTGGTCCTGCTGCAAAACCTGCTGACGTCTGAATAAGGGTGGATGATTCCCTCAAGGCCACTCCCCCTTTGCTCAAGTGTATGTCTGTGTGCTCAATCTCATGTCCCTTAACTTCAGAACACAGCCCGCCAACTGCAACTCCTCACTTGTCGGGGGAGCCCCCACTCAGCACTTAGCTGTGGCCACACTGGTCTTTTCACAAAACATTTCCACCATGTCCTCTAGTGTGCATAGGAAAACATCCATGCCTATGTCAGACAGATGTATGCCATCTGCACAGTACAGGCCAAGGCAGGTTTATTTGATTAGATCATGTCAGAAAGAGTACCCCCTGATCACCTCCATGATTGTACCATCTACTTTTTCACCTTATGACGGGTCTTCTCTACCGCCTGGTGTGATATTTTGCCTCTCCACACTCTACGTGATATGATATAAGATCATTCCAGCTGGGAACCAGAGAAATTGTCCACCAAGGCCAGGAAGTCCCTCTAAATCTTCCTGGTGAGCTCCACTCTACGAGTACTCACTAGATCATGCACCACCAAGATCCAGGGGACCCCTCCCAGCCCTTTTTTTACAGGAAGGTCGGTACCAGCTGGCCCCATACCATATCACAGATTCCCATCCATACGACGGACACCTCTGCTGCATTTATGCCAAAGTTAAGACCCTAGGATCTTTCCCGGGTCCTCCTCTTGTCCCAGTTAACGAATGAGTGGCTGCAGATCCACACCTCTTTTGGGCCTTGCGGCACCTTAGACAACTCAATCAAATAAAGAAATTTAAAAAAAAAAAAGTTATAGGGTGGATTATCGACCAATATCAGGTGGTGAACATAAGAACATAAGATTTATTTACATTCTCTTATATACCGCGCTATTCTGCATCAGTGCGGTTTACATTGAACAAACTGAAATTACATTGAACAGGGCATTATAACTTGGAGATAACTATTTTACAGGGAACATGATACGCTATACTAGGTATGACATGATATGCTATACTAGGTATAACAAGATATGCTATACTAGGTCAGACCAAGGTCCATCAAGTCCAGTATCCTGTTTCCAACAGTGGCCAATCTAAGTCATACGTACCTAGCAGTTTCCCCAAAAGACACAGGTTCCACAATGCTTGTACTGGGTCAATCATTGATATCCTGGGTCCCTTCTTAATGATGGTTTATGGACCTTTCCTCCAGGAACTTGTCCAAACCTTTTTTAAACCCAGCTACACTAACAGCCTTTACTACATCCTCCAGTAACAAATTCCAGAGTTTGATTACACGTTGAGTGAAAAAATATTTTCTTTTATTAGTCTTAAATAGTTTACCCTGTAGCTTCATTGCATGTCCCCTAGTCTTTCTATATTCTGATAACGTAAACAATCGATCTACGTTTACCTGTTCCACTCCGTTCATTAATTTATAGACCTATCATATCTCCCCTCAGCCGTCTCTTTTCCAGGTTAAAGAGCCCTAACCTTTTTAGCCTTTCTTCATAGGAGTATCCTTCCATCCCCTTTACCATTTTGGTGGCTCTTCTCTGAACCTTTTCTAAAATCGCTATATCCTTTTTAAGATACGGCGACCAGAATTGCACACAATATTCAAAGTGCGGTCTCACCATGGAATGATATAGAGGCATTATAATATCTTTTGTTTTATTTTCCATTCCTTTCCTTATGATACCTTGCATTCTATTTGCTCTCTTGGCCGCCGCTGCACACTGGGTTGAGGGTTTTAACATATTATCCACAATGACGCCTAAATCTTTTTCCTGGGTGGTGGTTCCTAATGTGGAACCTTGCATCGTGTAACCATAGTTTGGGTTGTTCTTCCCTAGGTGCATAACTTTGCACTTGTCCACATTAAATTTCATCTGCCATTTTGATGCCCAGTCTTCCAATTTATCAAGATCCTCTTGCAATTTTCCACAAACCTCTTGGGTTTTAACAACTTTAAATAGCTTTGTGTCATCTGCAAATTTGATAACCTCACTCGTTATTCCCTTTTCCAGGTCATTTATGAATATGTCAAAAAGCAGTTAACCCAGCACAGATCCCTAGGGTACACCACTATTCACCTTTCTCCATTGGGAAAATTGTCCATTTAGCCCTACCCTCTGCTTTCTATTTTTTAACCAGTTCCTGATCCACAGTAGTACACTGCCTCCTGTCCCATGACTCTTTAGTTTTGCCAAAAGTCTCTGATGAGGGACCTTGTCAAAGGCTTTCTGAAAGTCCAGATACACTATATCAACCGACTCACCTTTGTCTACCTGTTTATTCACACGTTCAAAAAAACATGACAGATTAGTAAGACAAGATCTTCCTTGTCTAAAGCCGTGTTGGCTGTCTTCCATTAAGCCATGACTATCTACATGTTCAGTAATTTTGTTCTTTATGATGGTTTCTACCACTTTTCCCGGTACTGACATCAGACTCACTGGGCTTTAGTTTCCCAGATCACCCCTGGAACCCTTTTCTAGAAATTGATGTTACATTGGCCATCTTCCAATCTTCAGGTATTACAGATTATTTTAATGATAGTTCACAGATCAGTAATAGCAGGTCTGCAATCTCATATTTTGGTTCTTTTAACACCCTTGGATGTATACCATCTGGTCCAGGTGATTTGCTACTCTTCAGTTTATCAAATAGTTGTAATACATCGTCCCGGTATATTACTATTTCTTTCAATTCTTCCGCAGTATCACCTTTAAATACCACTTCAGTCATGGGTAACATCCCTACATCTTCCACAGTAAAGACTGAAGCAAAGAATTCATTCAGTCTCTTCACTATTTCCTTGTCCCCACTTAGTGCCCCTTTTACCCCTCTATCATCTAACGGTCCAACTGACTCTCTCACAGATGTTTCACTACGAATGTACTTGGAAAAGTCTTTATTATGCCTTTTTGCTTCCACAGCAAGATTCTTCTCAAATTCTCTCTTTGCCTGGCTTATCAATGCCTTGCATTTAACTTGCCAGTGCTTGTGCTGTTCCCAGTTTTCATCATTTGGTTCTTTTTTCCATTTCCTGAAAGATGCTTTTTTGGCAACAGCAGCCTCTCTGACCTTACCTTTAAACCATGCTGACAGTTTTTTGGACTTCCTTCCACTTTGCCACTGCTCCTTTTAGTTTTTTCTTAACTATTTTCCTTATTTTATCATAGTCTTCCTTTCGAAAGTTAAAAGGTAGTACTGTGGATTTCCTTACTATCCCTCCTCCACTAATTAAATATAAGGCGATCATGCTATGATCACTATTGCCAAGTGGCCCCAACACCCTTATCTCTTGCACTAGTTCTGGTGTTCCACTAAGGACTAGGTCTAGTATGGCTTCCCCTCTAGTCGGTTCATGAACCAGCTGCTCCAAGAAGCAGTCATTTATTTCATCTAGGAACTTTATCTTCCTAGCATGTCCTGCCTTGACACTGACCCAGTCGATACCGGGGTAATTGAAATCACCCATTATTATTACTGCGCTGTAACTTTTGTTAGCTTCCTTGATTTCTTTGAGCATTTCATCATCCATTTGTTCATTCTGGCCAGGCGGTCGATAGTACACCCCCATTGCCATCATCTTCCCCTTTTTACATGGAATTTCAATTCATAGAGATTCTACAGCAAATTTTATTTCCTGCAAAATTTTAATCCTTTCTGACTCAATGCCCTCTCTAGCATAGAGCGCAACCCCTCCACCAATTTGATCAGCTCTATCATTACGATATAGTTTGTACCCAGGTATCACAGTGTCCCACTGGTAGACCTCCTTCCACCATGTCTCTGATATTCCAATCATATCTAACCTCTCATTTAGTATTATTTATTCTAACTCTCCCATCTTATTTTTTAGACTTCTAGCATTTGCATACAAGCATTTTAGAGACTGTATTTTATTCATATTAATTTGGCTAGTGGTAGACATGGGTAATTTGGGATATTTAAGCTCTGTCTGCTCCATAGTCGAGGGCATTTGGGCTACTTTACTCTTTTTTGGAACCTCTCTGCTTTTGGTAGTATCCTTCAAGGATACATTTTTCCGAACCATCTGCTCTTGGGCGACTGTCGGCTCCCCCTAACGCAGGAGCCATTATGTCCTACCTTCCAGGTGAATGTACAGTTTATAGTGTTCTCAGTGTCACCTGCCCATCACCATGATCTGCTCCTGGGTCATGCCAGGTCCCACCGCTGTAGTGGCAGCAGTGATGCAAAATGAGTGTGTGCCATAATATCCCTCCTCTAAGCCCACATTAGTGATAGAAAACGTCAGTACTTTTGTCAAACTGATAAAGTGAGAGCATGGTGTCATCTGCATGGATCAAGAATTGCTCTCCCCTGGTGGATGGACTCATATGTACTCCATGAAGTTCAGCACTGGGCAAGTAAAGTACCCTGGCAGAGGTTCTAATGACATCTTGGCACCCCTACCCATCGGATCTGTTTTGGATCTGCGAATATGCAGCTCCAGTCCACCACTGCCTATAGCGACATCCCCCTCCCAATGTGCCCTTTGAAGGCAATACCAGTTTGCCCACCCTCAGTGCCTCGAAGAATGCTAGTATAAAAGTGTATTGGAAGAGAGGTGCCTCAAAGATGTCCTGACAAACCCTGTCTGTGGCCACGGCCAACCTTCTCAGCACCTCGTGTGTGATCAGGCATTTGCAGTCTGGTGGGCAGCAACACCCGGCCAACTATCCCTGCATTTCCCTAGCAATGAAAAAATCGGCTTAAGAGCTCTGTTGTCCCATTGCTCTGGAAAAAAGACAATGCCTGCCAGGTGCATCTGCAGCCCAGGTTTACTTATCCCCCTACTCTTGCAACACAGAATCCAATGCAGAATGGTGCCAGTCTTAAAGCAATGGAACACTGTCATCTTAAAACGAGAAAGGGCATCAGCAATAGTGTTATGGTACCCAGGAATGTGCTCCGCCTTAAAGGTGATATTATGCACCAAGCAAAGCAGAACTATTTATTATTTATTTAGCTGCATTTACAGTATATACCGCCATACGCCAGGTCAAAGCGGTGTACATGGAACAGGGTACTTGGTAATTACATTGTAACAGTATTATTAACAGTAACAGTTAAACTATATATAGCATGCATTGTGGGGGATGGGATAGTATATACAAATATGCTGATATATTGAGTCAAGCATGGGGGGGCTTATATGGTGGGGTAGGAATATTAAGAGAAGAGGTTCTTCTTGAAAGTGATGAGGTTGGTGATGTTTCTTAGGGAGTTTGGTGGGGTGTTCTAGATTGAGGGAACATCGAGCTGGAAAGCATGACTGCAGGCGTGTTGATTGGGTTTGGGTCTAGCATGGGGGATAATCTCTGTGTGCTTCGTGGATGTATGTCTTGATCTGTTTGGCTGGGGTGTTTGCAATAGGGTGTGGAGGTGTGTGGGGGGGGGGGTCGGAGTGGATGGCCTTGTGGGTCAGGAGGAGGGTTTGTACTTTATTCAACTTGGGAGAGGAAGCCAGTGGAGTTGTTTGAGTATTGAGGTGATATGGTCCTATCTTGTTGCACCTTGGAGGAGGCATGCCACTATGTGGAGAGCGGTTTGTAGGAGGAGGAGTATGGTTTGTGGAAGGCCCTGGTAGATAATGTTACTGTAGTTGAGATGTAGTAGGACCAATGCTTGAAAGGCAGAACAGAAATCTGATGGCTTGAGGAGTGGTCAATGGCGTTGGAGTGTCTTTGCTTTGTAGTATATTATTCTGATGACAGTGTTGATGTGGGATTTGAAGGTGAGGTGTTGATCAAGTGTGATTCCAAGGTATTTTACTTCTTATCTCTAGGAGCACTGCTATCACCCCCTGCGTAACGGCATACATCCTGTTAACCACCTGCATCACTGCCATATTATCAGTGTGGAATGTCATTGCCCTATTGGCTAGGTGTGGGAGCCAAAGAAACAGAGCTGCCATTATGGGGAACAATTCAAGGAAAGTAATATCCTTGGTGGCGCCACAGGTGTGCCAATCATGCGGCCAGGGTTCGGAGCACCAGGCCTCTTTGAAATGACACAAAAGAAACACTCCCATATGCCCAGGTTCTCCCATATGTTGTTGTTTTGTTGTTTTACTATTATTCATACACATGTTCTTTCCTATTATACAAAGTTAACCATGTTAGATGTAAATGTTCTAATTCTGTTCATTGTAAATTGCCTTGACTGCCAGATACGACGGTATAAAATTCTTTCAAATAAATAAATAAATATGTCTTTGCTAACCCTGATGTGGTGGTGGTGCTTTTTAACACCCCTCGTCACCATGGGAATCACCCCCCCCCCCTCGTTGCAAAGACCCATCCCTGGGAATCACTCTAGATGCAAGGCATAGCAATCCGAGCAGTGATTGGAAATGCACAAGCGTTGCTTTCTGAACGCCTTTCATTTGTCTGATGGCTATTCTCAATTTTACAATCTTATCGGGTGCTATTCATGACACCTGGACTTGAACATCCAATTCAATGCCCAGGAATGTAATTACTTTTGAGGGATCGACAGTCTTCCCCACTGCCAGAGGGATCCCAAAGTGTTGGACACTATGTTCAAAAGAGGTCAGAACCTCTTTGCACTGCTCAGACCCGAGGAACAAGAAATCATCTAGGTAATGTACTATCTTTCCCTGCCCCGAGATCTCTTCACCACCCAATGCACAACGGAGCTAAATAGCTTGAAATACACCCAGGAGATTGAACATCCCATGGGCATGCATTTATCATAGTAATATATTAGCCTCAAAATGGAAATCTAGTAAGTAAAAGGACTCTGGGTGCACCAGGAGCAGCTGGAAAGCAAATTCAATGTCTGTCTAGGCCAAATGCACCTGAGAACCCCATCTCCACACCAACGCTCTGACCTGGTCGATAGATGCATACTGGACCAAGCACAGTTGCAGGGCAATATTGTCATTGACTGAGTCACCATCCGGATATGGCAGGTTATGAATCAGGCAAAATTTGCCTGGCTCCTTCTCTGGGACTATATCCAGCAGGGATACGACTAAACTAGCGAATGGGTGGTCCTGATAAGGGCCAGCCATTCTCCCCAGGTCAATTTCTTTGGAAAGTTTCTCTCTTACTACCAGGATATGCCTGAGGATAGACTGGGAATTGCGCAGAGTGCAGGGGAATGCTGGTGGGCACTGAGGAGGAGATGTGGAAACCCTGAGAAAACCCATCCCAGGAGCATGTTATCAAGCCTGATGAACAATAGGGTCAAGTCCGACGCTCCCACATTGGGACTGAGACCTGTGGGTCTTTCCATCCCTACTGGCTCTGATTCCACATGCTGACCAGACATGCCTGAATTTACATGGGTTCCATGTACAGTGGGCACTGTTAAACTGTCGGCAGTAGCAACGTCTGCCTGCCTGTCTGGCAGAGCATATGGAGTATGACAGAAACAGCTGAATAGCACTGTTGGGGTGGATTGGTCTGTTGGGAGACATCTCATCAAGCCAGAGATCGATAACACGATGCCGCCACATAATGGTGAGGTTCTCCACCATACTCTTCATCAATCCCACATCATAATTTAACCATGCTCATCCCCCGAAGTGCTTGTGCATGCAGGATATGGTATACAGGTAGCAGATTAGGAAATGGTTCCCGCTCCACTATGACACTCATAAAGATATTGAAAGCAGACACCCAACTGTGTTTCGATTAGACTATTTTAGGCTCCTTATCTCTCTCCCCAGACCACTTCTCCTTCTCCTTACCATCTTTTTCCTTGCCCTCCTGGTCTCTACTCAGCAGTGAGAAAATATCAATAAACTCCCATTTCCAGAGCTTTTCCACTTTCTTTCTGGAAACCAAATTAGCTAAGGAGGAGATACTGCTGTGCAGATTGGTACCGGAGGCTGCCGTGGCAACACCCGCCAGGGATCCAGCATGGCGCCCGGTCCCCAGTGTGCCACCACTGCCCCAGTGACCACTGCTATGGTGCCACCTCATCCTGCTGTTGGGCTCCCGCACTTTGGACCATCCATCCACACCTTGGATGCAGGCTTTATCCTTTTTAAAGTTCTTCAATGTCTTTCGAATCACACTTGCAAGGGCGAGCTCTCCGTCACTATCTGACATCGAGCTTTCAGACCTCGAGTTTGTTAGTACTTGTGCCCCCAAACTCCAGCAGACTTATTGGTAGATGCGTGAGGCTGACCTCTGAGTCATACTAGGAGTTCCGCTGGTCGCTGTGCTGGGTGCTGCCTTGAGGCATTGCCTGACTACCCCTGAGCTGTGCTGGCTGACTTGTTTGCTGAGGACATGAATAATCTCCTTCATTTCATCGCTCGCATTCCTTGCCAATGCTACTTGTTGTGCAGTTGCTGCCAACTTGCTGCGATGTGTGGGTGTCGCAGACATCCCATCTGCCACCTTCCTCTTCACTGCCGTATTCGATGCCTTGGCCCTGGCCATCGCCGAGCCCTGGCTGTGGGTCCTCCAGCTCTTTCCATCATACACTGCCTGCTTTGCATCCCCATCAGGCTGCCGCTGCTCTTCCTTGACATATCTGCAGTGGGAAAAATGCTACAAAGAGGTAGAATACTCAGGAACAATGACCCCCCCCAGGGGCGGCCAAACATCCTCCTATCTGCATCCTCACCATGGACGCCTTCATATATTTTATTTATAGATATAATCACAGACATAATTACTCGTATGCATAGCCATATGCCTATATTATCATTATTTTTTTAAATTATTTATTTATTTATGCATTTTACAATAAACTAAGCGAAAACTTGTGCAGAACAATGACACTTGCAAGAAAAAGAAACAAGGAAATGAGAAAATACAATATGCAAGGATCATAAGTAGTCCCCAAAATGAGGGAAAGCAAAACTCACAATTGTTTCCGGAAATAAAACTAGGAAAAACTAAGTGAGGACAGTGCACCAAGGGCTACTAAACTTATGATGGAATCAAGTTTCAGGGGTAGAGGAAACCAACAAATGAGAACTCAAAAAAGTAGAAAGATCAACAGGGGAAAAAACCACATACTTCTGCGCTTTATGAGTGATTAAACATTTACAAGGAAAACGAAGGGTAAACATGGCACCTATAGAAACCACCCCAGGTTTTAATAAAAGAAAAGCCCTCCTCCGCTTCTGTGTTTCCCGGGCCACATCAGGGAACAATAGAACCTTTCTACCATAGAACAAAACAGAACGTTTCTTATAAAATAACTTCAATAACCATTCTCTATCTGAAGAAAGAGCCAGCGTGACAAGCAAAGTTGATACAGCTAAGTCCTCTTCCTTGGGAGTTGATAATAACGCAGAGACATTGAGGAAATCCATTTCTAAGGCCCCCCTGAAACTTTCCGTTCCCTTTTCCCCAAGGGAAGGTAGTAAATCTTAGAAACTGGAGGCATCAAATCCGGGGGGACCAATAAGACTTCTTGAAGATATTTTTTAAACATATCTAGCGGCGCAGTCCCAGGTACAATCGGGAAATTCAGCAGACGAATATTTGAGGCACGAGCGGCATTCTCCAAAGACTCTATCTTGGCGTGCAAGGCAATATTGTCTTTAACCAAAGAGTCAGTTAGGTCCTCAATTCTTTTGAGCTGCCGATCCGAAGTAGCTTGCTTAGTATTAATATCTTCCAATAAAGATGGTATCGAATGACAAGCCTCTTCGTTAGCAGCAACCTGATCAGAAAATATTGTGAATTGAGTTGCTACCATGGTAGAGAGGTTTGAAATTGCATCCCAAATGCTTTCCAAGGTAACCGAAGCCGGACAAGGCAAGGCAAAAGAAACAAGAGAAGGTAGAGGTGGAACAAGGTCCAGTTTATCCTTCGAACTTTTGGAAGCTTCTACAACGGAAATACTACCCTCGGTAACAGGCGAAGATAGCAACTCTGAAGCACCAGGAGCCTGTAAATCCTCCACTCGACCTCGAGCACTCACCAGCAGCGAGCCCCGCACAGAAGACGAAGCCGCTTCCCCGAAATGGGACGGCGCGTCCTCACTCAGCAGCTGGACGGCGGGAGATCTGGGAGGAACCGGGGGAGAACGTCCATCCGGGGAGAGCGTGATATCCAGGGCGGAGGAAACCAATGCAGAGGCCATCGGCACCTCCAAGCCCTCTCGAATCCACGATATCTGCTCCTTGGATAACCAAACGAAACGGTCCATGGGCCCCTCAGCAGAAGGTAAAGGCTCCGCGGCAGGAGCTTTAGCTTTACCCTTTCTTTTAGGCATTGTCGGTTAGTTCTCCACTGCCGCCATCTTAGACAAGCCACTCCCCCCCCCCCTATTCATTATCATTAATTTTTTGATATATCGATAATTATCATTAGCATTATTAGCATTCCATTCCAGTCAGGCCCGTGCACCATGAGCCTGATGACTTCTCTAATGAAATAAAAGATTCCCTGTTAACTAAACAAGTAGCTCCCTATCTCTGTAGTCCAACAGATGGCAGCCTACGCCAAACAACAACCTTAAGCATAGACATCCACATTTACAAGTTATATGCTAACAGTGCCATTTTTCCCGTGGGCACTAGATGGAGCATTACCTCACATTGTATGCTTGCAATTCACATATGCTTACCAGTGAAAACCATGCATATGCCCATCGCAATATAGCTACCCTGAGAGCACTCCGAGCTCACCTGCCACTATCCCCACAGTAATTGTGTTTTCCACCCTTTTCTTTTTTTTGTATTTAAATCAATCATGGTGGCATGCCATCATCAATCACGCATAGCAAGTGATTCAATAGGGGAAAGCTGACAGGAGCAAGCTGATCTAAAGGCCCCTACTGGCACACTGGCTGTACTGATGGAGGCCCCGAACCCCAACGAGAGGATCAGTTTGAATGCAGATGCCCACACTGTTGCCATGCAGCCCGCCTCGCATCCGTAACTGCTCCCCCGCCGGCCCCGAAGCCTGAGCAGGATGCCGGACTCCCGCCGAACGCTACAGTCACCCTGACCAGACCCCTGCAGACTCCGCCCATGCACCAGTCATTCTCTGTCGGGGACACCGACCCCGATAGTATGTTGATGCATCTGGGGTTTTCCCCGATGGCTGGATCATCTGAAGGGAGTTTGACATTTTCCCTTAGATGAACCAGGCATCGGAGAAAACCCCCGATGCCATCAAAATTCTGTCAGATCTCTAATGCAAATTAGCCATGCAGTGCCTGTTACTCTGAGAGAGCATGTCACACTTGCACTAGCTTTTTGTTTGGCTTGCTCTCCCAGTTTAATGCTTCCATTTTGCACACAGTTTAGCGGGTGACTCATTGACATGCACACAGTATAGTGCGTGACTAATCTGCATGCTCACCCCTTTCTGCATCCACATGCTGAAGTCGTGTGCTATCGGTATGCTGCAAATAGGCATAAAAAAGTTGATAGAGGGCGACTTCAGCACCTGCTTTCCCGGCATCGCCCTGTTCATTAGGGTTTCCTCTCCTTCTACTCTAAAGAGCTATGGTAGCCACCTCCACAGTGTCCCCAGTTTTGATTGGCCCAGAGCGCAGTATCCAGGTTTGGGAACTGAAATCCTGGTGTCCTGTATAATGTCCCAGGCCAATATCTTGACAATATGCTAAATAAATGATTAATAGTAGTAGTAGTAGTACTGTAGTAGTATTTTGATGACATCAACCCAGACTGCTCTATTTTCATCTGTCTGTTTCGCTGTCTTGCCATCATAACATCTGAGTATCTGATCTGCAAATCTCATTCTGCCATCTGTAAATCTGAATAAACTGAAGCATAGAAAGGTAAAGTGACTTGTCTAAGATTGTACAGTAGGTTAATAGAAGAAAAAAGAATTAAGAGCTGCTCTAAACAGTATTATAATAAAACCAGGATAAGCAGCGCTATAGTTTAAAAACTGTTTCTCCGTACAGTATTAAATCAGCACAATGAGAGGACTGGCACTAAATAAAAAACCCTTCAACCTAGTCTAGCCACACTTTTATCCAGAGGCCAGAGAACACAACTCTCTGCAGAATCTGACACATGTACCAGGTAAACTGAGCCAGCCAGTGTTAGCATTAAGCCTTGACTTGGATTTCCTCTCCTTCTACTCTGAAGGGTTGTGATAGAATTAAGAGCTGCTCTAAACAGTCCTATGATAAACCAGGAGAAGCAGCGCTAAAGTTTAAAAAACGGATTCTCTGCACAGTATTAATGCATCACTATGAGAGGTCCAGCACTAAATAATAACCCGTAGCAGGGAAATCATAAAACCAGTCACACAGAAATGTCTTTAAATGCCAGAGATATGTTCTAATATAGAAGAGTCTCTTTTGCATATTCACATCCAGGAGACATTTCACTAATGCTGGGAGGATTTATAACTGTTTCCTTTTACTCTTTATGGTTTATTAATCAGCAGTTGCCAGTCAGGAAGTATGAAGATATCACAGACTCACCTCATCTGGATTCTGTTCCTCTGGATAATGGGTAAGAAGAAAACCTTCATCCTAGATTTAAAACAGGGGTAAAAGATGAGTGAAAATTTACCATAGTACCATAGTAAATGACAGTAGATAAAGATCAGTATGGTCCATCTAGTCTGTCTAGTAAGGTGGCTAGAGGTATAGAGTTGTCGTTCAACTAATTCTCTACATATTTATGAATGGCTACTCATTTTAACTTTAAATCTTGTTATATCTTGATATAAAATATTATATATATATAGTTTTTAAAAATTGTGTCTTTCTTCAGATTCAAATAGAGAAACTCAGACTCCAGGAGAGTAAAATGTCTCAGTCCCTCCCCTCTTCATTGACAAATTTCTTTAACATCTGTTTCAACATTTTGTTAAAGCATTCATCCAAACCGTCGGTTTGTGAGTGATACACTAACGTTCACATGGTCTTGATCTTCAACAAGGAGCATATCTGCTTCATCACTCGGGAGACAAACAGTGTCTCCTGGTCCGTAAGGATCTCGGTGGGTATCACCATTCAGGAGAAGATTTCCCATAGTGCATTGGCCAGCGTTGTGGTCTTCGTTTTCCACAGGGCTATTGCTTCTGGAAAACATGTGGCATAGTCCATTACCACCAGGATATATTTGTTCCCATGAGGGATACGCTCTAATAGTCCCACCAAATCCATCACCACCCTTTCAAATGGGATCTCAATAATGGGCATCAGCACTAGAGGGGTAGGTATAACCTTTGCCAGACTATGCAACTGGCAGATGGGGCAAGACTGGCAAAAGAGCTTTACATGTTTATGGAGCCCCAGCCAGTAAAACTGGGCTAGAATGAGCTCTTCGGTTTTTTTCTACCCCTAGATGCTCATCCAACAGATGACTATGGGCAAAGTCCATTACCTGCATTCAGTATGGCTGGGGGATTACCAACTGCTCTACCTCTTCTCCCTCTACCACTCCCCTGTCAATCTTAAACAATAATTCTTGTCTCAAAATGAAATAGGGAAAGCTTCTCTGGGAAGGGTCTATGTTACCTACTGGGGTCCCCTCTTCCTCTTGAACCTGGTCCCAGGCATTCCTAAGAGTATTATTGTCCATTTGAGCCCTTTTAAACTGGCCTGGATTCTGTACTGCACCCACTCAGGTGGACCTTCCCTGTATCCGGGCTTTTCCAGTTGGGGAGTGGGCTTCTCTCAAGAATCATATGCAGATCTGTAAGGGAATTCTTCTGCCTCAGAACCCCCTTCTACAGCTGCCCCCAGGTTCGGGTTATGGCAGGAAGTGTTCTCCAACCAGCACTGTCTTTGGGACTTGGGAGTTTTGGGACTCTTCACAAAAATGTCTGGGTTCCTCAAATGGTAGAGCTCCAGAAAGTTAGCTGTAATCTTTTCCTCAGGGTTGCTCTGTCTCCAGTTCCAGATGTCTTTGAAATTTGTGAAATCTTGGCCTATAATCACTAGGTAAGACAGCCAGGGTAAGACCACCACCTTAAGTCTCCGATTCCATAAGGGCTTTCAGTTCAACTTGCGCTGTCAGATATGTTCGTTGATCTCCATGGACACAAACTAAAGTCACAAGCTTCTCATAGTTGATCTGATGCCTTGTCCTGATGTCCCGCCTTATGAGAGTCCTCACATTCCCCGAGTCCACCAGGGCTTGCTACTAAGTGCCCTCCAACTCAATGGGTATCACAAACATTTTCTCCTCCACTAGGGATGCTTCCACAACACTGCACAAATGGGAGGTCATAAAATATATATCCATTAGTTCTCCTATTACCATGGATCACTCACGGCCATAGCGGCCTCTGGAACCACAACTGAAGCAGGTCAAATAGCCACCCCTGAATCCTCAGAGAGTTGGTGACCGCAGAGGCCTTGGTGTGGAGACCCTCAAAGGCTCAGGTTTTCCTCCTCGGCTCACGGTTTCATTTTCTTCATCTTGGGTGCCTCAGTGTCAGACTGAGCTTCATAAAATCCTTCTGCTATTTCCACAGCACTTTCCAGGGTCAATTTAGAGAACTGTCGTACTCACTGTCTCATGGGGAAGGTCAAGCCCTCTAGAAACTATTCCAACAGAACAATCTTGGCCACCTCCACTCCGGTCTTCTCCTTTGGCTACAGCCATTTCCAAGCAATCTCTTTCAGTCCAAAGAAGAGATTCCATGGATTTTCTTTAGGCCCCAGAAGTTCTTTTCTGAACCATTGCTGGTAAACCTCTGGTGTACACCCAGCTCACTTCAGTATGGCAATCTTTACTACTGCATAGGCAGCTCCACCATCAGGGTTAGCATCCTAGAAGGAGGCTTGACTACTTCCAGTCAGTAAGTTCCCCAGATATGTAGTCCACATCGTCTCTGGCCACCCCGAGCTGGGCTGTCCACTTCAAATTTACTAGTAAGTGGTCCAGGTCCTCGCCAATCACCATTTTAGGCAGGGGTGATACCGGGTGTGTGCTGACACCCTTGGAGCTCCTGGGAGACTTGCGCTAGTGAACACTGCTGTATTTCCAATGATTTCTATAGTATTTGCTGTTGCTGCACCCCTTGTGCTTGCAAAATGTCCTGTAGCACCTGCTTCTGTATGTTATGTTATGTTACTCTTTATTTGATATAACGCATATCTATAAAAACTATGCGATTTAGAATAGCAAATTAAACAAAAACACATGTGAAGAAGAAGAATGCCATAGTAAACAGGAAAGATACAGCAGAGAAATTACATGTCAACACAATAGAAGTTAAAACATACCAAAAAGGGTGTTGGGAGAAAGCCAATCGTCTGGTGGACTCATAGTCTATAAATTAATGAACGGAGTGGAACGGGTAAACGTAGATCGATTGTTTACCTTATCAGAATATAGAAAGACTAGGGGACATGCAATGAAGCTACAGGGTAAACTATTTAAGACTAATAAAAGAAAATATTTTTTCACTCAACGTGTAATCAAACTCTGGAATTTGTTACCGGAGGATGTAGTAAAGGCTGTTAGTGTAGCTGGGTTTAAAAAAGGTTTGGACAAGTTCCTGGAGGAAAGGTCCATAAACCATTATTAAGAAGGGACCCAGGATATCAATGCTTGAACCAATACAAGCATTGTGGAACCTGTGTCCCTTGGGGAAACTGCTAGGTACGTATGACCTAGATTGGCCACTGTTGGAAACAGAATACTGGGCTTGATGGACCTTGGTCTGACCCAGTATGGCATATCTTATGTTCTTATGTTCTTATGTAATGGCTGAAGATGGTATAGTTAAGCAGAATAATTAATAACACTAACTGCACAAGAGTTAAACTAATACAACAAGAACCAACACCCTTGACCATATTCTCGTCAATATTCTGATTTATAAGATAAATTACTATTTTATATACTTCAGAGTGGAGGAGTAGCCTAGTGGTTAGAATACTGGCTTGGTAACCAAGCAACCAACGTTCAATTCCCACTAGCACTCCTTGTGGTCTTGGACAAGTCACTTAACCCTCCATTGCCTCAGAAGAAGGCCTGGCAATCTACTTCTGGTGACACTGCCAATAAAACCCAGGAGCTTCTGGGTTGCCAGGAGTCAGGACTGACTCAAAGGCACACATTGCATTTTACCACCTACCAAAGTGAACGTGGAGAGATATTCTGTATCCGACACTGAAGATGTGAGATGTTGATACCATCATTAAAGAAACCTTGAAGAAGCCTAATCGGCGAAACAAAAGCTTTTGTTGGGACATTATACTTCTTGCCAGGACGGCATGTTTTCTTTGCGGTTTGGCATTTGGACTAAACTGTCATAATAGAGATAGATGTCTGCCTGCTGACATGAGCCGGATTCCTGGAATGCTCAGATAAGTGAATAAATTTCTGTCGAAAAGGGTATATACTCTGCTGTTTGAAGAAAAAAGTTTTTTTCTCTTTTTAGGGGAATAACTGAAGAATCCATACGCTTCGGTCTTATGTTGAAACGCAGACACTTTTGATTTATTTTTTTAGGAATCTCAAAAAGCGTTTTGTTGGTAGGTGGTAAGGTTGTGATATATGTAGTATAGGTGAATGATGCTCTATTGAAGTTTGAATTAAAAGGTATAAAGGCAGTGACCCATGATGTGAGTGTCTGCTCTTAAACCCTATGGTGACTAGTTCTCCACATGTCAGGGTAAGATCATCCTGAGGTCGTTTGTGCCTTATTGAAGTGTATAAAATAGTAATTTTCTTATAAATCAGAATATTGACAAGAATAAGGTCAAGGGTGTTGGTTCTTGTTGTAATAGTTAAGGGGAAACCATGTAACGAACGTAGAGCTCTAGCTGGAGCATAAAGTGTTATTAGAGAGGAACAAGTTCTTCCTTGTATACGAAGAGATGACAGAGGTCGTCTACTTCTTCAGAAAGAACAGCAATGGATTTATAATTTGAGAACTTTGGATCCCAATGGATTAAATGATAAAATTGAATGGACATTATTTTTTTGATTCAGCTTAGATATTTAGCTTGGATACTTTTTTGATTCAGCTTAGATGCTTTGAAGTTCCTATCTGGTCTTCTTTTTTTAACTGCTCTTAGGTTACTTTTCAGCTCTTCAATAGTTAAGTGCTTAGGTTTTGAGTGTGTTGTATAATAAAGCTGATTTTGTAGTGAGATTGCATCATTCTGTGTAAACGAATCAGCTTTTGTGCTTCTTCCTTAAAAGAGGTGTGAGTCAGATGCCTTTAGAATTGTTTGAGGTACTGGTAATGCCTGAAATAAATTGTAGAGAGTTGCTATATAAGTAATTCAATACCTGAATCCCTGACGAAACCTGGTGGGGTGAAACAAAAGCTTTTGTAGGGTATAGGCATTAGTATTTGTAAGAAGTAAGAACTTGAAGTGCTTTGCTGTGAGCTGTTTGTGACTTCCAAGGAGGCATTATGACTGTGTGAAACAATTGCTGCTTAAACGTTCAGATGGGTATTTGCAGTGAGCAGTTCCGACTTCTATGGAGGCTGTGTGATTGCTGTTAAACTTTCAGATAAGTAATTGGATACTCTTTGAGTGGTGTGTGTTAACCTTTTCTGAACGTATTCTGTTTCTCCTAGGACAAGCAGGATGAGTCAGCCACACTTGGTGACGTCATCCGACGGCACCGAGACGGAAGTACTCTCCATAGCACAGAAGGGCTTTTGCCCTTCTGAGCATGAGCCAACAGGCTCCACCCCCTGCCCGCCCCTAGCTAGCCAGTTTCTGTTCTTCCGCCTTGCCACCAAGTCAGAATTTTCTACTCTCCAAACAAAATCTACTTATATGCAATTTAAAAAGGTATCTAACGCTATCCCGGATGTCTTTCTTCTTTTCAGATTCCTGAACGTTTCATGGCTGGTATTCCCATTCTGAAGACCTTCTGGAACACTGCCTGCTTCTGCTGCCGCAGCCGCTCGGGATGTGCCTCTAAGGCCTCCATCCCCAGGCACAATTTTGAGCGTTACCCAAGGCTCGACAATGATTTGCACGGCACGGGATGCACCCCCGGGCCTCCATCCCCGGCCATAGCTATTCGCCCCTGCATCTGCCTGGGAGGAAACATGTGGCACGGGATGTGCCCCCGGGCCTCCATCCCCGGCCACAGCAATCCGCCCCTGAATCTGCCGGTGAGGAGACACGCGGCACGGGATGCGCCCCGGCCTGCTTATAGTGGATCATCCTGCAAGTCTTACCTTCGCTTCACTGGGACAACGCCGGAGTCGGAGTGTGCCTGCACACGTGGGACTCGGCAGGGGGCAGCCATCTTGCTCCCAGCAGCCCCCTGGCACCTTCCTCATCTGCTATTCATCCGGCGGTCATAGGCTCCACCCCTCCAGGCACCCTCAGCTCCGACGGACTTGCGCTGCGATTGGCTCCGGCTCCCTTCCGCTCTGCTCCTGAAGCAATTGGCAGCCCCAGACAAGCAGACAGACTGCCCCGACGTCGGCGTGGCTGATGGGGTGGAGAGCCCTCGGCGCCGAGTTGCTTCTACAGATGGCGCTGGGTAAGATGTACGCCGCCATACTCCCGGGAGTGACTCATCTCCCCAGCCCCACCCCCTACTTCATTATTGGCTGGAACTCTTCAGATGCCACTCCTCTCTGACCCTCCTCACTTCGAGCCTCGGCGCCGGGATGCCTTCTTCATGGCACCGAGCCTGAGTGCACACGATCTGGAGGCAGAGTTGGAAGAGAAGCGAGGTCGGCATCCAACCCTGCCCTGTGCCTCCCTTGGCTGTCGCTCTACTACAGGATATCCGACGGCGACAAGCATGTCGGGCCGCTCCACTCTTCTTCCCCGGTGCTGGACCCGCCGAGGGAACGCGTGCGCCCCCTCCCCACCTGACTGGCTCCTATCAGCCGTGGAGGTTGCAGGACAGCAGCAGAAGCTTGGGATAGCCTGCTCGAAACCCCTGACGCTGAGAGCCTCCGTCCCGGTGGCGCAGTACGGATTCACTAGGAGCTGAAGTGGGCCTGCCATGACAGCAGAGGCCTCTTTTTCGCTGCAAGGCTCAGCTCCGGGACATCAAGGCTCAGCTCCAGGGCAGCAGAGGCCTCTCCTCGCTGCAATTGAATGGCGTCGATCCAGCCGAATGCGCTCCCCCGCAATTAGACCCACATAACATTGGACCTAAAGAGATTCTGTGCCGGAGACAGAATCTTGTGATAGAGCACTTCCCTGCAGATGGGCTTTGAAGTCCCTCTCACACCTCCAGGCATACTTTTCAATGGCCCTTAGCACCACGTGGGTGCTTCAGATGGAGCTATTACTGGACAAAGGATGTCATACAAAGCAACAGCGTCATCATCTGCCAATCTCACCAATGAGAACAGCGCTATCAAACGTGACCCACGGCAACGAACGCCTGGTTCAGGATGAGCACATCCCTACAACTCCTACCAAGGACTCAATTTGCGGCCGGTACTGTCTGCAGGCCAGTCACCGACCTGACCCCTGAGTCTGCTAAGGGAAGCCCTACACCAAAACTCTGAGCTTGATTAATGGCTTGCCATAATGGCTCATCAGGCACCGTTCCTGCCTTCTAATCCAGAAATCTCTGGTTTCTGTGGCCTCCCTCCGGTGTGGGTGGGAGTCTAACCAGCAGATCAAGGTACAGGCCAGATCATGCATTCTTCGGACAGCACCTTCGGGGGTCCTTTGGCCAGCACTGGTCTCCAGCAGTGCAAAATCAAGGACTGCTGATTTGAGGCATCATCCAGCTGAAGCGGTAAACCATGAACAGGTCACTTGCCCCCTCCAGTGGTCGACCTACAGTGATCGATCATTTATCCTATGCCTTGTGACTATGAGCAAAGCACGGTCCCCTCCAGCAATAGGTTCCAGGGCCCCGTGCTAAGACTGGTAGGTAATATGGTACATGCCACACCTGTGCTGACATGAGGCAGCAGGCCGCAGGAGCTTGCCCACCTCTGATACAACCACCTCAGTCCAACCTCATCCTGATTCCACATCTTCCACATATCCTTCTGCGGGACAGCCCAACTGTGGCAACAGTGCAGTACACACAGCCAGTGTGTCCTGGAGCAGAGGGTCACAGGTTCATGTCCCAGCTGTGGATCCTGCAGAGCATGTCTCATGCTCCTGTATATATTCCCAGGATGACATACCTCCATAAACCCGAGTGGAGGAGTAGCCTAGTTGTTGGCACACCTTCCTAGCACCCAGGAGATATGTACACCATCCTAGCACCCAGGAG
Source organism: Ichthyophis bannanicus (assembly GCA_033557465.1). NCBI lineage: Eukaryota > Metazoa > Chordata > Amphibia > Gymnophiona > Ichthyophiidae > Ichthyophis > Ichthyophis bannanicus. The sequence continues at coordinate 161,983,555 of CM066032.1, read as the reverse complement.
ATCTGATTCGACATTGATCTTGGGCAGGTCACCTTGTCCTGGAAATGTCAGCACAGTACACCCGTACAGTTGCTATATGCTGAAATGAAGGTTATGGGTTCATGTCCAGCCGATGTACCATGTCCCTGTGATAACAGGGTGGGCCATAGAGCACAATGCACCAACCTACCTGTTGTAGCACAAATCACTCAAAGGCCTGGGTTCCCTCCCCCTGGATCCGGCTTACCCCTAAAGAACCCCGGCGGCTTGGCTAACTTCAAACCCGGCCGACTTGGTATAAGTGTAGCTGGTTTTAAAATAGGTTTGGACAAGTTCCTGGAGGAAAGGTCTATAAACCATTATTAAAAAAGGGACCCAGGACATCAATGCTTGACCCAATACAAGCATTGTGGAACCTGTGTCTCTTGGGGATACTGCTAGGTACGTATGACCTAGATTGGCCACTGTTGGAAACAGGATACTGGGCTTGATGGACCGTGGTCTGACCCAGTATGGCATATCTTATGACTTGATCTTGCTCCAGGGACTCATGGAAGGGGAGTATGGGGCAATGGCCCAACTTGTCAGGCCACAGTCCAAACATAGCCATTGTCCTGTTACCTATAGTGTCGTTTCACTAAAGGTATACAGACATCTGATGACCCGAACATGGGCTAGGTCAAGGCCCCTCAATACAGTCACCTTCTGATAGACGCCCGTCTTCAGCACCCTGCTGACCGTGACTGCTGCGCCAGTCTATCTTAAAAAAAAAACAAAAAAAAAACCACACACGTCTTGGCAGGGGACCTGCTGCAATAAAGACCATGGTACCCACGAAGGTCAGGGAACGGTACACAACCCTCTCCCTCAAGCCACCTGACTCTGCCGGCAGTTTTTTGTTGGTACATTTCGTGGGGGATATCTTCACACATGTGATATTGCCCTGTGATTGAAGATTTACTGACCTTTGGTCTCCCTTTGCCTAAGCAGTGAGCATATTCACCTAGACAGTTTTATAACCACATCATGTAAGACTTTTCTAATAATCCTCAACAGAGTTTCTGTGCCTGGCTAGCCCCTGACGAAGGGTGATGAAACACGGCCTATGTCAGGCGGTCAAAGGCTAATTAATAAAGAATTGTCTTTTCATTTTTACCACGCTTTGGACTGGTCGCCACTGTGTAAGCCTGCATCCCTGACGAAACTCCACAGCTGCCATGCCAATGGCCTAACTGAGACCCGCACTCTTGATGCTCTCACCCCTCCAGGAACAGGGGCCACGGGGACAACAGACTATTGCCTGATAATCCTGCAGAGAATCCCAAAAAAAAAAAAAAAAAAAAAAAACCACTTAAGGCTGCTGGGTGCACATATACAGGGTGGCCGGTCATGGCCACTCTGGGGATCACCAATCCCAGGACACCCTTAGGATCAGCCCACATCATTGCTATGCCTCACTCACAAAGGGCAGGGGGCAGGAGCACAGGTCACCGGTGCATGACCTGGCGACACATCATGTTAGGAATTTTAGCTCTCGCCCACTTGGCTCAGTGGTTTGGTATTGCTGCTGGTGAGCGGTGTTTATACTCCCCGTGTAACGGTCCGATTCTCAGCTGAGTACCACCATCTCGTGGCTCTGCACTCTAAGGCCTGGCCAGACAGCCAACAGCCTGACCATAGCCTCAAACCAGCACACGAAGGGAACAGGTTCACACTCCCTCTTCCACCCCGTCCATGCAAAGCCTAAGACGAAGTGTTCTCCCACTGGAAAATTGCCGTTGGACATTGCGTGACTCAATAGCCTAACCCTGTCGACAGGTGGTAATTCAAACCTGACCCACAGATGCAATATGAATGAAACAGGTGCCACGGCACCAGGCTGCATGCATGTCTTACAGTGCCTGGCGCGAGTTTCAGCAGCCAGATCGTTACCCCCTTACCCTTGTGATTGCAGCCTCAGCTGACTGCTCACACCAGCCTCACTGCCACACCACCCTGGCCCCAACCAGCCCTTCGATGACCACCCTGATGGCAGTCGAGGACTACCCTGATGACAGTCCCGCTGCCGGGCCACTGTAGGCAAAACTGAGGTAGACCGCCAGAAAGCTTTCCGATAAAAACTGCTAGTGCTGGTGGCGCACTTCTGCCCTCGGACTACGGGTTCCCTCCCTGGAGGAGCAGAAGCTTCATTTAGGGGTATCACCCAGTGCAGCTACATGCCCATCACTCCCACAGAGCAGGGCACCAGCAACTAGGGGCGAGAATCTTCGTCTCCCAGAACATACATGGGACAGTGCACAACAAAGGACCAGACTCTTCATCTCATCTGTCCCCAATAAAACCTGGCCGCCGCCTTCCATGTTCAAGCCACGTGGAGGGTGAACACAAGGCCTAAGCCATGCCAAAGGGTTCCATCGCCCATGTCTGCAAGACCTGGACCTCGCAACATGGACAAACACACCCATCCAGTCTGAACTCCTGGACTACTACCTCCTGCTTGAATGCTCCGGGCCAGTCCATCATACTGTCTCATGGCCATTGCAGTATTAATACACATTTGCATCGCTCTTACAGACACATTCGTTTTCGATGCTGCTCCTACCCTTGCTTGCAGTGACCACCTCACTGTGGTGATTGCATTAAGGCTCCGTTTCACCACACTTGTAGCACATCCGACTCTGCAGTTGCTATCCTCGCTCACAGTGACTACCTCATGTATCCTGGCTCGCACTGTCTACCTCACGGCCACTGCTCGAGGGAATCCTCTGTGGCTACACATGACTTCTTCTCTGCGGCTGCACATGTGCGCCTCAGACTAACTACTCCCACAATCACCGCTGCTGCAGCTTCCACTTCATGGTTGCACTCTGCATCACATGGGCGCACGCCATCTTCACTTCATGTTGTTCTACTACACATGTGCACTTCATGTTGTACTACACGCGTGCACTGTTCATGTTCTGGCACTACCTCCAAGTGTTGCTCGGCGGGGACAGGTCATAGTACACCGATATGACATTCTGCACAGGGAAAGTGTCTCCCTGAAGTTGATCTGTGCCTCGGCCTTCCCTTCCACCACAGCGCTGGTAGCTTGGGAGGCACCAAGTGTGGCTGACTCATCCTGCTTGTCCTAGGAGAAAGCGGAGTTACTTACCTGTAACTGGGGTTCTCCGTGGACAGCAGGATAAGTCAGCCACACATACCCGCCCTCCTCCCCTGGGAAGGGGTCGGCCTCAGGACCGGTGCCCGCCTCCTAGCGGCAAGGGCTTAGCTAGTGACGAACTGGCTAGCTAGGGGCGGGCAGGGGGTGGAGCCTGTTGGCTCATGCTCAGAAGGGAAAAAAGCCCTTCTGAGCTATGGAGAGTACTTCCGTCTCGGCGCCGTCGAATGACGTCACCAAGTGTGGCTGACTTATCCTGCTGTCCACGGAGAACCCCAGTTACAGGTAAGTAACTCCGCTTTCTCTTCTTTTCAGGAAGTAAAACAGTTGTTGGAGACTTTTAACATCAGTTTGTGAAAGTAAAGAATGAATTATTAAGTAGTATATTAATTGTTGAAGATTTTCAACTTTAGTTTGTGAATGTGAAGAATAAATTATTGAGTACATTTTTTTAATAATATTGGTAGAATCCCTTAAAAGTACTTGTTTTGGATATAGATATTTATTAGGGTAATTGGTTTTGTGACATTTTGAAATTAAAAGGGTGAGACCTGTGATGTGCAGATTTATTGCTCAAACCTATGGTGATTCAGTTCATCAGATGTAGGGAAAGAACTTTCCTGAGGTCTTTTTATACCCTAATGTAATTTGAATAATTTTTGAAGTTAGGTTTGTTAATGTTTTAATATTTTTATTCTTGGTGGTATAAAGGGTATTTGTTTTGTGTGGATATTTTTAGAACTACCCTTTGGCAGTGAGACTGTATATGTGCAAAGTAACCCATTTGGAGAAATTGCCCCAAGACCCTGCAGTCACCTGCTAGTCATACATTTTTCCCACCAGCACTTTCCAAGTACACATGATTGAGACCTATCTGGTACACAGGAACAAATACAAGTGTGCTCACTCCCTGTGAGAAACCCACACACATCTACCTCTAAACGCGCAAAAAATACCAAGAGGGTAATTTTATATGGAGGTGCCTATTTTTAGGCACTAACAACACATGTAAATGCTGGCAATTTACTCACATGTCTAAGTGACCACACATGTACATAAATGACCTTTTATAAGGTACCAGCCAGTGTAAAGCTGTACCCATTGTTTGCATGGCATGTACTTTTTATTTATTTAGACAGTTTTTTATACCACCTTATCCTCCAATCAAAGTGGTCACAACACAATTGGGAGATGCATTTAAAACAAGGGGATATGAGACACATACACTAATATTTACAGGGAACATGGGCAATGGAGGGTTAAGTGGCTTGCCCAAGGTCACAAGGAGCACCTGTAGGACTAGAAACCCCAGTCCTTCTGGCCCAAGGTTGCTGTCCTCTAGTGGGATTTGAGCCCCTGACCTTCCAGCCTGGGGTACCTTGCCCCAACCACTAGGCCACTCCTCCCTCCCTTTACTGTGGACATGGACATGGGTGGAGCTTGGGCAGAGCATAGGTGCTGCGAGCAAGTATGCAAATACAATAATTTATGTATGTTCTTGCAAAATGTGTGTGTGTTCATTTACACCAACTCTAGTGTTGCTATAAGTAACTGCGCCTTAGTTTAAGGCGTGCTCTCTGCCACATGCACCAATATTTCTAAAGACAAGTAGCCAACTATAGTGTAATTGAAGGTTTTTAAAAAGTATTTTAACAATAATAAAATTGCAATCTGCATGTCAAAACCAAAGCTAATCATTTATTAAAAATAGTGTTGGTGTTAAAATGTCTTGTCCATTCCAAAGCGCTTGCTATGACATGTAGTAAAGATCCTCGAAAGGAATGGGTGAGACACCTCCTTCTACTTGTGGGGTATCAGCTCCTCCTCCTCCTGCTGTTCCAGAGCTGACAGGTTACCTGGTTTCAAGAGAGAGATGTTGTTCCTGTACTGATTTCAAGCTTACATTCCAAAGCATAGTGAAAGAGTAACTTACTGGGCAGATGCCTAGTCGGCCTAGTGGAAGGGCTGGTCCTGCCTGGATAGTCAGCGGAAAAGAGAAGAAAAATATAAGGTGATAAACATCAAGATTTTGGAGAACTGGCCCGTCATAAAGGCACTCTTATTGCAGCTAATCTTCCTTAGAAGTCCATTAAGAGATTTGCTTGATCTGCTATTGTAACTCTCTCAGGTATGGCTTTTAGCTCAGCTCAAATCAACATTCTCCAGAAAGACTGATCACAGGTTCCTTCTGTACTCCATGATCCATTTCAATGTAGGTTGGATCTAGCAAGAATTTATAGGAATCCATAAGTTAAATTATATTTTGGTAATTCTCCTGTTACCAGGCAAGCCTGTTCCATCGAGAGTTAAGTACAAATGGGTCCTTCCTGAGCTATAGATGCTCATATAGCCACTTCTCATCAGCGCGTTTTGCATGACCTGACAAAATTGGAAAAAACTTCTAAGTCTTACTTTTTTCATAACCTCGCTTTGGAAGAGAGGAATGCTTCGAGAGAACTCTTAGCTAATTCTGATTTCATTGTCAAACCTGTGGGCAAGGGGGGCTCATGACCAGAATGTTCAGGAGATTAACTAGGCGACATATGCTCAATATGTTTCTCGTCTCCAAGAAGATACTACCCATTCATTATGTAGGGAGACTGCAGTGCTGGTTGATGAGGCATGTGAAAGGGGTTTTGTAAATAAGGAAGGGTCTGAATTTTTGATGTACATCATCCTAAAATTCCTGTATTTTTTACGATATCAAAAGTTCATAAAATTTTCAGTCACCCCCTGTAGAGCTAATCATGTCTGTGAGGGGTTTGGTCATAGAACCGTTCTCACAATTCATGATTATTTTTTTAAATCTGATCTTTGACCAAAAGATCATATATTAAAGATATAGTTCATTTCTTCCATCATTATCAACAGGTACCAAATGTTACTTCCACTATGCATCTGGTTACTATGGATTTAGAGGCATTGTATAGTAGCTTTCCTCAGACATCTGCCTGGGCATTGTGGGGAAGAATGTGAATGTATAATACCTGGTATGCATAGCTACTTGTTTTTTGCTATCTTTGGCCAGATTGGTATTGTATAAGGATTACTCTGTATTTGACAATCATTTTTTTCTTCAAATTCATGGAGTTGTTCCGGGTACAGCCGTGGTGTCCAGTGTTGCTAATCTCTATGTAGTGTATTTGAAGATCAACATCTGTATCCGTCTGAGTTGTACATGAATATCGCCTTGTGGTGTTACTACATTGATGATATTTTTTCATCTTTCAGTCAGATTATCATACTTTACAAAAGGTTGTGGTATTGATAAATTCTTGGATCCTAATTTGAAGTATTTCAGGTACTGCGATTTATATAAAATATTGTTTTTGGACACCTGTGTTTATAAGGAATCTAGGACTTTAGTCACAATTGTGTACCACAAAAAGTGGAAAGAAATTATTTTTTGAATTTTAACAGCCCTTTTAAATTATGACAAGATTTACCAACTAAAATGAGATGCGATGAAGTGGTCACAGACACTTTATTGAAAACAAAGCCCCTACGCATTTTGGCAATGCCTTCCTCAAGGGGAGTGAGCCTCAAAAGTTAAAAACATAAAATAATTAATATAATGATAATAATATAAGCAAAATTCACATTAAACATAATAAAACTAACATAAGAAACTATAAAAGGCTGAGTAAAAGTCATAAATAAGCATGCTTAATATCTATACAAAAAAAAGGAGGAGGGGAGAAGGTAAACTCTTAGGGCCCAATTCTGTCCTGGACATCCTGGCACTCTTTGCGCCCTATCGGAACCAGATGCACAGAGGTACACAGGATTCAGATCCTGTGGGGCACATCTAGTCCCTTGGGATCAGAATCAGGTCCAGGCTTATATGTGCAGGAAGGGACCCCTATTCCATCCGGCCTGCACATACAGGCCTAATCCGGCTAACTCAGTCAAGGCTCTTGAATGGAGCCGCGGTACCATGGCATCCATTTGCCATGGTACTGTGATCCCCAGCTACCGAAAAGAATTTTCATTCCCACTGCCTGACTCCCAATCTGGCCTCCCAAGGCCAGGGTCGGACTGCAGGGAATCTCCTCTACCCCCCCGGGCCTGCTACTACCACCCATCTAGGGGAACCTATTCCACCTCAGAGGTGAAATAAGTTCCCCGTTCAGGAAGCCGGTCCCAGACATACAGGGGCGGTGTGGGGACGGATGCTCACTGCCCACCCTAACTCTTTCCCCATACCACCCCTTTCCCGCCCCTGTCCGTTGTACGGTGAAGTTAGTCAGGTTCGGCAGAGGCCGCTATTCATGGCTCAGAGTGATACTCTTAGTGAATTAATGGGTGAGAAAACTCCAGTGACCAGACTAAAGAGAATCATAAAACCTAACCATAAAAACATAAATCATGGACATGAAGTGCAATATAAAGACAGGATGCTTAAAAAACAATAATAGAAATAAATATAAACATAAAAATCAAAATCATCATAAGTGAACCAGCAGAAATGCTATCAAAAGGTGAGGAGGATAATCTGGTTAAAACCCCAAAACTCGTTGGGAACTCACTTATATGGCAAGCTGTTCTGGTAATGCTGACCAAAAAAGTCTGTGTAAATGACAAGTAATAATATAACAATTTGCAGCTCCACTCTTTACCTACAAGAATGCACTCTTCTCTCAAGAAATATATTATCACTATGGCAACTAGGTCTCAGACTTATATCAAGCATATATACAAACTCATAGAGTTAGAATTTAATGCTTATGAATCGCATCAATGACCTAACAATGTTGCCTTTCTTCATTAACCCTTTTCTTTTTTTCTTTCTTTTTTTTCTTTTCTTTTCAAAAATTTTTATATCTCCATGGGTCTATCTAAAACCCGGTAGTGAATTCATGATGTTAATTTTCCAAGATAAAGTAGCACTTATCTGTTGACCAAAATGGTCCTTCTGAATCTTCTCAGATCAGGAAATAGTCCCAAAATAATGCTATCCAGAAGATGGTCCCAACGCTGTACAATGGCGCCTTTGTGTTTCACTGGCAGTTCGTTGTAGTATAGCTATTTGTCCATATAGACGAGATGACATTTTAATTACAAGTTATCATATAATGTGAATTTATTGTTGACAGGTTAAAATAAATAGTGCATATTGACGCAGAGTAAAGCCCCTGAAGAAACTGCAAATGTTTTTTTGTTTCTTGCACATATATAAGAAAAAAAACAGATTTTAAGAAATTGAAAAAAAGATTTGTCAATAAAATTGTGCTAGTACAAGGACTGTGGACGTTTTGGTCAGCTTCCTGAGTGAAACTGAATATCTTTAGCAGAGTTGCCTCAGTATTTCTGATGAGCCTTCAGTTACGGTATAGTTCTTGCAGTAGTGTTGCTGCCTTACAGTTATGACAGTCATAGCAGATATTGAGCAGAACATGCACAGGATGGCACAGGGAATTAATATCATGAAAAGAATATTCTTGCAAGTTTTATTTTGGGAATATGAGATAACCCATGCTGCTGGATAATTTTTGGATTGCATTGATCTAAGGTTGGAAGGTGTTCAGATTTATGCTGAAGAGCTTGGCCAGTCACTCCTTATGACATAAATGCAAATCTCAGACTAGATCAAGATTAAACTGGGTTAAAGCTGATCCTCATTACATTGCAACTCAAAGACAAAATTTGAATGATCTTATCCTAATTATACCTGAGACATCAAGAGGAGGTTCATTAGCATCAACACCAAGTCCAGTCTTTGATGTGAAGCTTGGTAACTATGTTGTGAGAGTCATTTCTGTGCTCTGCTCTCTTCTCTTTGTCACCTTCCTTTCCACATCTTGACCTCTTTTTTGGTCTTGGGTTTTCCTCAAACTCCCTTGATCAACTGTACTATGAGCCAAATTCACAATTATCTAGAGCTCTTTCTCCTTTTAACATTAACAAGTTCAAAACTATGCAAATATAGTGCGAGAAAATGCTGCATTTCCCCTTTCCCCCATTCACCGACCCACCTTGTCTGTGTGGGAGATTTGGTTGAAACAGCCACAGTAAAATGTGTCTCAGTAGAGCAGCAGGACACATGTGGCTGGGTTGGGTTGGCATATGGCCGTGATGTATATAGCTCCATTGTGTGTGTGAATCAGTGATATGATGTGCACATCTATATTACCATAGGGATAGTTTAATTGTTTATCTCTGCAGATGTGAAGATGGATGTCAGTGTGTGTGTGTTTGTGTGCTCAGGAGATAGAGGCATATGTAGGGAAAGGGATGGGTGTGAGTATTGGGGTATGTTTGTTGGCTGAGACTGAGGGGTGGTATGTGTGTGTGTATGTATCAGGGGCTGTGTAAGCATGTGACAGGAAGGCACGCATGTCAGGAGGGGTGGGGTGTGTGTGTGCATGCATGTGTTGGGGCGGTCATTTTAAAATCCTTAGTAAAAATTTGGATGTCCAAAAACATGTATGCGGACATCCAAATGTGTGTGTATGTGTGTGTCAGAAGCATGGATCGCAATTCCAGAACATGCATCTCTGGCCTGTGGGCACATCCAAATTGAAAACAGGCCCAATTTTAATGTGATTCTGCAGCCATAGGGATAAATGTGCCTGCGATTTCAGAATCAGGGACACAGATGTTTTCGGTGCAGCACAATCAAAACACTATGGACTACGAGACATTGCTATAAGCAGCAAATGGCTTTGTATGTCCCCGCACTCACTGTGTTCTGAAAAGATGAATATTTCGATCCCGCCCATCCACGTTACATACTCACAAACCCCCTGTAAACCGTGCATCTCTTAAGCTGCTCCTCTCACTGGCAGTGTTGTGCTGATGCAAACTTCACATAAATACTGATGATACATACATTCTGATGAAAACTAGACTATATATACCAGTCTGTTGCATGCCTAGAACACTGTAAAGTAATCTCAGTGCTCTCTAAGATACTATAAAGGCAGGTAGAAAGTGATATGTTTGTCATGACATACTCTGCATCACAACATACATGGCAGTAGAAGACATCCTTAGTTATGCTTGCCTTGGTCATCTCTGAAAAATAGTCTGTACAATGATAAGTATGGACCAGAGAAAAACAGAAGAGGTTCTTCATAGAGAAATGTCAAAAGATATCCCTGTCACTAATAAGGGACCCTCAGAATGGGAGCATTCAACAGTGCAAACAGCACTAACAGATGTCCAAAGGCACCATCATCGCTCTCTACAAACGTGCATATTTTTAGAGACCAATGATGGTGCTTCTGGGCATGTCTTAGGGCTGTTTCTACTGTCAAATGCTCTCATTCTGAGGGTCTCTTATTAGTGACAGGGATTTGTTTTGATATTTCACTATAGAGAACCTGTGAGTTATTCTGCCTGATCACACTGGCACCTGGTGAAGCTGCAGTCATCCCTATGGTCTAGGTACTGGCCAGGCAGTCATGTCTCCCCAGATTTGTGGATGAGCAAACCAGATCCTCCCATGCAGCACTCAAACCTCACACATACACACACTCTCACTTGCAGTCACAAATACCATACCTCTGCCAAAACCAAGCCCTGCATCTATAAACAACTGCTGTATGGTGTCTCAGGACACCACATCTGACCGGCATTTTCCAACCATGCATGATTCTCTTCCATACAACCTCACATATCGTCCCTGCAACTACAATCACATTTTCCAAACACGGATTGTTAGGCAAGCCAAGAACAACCCCTTAGCACAAACAGCAAATGTCATCATAGCCAGAATACAGACTATTGCAGTGCTTTATATTTCTGTGGGGGTGCTTTTTATTGTTCCTTAACCTTACAAACGTCCCTCACCTGTGCATTCCATTCATTACAACTGCTTCTTGTGCCCTCCCCGACAGCAGACACACCAGTTCAATACAGACGTGTCACAGCCATTTATCTCTATGCGATGCAGTGAAGAGCAGAGCAAACATTCTTCTAAGTCCTGGCCAATTCCACATTGCCAATGGTATAAAGTGTGCATCCGGGGGAAACACTCAGGATGTAAATGAGCTTTTCCTGAATACATTTTCTATGTCTCCATGTCTTGCTACACCCCTGTTCTGAGATCCCATTCTACTGTCGTGTCTGTGCAAGGTTGAGTGGATTTGGAATATGGTTCTAGACATTTTAGTGAGAAAAACGTCTATCCTGCACATCTAATTAGTTTATGTGTGTTCTGAAATGACCTTCTATGTGTGTGTGTGTGTTTGGGACTAGGAGTACGTGTGTGTGTGTGTGTGTTCTGGAATAATCTTGTATGTGTGTGTGTGTGTGTGTGTGTGTGTGTGTGTGTGTGTGTGTGTGTTGAGGGACTCTGAGCATGTGTGGCTATGGCATGTGGTTCTCCCCTTACACTTTCTTCTTTTCCTCTACCCACTCCATGTCCCTCCCACCCTCTTGCACTATTCACCCTTCCCTTCCCTCCTACACGCTCCCTTCTTCCCTTCAATCCAACCATGTTCCCAGCCTACCCTGAAATCTCTCCCCCTTCCCTACCTTCCTCTCATTCCCTTTGCCCTGTCTTCTCTGTTTCTCCCCAACCCTACCCATCCCCTTATAATCCCCCCCTTTCCGTTCCTCCTCCCTCCCACTGCACCTTCTCTTATGCTCCATCTCCCCACTCCTTTCCTCTAACCCCTCCCCTTTGTTTAGCTCCACCTAATTCCCCTCCTCTCCAACCCCACCTCTTGCCTTAATAGTCCACCCCCTTCTCTTTTGTTCCCACAGTCCACTTATTGTAGCCTTAAAATGCTGATGGACTCTGAGACTCTCGTAGGCACTTTAAGACCAGAGCTCTCATCTTCCCAAAGGTGGACACTGTGGCTTTTGGCAGCAACAGCTGACTTGGGTCCTCTTCTCACCAGAGGGGCTGAGGTCTGTATATTAGAATGCAAAGGTTTGTTTGTATAAACACAGACAAACCTATGCGTACGGACAGACAGACAAACAAACAGACTTCTTGGAGACTCCATCTAATCTAGCCAGACTTTTAGCCAGAGAACACAACTCTCTGCAGAATCTGACACATGTACCAGGTAAATCCAGCAGCCAGTGTTAGCATCAAGCCTTGGCTCAGATTTCCTCTCCTTGTACTCTGAAGGGCTGTGATAGCCACCTCCACAGCGTCCCCAGCCGAGACTGTTCCAGAGAGCAGTATCCAGGTTTGGGAACTGAAATCCTGGTGTACTGTATAGCAGGGAAAAGCACCACTGTAGATCCACAGGCCAGAATCTTATATTTTTTTTTTCATTTATCAGCCCAGACTGCTCTCTGTTTTCATCTGTCTGTTTCACTATCTTGCCACCAGAACTTCTGAGTATCTGATCTGCAAATCTCTTTCAATCATCTGTAAACCTGAATTAACAGAAGCACAGAAAGCTAAAGTGACTTATCTAAGATTGTAGGTTAGGTTAATGGCAAGAAAAAGAATTAAGAGCTGTTCTAAACAGTCCTACAAAAAATCAGGATAAACTGGGCTGTAGTTTAAAAAATGGATTCTCTGCACAATATTTTAATGCATCACATTGAGAGGGCTGGCACTAAATAATAACCCGTAGCAGGGAAATCACAAAACCAGTCACACAGAAGTGTCTTTAAAGGCAGGTGATGTGCAGTGATATAGACCCGTCAGTTTTGCATATTCACGCCCAGGAGACACTTCACTAATGCTGGGAGGGTTTATAAATGTTTCCTTTTACTCTTTATGGTTTATTAATCAGCAGCTGCCAGTCAGGAAGGATGAAGATGTCACAGACTCACCTCATCTGCATCCTGCTCCTCTGGATAAAGGGTAAGAAGAAAACTTTCATGCTGGATTTAAAACGGGTAAAAAATGAGTGGAAATTTACCATAGTACCATAGTAAGTGACAGTAGATAAAGACCTGTACGGTCCATCTAGACTTTCCAGGAAGGTGACTAGAGTTATAGAGCTGTTCTTCATCTGATTCTCTTCATATATATAAATTACTATTCATTTTGACTTTAAATCATGTTATAAAATATTTTATACAGATATATTTTGTCTGTCTTCAGATTCCTGTGGGCAGATTGTGATGACTCAGACTCCAGAATCCTTGTCCGTGTCTGTGGGGGACACAGTCACCATGAGCTGTAAAGCCAGTAGTAGTGTACATGGTAACCTTGCCTGGTATCAGCAGAAACCCGGACAGGCTCCCAAGCTTCATATCTCTGGTGCTTCCAGCCGTTATACTGGGATCCCTGAGCGGTTCAGCGGCAGTGGATCTGGGACTGATTACACTCTCACTATCAGTGGAGTTCAAGCTGACGATGCTGCAGTTTATTACTGTCAGCAAGCTTATAGCTACCCTTTCACACAGTGCTACAGACCCGTACAAAAACCTCCTGCAGTGTCTGGCTGTTACTGGTGCCTTTTTCATGCCACATGCAGCACCTAATGCAGGGTACAAAGGAAGCAAACTCTTGAAAGGAAGATTGCAGAATAATGTTATATCCATTCATTCTTTATTTGTACTATTATCCAGACATTTATTAACTGTGAGAACAGCTTTCCATAAGTTGTGGAGGTAAGGTAAAAGACATCTAGGTCCATACGCTTAAAAGTACAGTAGTACAGTTGTGATCAACATTATTAGCACCCTTGCATTTTATGTCTGTTGTGTACAATATCTTGGAAAGAATTGGAAATATTCCAACTTTATGTCATCATAATATTTTAATATTATGTTAAAAGTTATACAACAAAAATAAAGATGTCTGTACAACACAGACATAGCAATTACTGAGAAAAAATAAAATATGATCTGGACAGGATTAATAATGGCACTTTTCACTAATCTTTGGTTGCACAACCCTTGGCAGTGATCACAGCCTCCAAACGTTTCTTCTAGCCATCTATATGTTTCATCCATCTGTCTGCTGGTAGTTTCTCCCACTCTAAAATGTTGTTTGTTCCAATTCATAAATGTTTCCAGGATTCCTTTTACCAATGGCAGATTTCATTTCTTTCCAAAGGTTCTCGATTGAATTGAGATCAGGACGCATTGCTGACCAGTTTAAAACAGTCCATTCTTTCCTTTTTAAGCATTCTTTTGTACTTTGGATGTATGTTTTGGGTTATTGTCCTGCTGGAGGACCCATGACCTTTTTTACCCAGACCTAGCTTTCTGACACTAGGTAGCACATTTCACTCCAAAATACCTTGTAGTCCCCTGACTTCATGATTCCTTTAATACGTTCCAGGCCTCCAGTTCCTGAGGCAGCTAATCAGCTCCACAACATAATGGAACCTCCATCATACTTAACTGTAGGAAGGGTGTATCTTTCCTTATAAGCTTAATTTCTCTCCTGTAAATGTATCATTGGTCTGCATTGCCAAACAGCTCAAGTTTGGTTTCATCTATCCACAGACTGTTTTCCTAGAAGGACTGTGGTTTCTAAAGGTGGGTTTGGGCAAAGATCAGGTGTGCCTTTTTATGTCTGTTTTTGAGCAGTGGGCTCCTCTTTGAACTTCACTCATGAAGTTCTTCTTTGATTAATGAGCAGCATATGTTGTGGGTTGAAACCACCACTCCAGATGGCTTCAAGTCAGTCTTAAGCTCTTTGGATGTTGTATGTGGTGTTTTTCCAACAGTTCACACTAACCTTTGAAGACTTCTTGGATTAATTTTCCAAGGTCTTTCCACGACATCCTGGGAAGTTCTTGACAGTTCCATTAGCAGAAAACCTCTTAATAGCATTATGGCTCATTCCATTCTGCACGTAGATCCCTTCTGTACGTATGTCTGGTCTGAACCGGATGTACGGAGGGGATCACGATTCTGATCCTGCAGGGTACGTCTAGCCCCATGGGATCAGAATCGCAATCAGTCATGTATGTGCAGGGTGGGACTGCAATTCAGTCTGGCCTGCACGTATATGACCTGCCCGACTAAGTCAGTCAGGGCTTTTAAATGGAGCCATGGCACTACGGCTCCCTTTAAAAGCCACGATGCCAGCCGCCAGATAAAAATGTTTATTCCCCGCAGCCTGACCTCCGATCTGGCCTCCTAAGGCCAGGGTTGGGCTGCGGGGAATGTCTTCCAGCCCTGCCCCTGCCCCATCCGCGCCCCAGCAGTACAAAAATAAATAAACATCCTCGGAGGTAGAATAATTTCCCCACACATGTCGCCGACCCTGGACATACAGGATGGCATTAGAATCAGCCCTGTACGTCCAGGGCCAGCAACTGTCCAGACTCCGCCCCCGAGCTGTCCCTTCCCCTCCCTGTCTAACTTCCCTGCACAACTGTCAGGGAAGTTAGATGTGGCTGGAGAAGGCACAGATAGCGGAAATGGATGTCCCATTGGGACATCCTTCCCCGTTATTCTTGGCACAGAATCGGGCCCATTGCAAATTGTAGACACAGGAATACCAAGGTCTTTGGAGATGGCCTTGTACCCCTTTGAAGTTTGATGTTTGGTGATAATGGCTTTTCTGATGGTCTTACTCAGCTCTCTTATCTACACTGTTGTGAAAATGGAATAAAGAATGAATATAGCCATTTTAAAACATTAGAGCCATCATTCATTGGTTAATTCAAGTCATCTGACTACTGACAATTGAACACAGGCGTGTCTAATTTTATTGTAGCGAGAATGTGATTCTTCTGTTCAAACAGATGTGAGCTGCTTATAAGGGTGCCAATAATCATGACCTGGCAATGTCCCCGTTTTTATACTATTTCCAACTATTTCTTTTTTTAATTGGTCTTGTTTTATTTGATTCTTTTATGTGTCAAATAAATGTGCATATATAGTCGAAAGCCACATCGCGTGCTGGCCCTGCTGCGAAACCCGCTGACTTCTGAATGGGGGAGGACAAGTGTATGGCTGTGTGCTCAGTCTTGTGTCCCTTAACTTCAGACTATACCACAACATAGTCTGCAAAATGCAGCAGATTACCAGTCAATATGCAATGAGTGGAGTTTATTGGAAAATTCTTGGCCTCAGCAAGGCCTATACATACATAAAAACCAATTCAGATCGTGGCCTGTCTGGCTATCTGGACGTCCAAAAACTGGACAGGCTGGATTTTCACCCAATTTTCATCCCACAGGGGCTATACGTCCTCACAGGATCAGAATCGGGCGCAACTGGCCTCCACGGGCAGGAGTTGCCCTGATTCTGGCACATAGCATGTGCAGGTACTTTCCCAGCTAGCTCAGCCTGGGATCCTGCATGGATCCGTGGTGCAGTGGTGTCCTGTTGCTATGGTACCACAGCTCCATGCAGAAGCCCTGATTGCCCACACCGGCAGCAAAGTCTTTTTTCCCCGATGCCCAACCCCTGATTGGGCCTTCCGGGGGGCTCCCTACTCCTCTCACCTCCTTTGCTGTTCCTGGGCTTGATGGCCGCTGGCATCGAGGGGGGTACTTATTCCATCTCCAAGGTGGAATATGTCCCACGTCTAAGTAACTCTGGCCGGACATACAGGGCCACGACCGGAATCAGCCCTGTACGTCTGGTTTCAGGGTGACAACTCCAGCACACCCACACTCCTCCTCCAGCTCGCCCCCTCCCACCCTCTGCTGTATGTACAGAGAGCTCTTTTGTGGTAATTAGACCCGGATGTTTAGCAGTGGCATATACGTCCATCCAGGATATATATCCCTGCTAAATGCACTTAGAATCTATCCCATAACCAACGGAATATGTACAACCAATGTAATATATACAATTACAAATGCTAAACAAACAGAAATTAGGCTGATACAATCAAACGAGACACACAGCCTTGTATTTGCACTGGGGCTGGGCCATTGAATCCTGCATATCATCTCACTTTGATTTCTTGGTTAGCTTCCTTGTCAACAAACCATAAACCATCTTATGAAATACGCTGAGGGGAAAGCAAGCTGTTAAAACGTGCCTTTCGGAACCCTGTTCACAGTAGGGTTCAACATTCACGGCTCTGAGTCTGGCCCATCAAAGGTCAATACTTGTGCCCAACTCGGTTCAGGTGTCAGAGATGTGACCTTCCCTCCCCTGCTGTCAAAGTGTGGGGCGGGGGGTGGGGGAGAGCATATTGCGAACTAGCCCTGCTGCAAAACCCGCTGACTTTGGAATGAGGGAGGATGATTCCCTCAAGGTCACTCTCTTTTTGCTCAAGTGTATTATATGTGTGCTCAGTCTCCTGTCCATTAACTCCAGGCCACAGCCCACCGACAGCGACTCCTCACTTGTCGGGGGAGGGGGGTCCACTCAGTACTTAGATGCAGCCAACCCTTATCATTTCCCAAAACATTTCCACCATGTCCTCTAGAGTGCATAGGAAAACATCCATGCCTATGTCAGACAAAGTAGACAAAGCGATGGGACCGGATGGGATACACCCGAGAATACTGAGGGAACTTGGGGACGTTCTAGCAGATCCACTGACTGACCTTTTCAATGCCTCCTTGGAGTCGGGAGTGGTGCCAAAGGACTGGAGAGAGGCTCATGTGGTGCCTTTACACAAAAGCGGAAGTAAGGATGTGGTTGAAAACTACAGGCCGGTTAGTTTAACTTCGATGGTGAGTAAATTATTGGAAACGCTGCTGAAAGAGAAAATAGTGAGGTTTCTGGAGTCCAGCGGATTACAGGATCCGAGGCAGCATGGATTCACCAGAGGTAGGTCTTGTCAGACAAATCTGATTGATTTCTTTGACTGAGTGACCAGGGAGTTGGACCAAGGGAGAGCCCTATATGTGGTGTATTTAGATTTCAGTAAAGCCTTTGACACTGTTCCTCACAGGTGACTTATAAACAAACAGAGCACCCTAGGGATGGACCCTAAAGTTACTGCTTGGGTTAGAAATTGGTTGGGTGGGAGGCGACAAAGAGTACAAGTAAATGGAGCTCACTCTGAGGAGAAGGATGTTATCAGTGGTGTGCCCCAGGAATCTGTCCTTGGTCCGATTGTTTTTAACATCTTTGTTAGTGATATAGCGGAAGGGCTTTCAGGTAAGGTTTGCCTCTTTGCGGATGATACCAAAATCTGCAATAGAGTAGACACCCAGGAAGGGGTAGATAACATGAGGAGGGATCTAGCTAAGCTTGAAGAATGGTCTAGAATTTGGCAGCTGGGATTTAATGTTAAAAAATGTAAGGTCATGCATTTGGGCTGCAGCAATCCAAGGGAGCAATATAGTATAGGGGGTGAAGTACTTTTGTCCACTAAAGAAGAGCGGTACCTAGGCGTGGTTGTGTCTGATGATCTTAAAGTAGCTAAACAGGTAGAAAAGGCAACGGCAAAAGCTAGAAGGATGCTTGGGTGCATACGGAGAGGAATGGCTAGCAGAAAAAAGGAGGTGATAATGCTTCTGTATAAGTCTTTGGTGCGACCTCATTTGGAGTATAGTGTGCAATTTTGGAGACCGCACCTTCAAAAGGATGTGAACAGGATGGAGTCGGTGCAGAGGGTGGCTACTAAAATGATTAGTGGTCTTCATTATAAAGCATATGAGGACAGACTGAAGGATCTTAATATGTACACCTTAGAGGAAAGGCAGGATAGAGGTGATATGATTGAGATGTTTAAATACTTCCGTGGCATAAATGTTCAGGGAGAGAGCCTCTTTCAATTGAAAGCAAGTTCTGCTACGAGGGGACATGGGATGAGGGTGAAGGGAGATAGATTCAGGAGTGATATGCAGAAATATTTCTTTACGGAAAGAGTAGTGGATCCGTGGAATAGTCTCCCAGTGGTGGTGGTAGAGATGAGGACAGTAACTGAATTCAAAAAAGCATGGGACAAACACAGAGGATCTCTAAAGCTAAAAAGGGGACTGTTGTAGTTGTTATGGAAGGACAAACTAGATAGGCCTTGTGGTCTTTTTCTGTCGTCATATTTCTATGTTTCTGTGTTTCTATGTATGCCATCTGCACAGTACAGGCCAGGGCAGTTTTATTCGATTGGATCATGCCGGATACAGTATCCCCTGATTGCCTCCATGAATCATGCCATCCACTTGTTCTTCTTATGACGGGTCTTCTCTACCACCTGGTGCAATCTTTCACCTCTCCACACTCTACCTGACATGATATAAGACCTTACCAGCTGGGAGCCATTGAAATTGTCCATCAAGGCCAGGAATTCTCTCTAAATCTTCCTGGTGAGCTCCACACTATGAGTATTCACCAGATCATCCTCCTCCAAGTTCACCTCCAAGATTTAGGGGACCCCCTCCTGCCCTTTTTTTGTGCAGGATGGCCGGTACCAGCTGGTCCAATACCATACCACAGATGCCCATCCACACGATGGACACCTCTGCTGCATCCATGCCAAAGTTAAGACCCTATTCCAGGTCCTCCTCTGATCCCAGTGCACAAATGAGTGGCCACAGATCCACACCTCTCTTGGTATTCGGTGGGGGGGGGGGGGGGGTTCTTTCACCTAAGACAAATCAATCAAATAAAGAAAAATTGTAAAAAAAAAAAAAATTATAGAATGGATTATCAATCAATATCAGGTGATGATGCGGGAGTCATGATTCCCTACCTTCCAGGTGAATATAGAGTTTATAGTGGCACCTGCCCATTACCATGATCTGCTCCTGGGTCATGCTGAGCCCTGCTGCCGTGGTGGCCGCACTGATGCAAAACGAGTGTGTGCCATAATATCTCTCCTCTAAGCCCACATTAGCGATACAAAACTTCAGTACTTTGTCAAACTGATAATGTGAGAGCAGGGCTGCCGTCCGCATGGATCAAGAATTGCTCTCCCCCGGCGGATGGACCCATATGTACTCCCCAATGTTCCACACTGGGCAAGTAGAGTACCCTGGCAGAGACACTAATGACAACTTGGCGCCCCTACCCATCGGGTCTGTTTTGGATCTGCAAATATGCAGCTCCAGTCCAACGCTGCCTATAGCGACATCCTCCCTCCAGAGGCCCGTATGTCTCAGTGTGCACTTTGAGGGCGATACTGTGGTAGGCGAAGGCCTGTGATCCATGGTGTCTGAAATAAGCAGACAGGCCTAACTAGCTTGACCTGTAAATGAAGCCTGTGGAGAGGCCCATAGGAATTGCACATCCCCCAATAGGCTGCTATTGTAGAATTAGAACTTAGTAAAGCATTGAATTTAGCTTAGATAAGCAGAAAGGAATTAAGAAAAATGCAGGAAAATAAGTTTAAAGCACCACTGATAAGAAGGTACAGCTGCTAGGGATTTAATTAAAACTGCTGCCAGAAAAGTTACAGTGCCCTGCTTTCCCACATGTACTAACTAGTTAAATGGCCTTGGAGGAAAAAGTATCTAAGTTGGTGAACTGACCAATGTAATTGGGACTAGAAGGGGGGTGAGCAGGTGCTAAGCCCACTCAAAGAACATAATTGGATAGCCATATCAGTACCGGGACCAATAGAAAGGGTACGGGAGATTACCGGGACCAATGAAATGTTTTCCTGTGTCTAGAATGGTGAAAAAGTCTATAAAAGTTGTTGTTTTGCCAGAGATGCTCGTTCAGCCATTTTGAATTTGATCTTGCTTGAGACTTGTGCACAAATAAATGATTTGGACCTTCTGAACAGACTCCTGGTATCATTGGTTTGTCTGCGCTCTGCTGCTACATATTCTTGGTGCGTTGGCCGGGAAGGTGTGGTAATAGAGGGTATATAGGGCAATATACCACGACTTTCCGCCTCTACAGGTTTGGTCCTGCCGGGATCGCGCCCTTCCGACGGGGGCTCGCTCCCTGGCGCCACCGGTCCCTTGCATCGGAGGGAGCTGGCCGGACCTCGGTGGGTGCCGGGCCCGGCTGGAACCAACACCTCGAACCCGAGTGAGGGGAGTCCGAGGTCCAACTCATGCGCTTGCTTGGGAACTTTGAGGACCGGATCCGGTGAGTAGAGTTTTGATTTTGTATCTAGACAGATGAGTCAGAGCAGTACTGCCATTTGAATTTTGAATCTGGATCTTGGAACTTGGAAAGAGAGCTTGATCACCTCTCAAAACGGACCGACTACCCCTGCATGAGTATTTGCGGGGCGAAACTCCCGTTTTCTTGTATTTGGAACTTGTATAAGACTAGTCAGAATAGACAGGATTGAATTGCATTTTGGGATACGTTGCTAGCATGATTGTGTGAATGAAGTGTGAATGAGAGGTCTGGCAGCACGGACCAAGCGAAGGCGGACTCCTGAGTAACGCATTTCCTGGCCGGGCGACCGCGTCCAGGTCATAAAAAGGAGGAAGCAACCGTCGTCTTGTCTTGTTATTTGTTTCCCCTATATGTTTCTAGGACCGTGAGGACCCCTTACCCACGGTCCGCCCTCCTTTTCCCTTCTGTCTGTTGTTGCGCACACACATCGAAATGGGAGGGGCGGGGTCCACTAGGAGCACTCCACTAGAATGTATGATCACACATTTTAAAGAAGGATATTCAGGAGATTATGGAATTAAAATGACTGCAACCCGATTACAGATTTTGTGTACTAGGGAGTGGCCCGATTTAGACCCCACCTGGCCCCGAGAGGGAACCTTTGCTATAGGAATTATTCAGTCAGTTCATCAGAAAGTGCGAGTAGCGCACCCCGATCAGTACCCCTATATAGATTCCTGGTTAAGTATTTGTGAGAGCCAGCCCCCTTGGGCAAAGCGCTGTTATGAAGAGCAGTGCAGAATAATGTTAGCACGAACAGATCACATGCAGAAAGTAGAACAGCCCAAAAAGACAGGGACAGGTGAGAAATCCAGACGGAAGCCCGTCCTGGCAGATCCTGATTCCCCAGAAGTGATTACTCAACAGCCCCAAGCCCAGCGTCCAGCAAGGGTGCCCCCGCGTCCCGCCCCAGAGCCCCAGAGACAGCGGGAACGGGACCCAACCCCCGAGCCCGACGAGCAGGCAGATGAGCTCCCTCTAAATGAAGAAGATGATTCCACTGAGACCGAAGAGAAAGTTGAATCAGAGACAGAAACAGAACAGGAGGAAACCGAAACTTCCCAGAGTGATTCTGACAGTGTAAAGACGGCTGTCAGTGTGAGCTCATCAGTCAAAAGTAAAGCGTCCAAAGCAAAGCATACAGAGAAAAAGACAACCCCTGATAGGAAAGTTTCGAAAATCTCCCTCAGATCCCAAAAGACATCGACTGCAAAGATGATGCCTTTACGGCAGGTCCCGGGAATGCCCGTAAGAGATGACGAGAATCATGTGGTACCGGGACCCCTAAGTTTAGTGTATGTGCCCTTCTCCACTACTGATTTGCTAAATTGGAAGTCACACTATGCTTCCTATACCGATAAGCCCCAGGAACTAACAGAATTAATGCATACTATTATGGAAACCCACCAACCCACTTGGGCAGATTGCCGTCAGCTCCTGTCCACCTTATTTACTACGGAGGAGCGGACGCGAATTAAAAAGGCAGCCATTGATTGGCTGGCAGACAACCCTGTAGCGCCAGGGGATGATGCAAGAATAGAGGATCGGGAGGGAGCCCAAAGAGAATTTCCAAATGAAGACCCCCGGTGGGATCCAAATACAGAAAGAGGATCTAGAGCCCTATCCCGGTTTCGCCAAGGCCTTATGCAGGGTCTGAAAAGGGGGGGGCAGAAAGCTATGAATCTTTCTAAAGTGACCGAAGTTAACCAAGGCATAGATGAGAGCCCAGCAGTATTTTATGAGAGATTAACCGGAGCATATAGAATGTATACTCCCTATGATCCAGATGTACCAGGAAGTTTATGCATGGTGAATTCTGCTTTTGTAAATCAGTCACAACCAGACATTAGACGTAAGCTACAAAAATTAGATGGGTTTGCGGGCATGAATGCAACTCAGTTACTGGAAGTCGCTCATAAAGTGTATGTGAATCGTGATAATGAAAGGCAGAAAGAATGTGATCGAAAGATGAAGAAGAAAGCTGATTTTTTGGCTGCGGCCATAGTTGAACAGAAAAGGGGAGGTTTCCCTAGTCAACGGAGCAGAGGAAGAGGGAGGGGCCGAGGAGAAGGCCGCCCCCAACTAGGCGTGAACCAATGTGCCTATTGCAAAGAAGAAGGACATTGGAGAGATACATGCCCGTAACTCGAAGACGCCCACCAGGATGACGAGAATGATACTCAATGGAGAGAAGGAAGACGGGGCCGTCCCCGGAACCGCGGAGGAGCCAATCGAGAACAATTTCAGCGAGAAAGAGGAGATGCCATACAAGCATTGGCTGCACGTGCCAATGACAAAGATGAAGCAGATTAGGACAGACCGGGCTCTGAATTCGCTTTAGGTCTCCAGGAGCCTATGGTCAGTATACAAATAGGAGACCGAGTAATGGACTTTATGGTTGATACTGGAGCAGAACATTCTGTAGTAGATAAACAAATTGCCCCATTTTCTGCAAGAGCAGTCACCATCGTAGGAGCAACTGGCGCCAAAGCCACAAAACCTTTTCTTCAAAATCGCATATGCAGTCTGGGAGGACAGCAAATAACCCATCAATTCCTTTATATGCCTGAATGTCCAGTACCACTACTGGGACGAGATATGTTAGCCAAGCTACAAGCCCAAATATCCTTTACTGAGAAAGGAGAAATGCAAATGACAGTGAATTCCCAGACCAAGCCTGCAGGAATAATGCTGCTTACAGTTCCCCGAGAAGAAGAATGGAGATATTACAGTGATGAATCTGCCCAAGACACCTATTTTGAACAAACTTTGAAAAGCATTGATGCCCCGCCCGGAGTATGGGCAGAAGGCAATCCTCCAGGCCTAGCCAAGCATATAGCTCCAGTAATTGTAACTCTCAAACCTAGTGCTACACCAATACATGTTAAGCAGTACCCTCTCCCAAGAGCAGCAATTGAAGGCATCCACCGCCACTTGTTAAGATTACTAGAGCATGGCCTACTAAAAGTATGTCAATCACCATGGAACACACCACTTTTGCCCGTGAAAAAGCCTGGAACAGATGACTACCGACCAGTGCAAGACCTAAGAAGGGTGAATGAAGCAGTTGAAACCATACATCCAGTTGTGCCAAATCCTTACACACTCTTAGGACTGATTCCTGCTGAAGCTACCCACTTTACTGTTTTGGACTTAAAAGATGCGTTCTTTTGCATAAGATTAGCCCCCATTAGTCAGTTGCTGTTTGCATTCGAATGGCAGGACCCTGTCTCTGGAAGAGGGGGTCAACTTACTTGGACACGATTACCTCAAGGATTCAAAAATTCACCTACCATCTTCAGTGCTGCACTAAATCAGGATCTTTCAAGTTATCCAGTAGCCCCAGGGAAGAGAGTGCTTCTCCAATATGTGGACGATCTGCTGATAGCTGCTGTATCAGAAAGTGAGTGTATACAAGCCACCAAAGACCTCTTGCAGCTACTGGATGAAGCCGGATATAAAGTTTCCAGGGCAAAAGCACAGTTATGCCAAAAAGAAGTGAAATACTTGGGCTTTCGTATAACTAAAGGAAGCCGAAAATTAGGTAGAGAGAGAAAAGAAGCAGTATGTAGAATCCCAACACCAACTACCCGAAAGCAAGTCAGACCCTTTTGGGAGCGACCTGTAGCATACCTATCAAAACAATTGGACACTGTGGCTAAAGGATGGCCACCTTGCTTGAGAGCAGTTGCAGCTACAGCATTGTTAGTGAGTGAAGCAGACAAGCTCACATTAGGACAGAATCTACGAGTCACTGTGCCACATGCAGTCCTTGCCCTCATGGAGCAGAAAGCAAATCACTGGCTCACCAATTCTCGAATGCTAAAGTACCAGAGTATGTTATGTGAAAATCCACAGATACAATTGGAAGTGAGCCATGCCTTGAACCCAGCCACATTGATACCTGTCAGTGAAGAACCCCCAGAGCATGACTGTATAGAAGTCATGGACACTGTATTCTCAAGTCGACCTGATCTGACAGATGTGCCCCTAGAGAATCCTGATCAAATTTATTACGTGGATGGAAGTAGTCTCATCATCAATGGACGACGTTGTGCTAGGTATGCAGTAGTCACCCAGTATGAAGTTGTTGAATCATCAGCCTTAGCCTCAGGCACATCCGCCCAGAAAGCAGAATTGATTGCACTTACCCGAGCATTAGTATTAGGTGCAATCCTCTTGTTAAATGTATACACAGACTCTAAATATGCCTTCACTAACTTACATGCCCATGGAGCTCTCTACAAAGAACGAGGGCTCATTACGTCAGGAGGAAAATCAATCAAGTATGGCCCGGAGATATTGATGCTACTTGATGCAGTATGGGCCCCAACTCGTGTAGCCGTCATGCACTGCAGAGGGCATCAAGCAGGTAAAGGAGAAGTTTCCTGAGGAAATAGATTTGCTGATGCCTCGGCACGGCAAGCAGCCATGACAGGACAAATTTCACCACAAGCTATGCCAATGCAGGCAGCATTGTTTCCAGTACCCTTGAACTTATGGACACCACGATATACCACCAAAGAATTGGATTACTACTGTAATAAGGAAGATGGAGTACTGAAGAATGGGTGGATTGAACTGCCACCAGCCGAGGGCAGTCAACCCCCAGGACGAATTGTGATCCCTGAATTATTAGGGCCAGCCTTTGTCAAGGCTTTCCATCAGACCACACATTATGGAAAAAGTGCTATGGAAAAAGCACTCAGACCACATTTCTGCATTACTATGTTGGCAGCCCTATCAGCTTCAGTAGCACGCCAGTGTCTAATTTGTGCCAAGAATAATGCCAAACAAGGTCCCACACCACCACCCCGAGTTCAGTCAGGAGGTGTAACCCCCATGCACCATCTGCAGATTGACTTTACTGAAATGCCAAAAGCAAGTGGATACCGCTACTTGTTAGTATTAGTTTGTACTTTCTCTGGGTGGGTGGAAGCCTTCCCTACCAGAACTGAAAAAGCCCGAGAAGTCACCAAAGTCTTACTAAGAGAGATTATCCCCAGATTTGGAATTCCCGCAGTAATAGGGTCAGACAATGGGCCCTCATTTGTTTCTCAGATTACCCAGCAAAAGCCCTACAGATACATTGGAAACTTAACACCGCATATAGACCTCAGAGTTCAGGGAAAGTAGAACGAATGAACCGTACCTTGAAAGCCCAAATGTCTAAGCTTTGCCAGGAGACTCGCCTGAAGTGGCCCCAAGTACTCCCAATAGCTTTACTCAGAATACGCTCAGCTCCTGTGAAGTCAACAGGATTTTCCCCTTTTGAGGTTCTGTATGGTAAACCCCCACCAATAGTACAGGGAATTAAAGGTAGTTTAGCACAGATTGGTTCAGAAATAACCAGACAAGAACTTCTAGCTCTTAGTTTTGTTCTACAGACTCTTCATACGTGGATACAGGATCAGTTGTCTATCAACTTGACAGAACCCTTGCATCCCTACCAGCCTGGTACCTCGGTGTGGATCAAAGATTGGAAGAAGACACCGTTGGAACCCCATTGGAAGGGACCGTACACCGTCATCCTGTCTACCCCAACTGCAGTAAAGGTAGCAGAGATCGATTCCTGGATCCACCACAGCAGAGTTAAGCCCGCAGCCGTTCCAGCGGAACCCGAGCAGTGGACAGCAGTACAGCATCCTGATGTACCTTTGCGGCTCACTTTGAGACGGCAACCAGCGACCTAGACCCTTTTGGGATCATCCCAACAACCACAGTGCCTTGCAATAGCCAAGTCTTTCGAAGAGGATTGCTGTTTCTAATACAGCAAGAGTTTGCTCAAACGAACCTCGTGTGTGCGATTTTACACACACTGCTTTGATACTATATTGATTGACAATATTTAAAGCCAACTAAAATTGATAAGTTGGTTGACATACGACGGACATTTTGAGGATCTTCAATCAACATTCAGCACCCGTTGAATTGCTTTATTAGCAAACGGGACGGCATTGTGCCAAGAAGAAGACGTCGAGGTCAAGATTTTCAAGTGAGGATTCAGAAGAACTCCAATCAACATGTATCTTTATTTTTGCTTTATCCTGGTTGCCTGCCTAGGAGGCCTTGAACTGACTTGTGCCTTGCCTCCATGTACTGCTTGCATTACTTCCACTCGGACTGGAATGAAAGTAACTCAGACTTTGCTCTATCATTCTTACTATACCTGCACTGGTAAAGTGACTCGGTGTATTTACAACACCACTGAACTGAATGTTTGCACCAAAGGGAAAACCAAAGTATGCTTTAACCCGCATCAGAATCCATCCTATTATACTATGGAAATACGATGGAACGATGCAGATGGACCTTTGCTCAATGCCACACCCCCACTCACTGATCTTAAAAGAGGTGCCATTCTGTATTTTGATGCTTGTGATGCTATCAACAGAGATAGTCGCTCTAAATGTGGTAATTGGGAAAAAATCTATTCACACAATGATAAATATATGTGTCCAGAAGGAACCACTGGATGGGGAGAGTGTACAGGTAAAAGAGTTCTAGCCAACGTATACAGTACAGCCCCAGAGGCTGATTACTTTTGCCCGAGGTGGGCATGTATTTTTTACGCCACTTGGAAAACTGGTATGGTAGAAAATACCAGAGACAATAGAATGGCTGTATTACAAAAGCCATATGTCAAGGACATAGACAAATGCAAGAAAGGTGCTTGCAATCCCTTAGAGTTCATCGTAATGAAACCCGAGGCTTGGAAACAAGGATTCCGATTTGGACTACGAATCGCAGGTTCTGGATCAGATCCAGGAACCATAATATATATAAGATTAAATACCCAAGCCCAAGAATTGAATTATTCTATGACTTACAATCAAACTGAATTACATAAGACCACAAGCGAATGGGTATTAGCACACCCAATAGTTGGACGTCTCTGCTATGCCAGAACTGGTCCTCAGTTTAATCAACAGGTGGGACAGTTGGTCTGTCTCAGCCAAAAGTTCTATAATGACACCACTAAAAAGACGTCCTGGTGGTCCGGAGTTGAAGAACCGGAACCCCCTAATCCATTAGCAAAATTTCCTGAACTTGCTGATTTATGGGCTAATCTTGCTAAACCCCATGCATGGCAAGCCCCACCTGGCCTATATTGGATCTGTGGAACCCGAGCGTATGCCCGACTCCCTATACACTGGGGAGGGGCGTGTGTCTTAGGGACCATTAGACCTTCTTTCTTTCTCCTTCCCACAGAACATGGAGAACAATTAGGATACCCAGTATACTCT
Source organism: Ichthyophis bannanicus (assembly GCA_033557465.1). Classification (NCBI taxonomy): domain Eukaryota; kingdom Metazoa; phylum Chordata; class Amphibia; order Gymnophiona; family Ichthyophiidae; genus Ichthyophis; species Ichthyophis bannanicus. The sequence goes on along the minus strand of CM066032.1, from coordinate 161,955,301 downwards.
AAAAGACAGAAAAGAGCACCCCTACAGATAGGTAAATGGCAGAAGTGGGATGGTGATGATTGGCCACCAGAAAGAATAATTGCTTATTATGGACCTGCCACTTGGAACGAAGATGGTATGTGGGGTTATCGAACCCCTGTATACATGATAAATCGAATTATTCGCTTACAAGCAGTAGTTGAATTAATAACCAATGAGACTAGCCAAGCACTCACACTTTTAGCTAGACAGAGCACACAAATGCGCACAGCCATATATCAAAACCGCTTAGCACTTGATTATTTGTTGGCAACTGAAGGAGGAGTATGTGGTAAGCTGAATTTAACCAATTGTTGTTTGAAAATAGATGATAAAGGTCAAGTAGTTGAAGAGATTGCTGAAAATATGCGAAAACAAGCTTACGTGCCAGTACAGACTTGGCATGGGTTTAAGTTTCCCAACTGGTTTGCATCTATTTTCTCAGGATTAGGAGGACTCACTACTTTCCTTATGCTAGTATTAGTAATTATTGCTGTGTTTTTACTACTACCATGTATAATCCCATGTTGTATGCGTTCTATTAACAGTGTTATTGAAAGTACAGTAGAGCGGAAAACCGCAACTAAGATTATGGCCTTATGGCAACCTAGTCCTCCTGTGTATAGTCGGGATCCTCCGACCATGGTATGACCAAATTAAGTGATTTAACTCTCACACCTTATTAAATAATAGGGTGAGATTAATCAAAGGGGGGAATGTGGTAGGCGAAGGCCTGTGATCCATGGTGTCTGAAATAAGCAGACAGGCCTAACTAGCTTGACCTGTAAATGAAGCCTGTGGAGAGGCCCATAGGAATTGCACATCCCCCAATAGGCTGCTATTGTAGAATTAGAACTTAATAAAGCATTGAATTTAGCTTAGATAAGCAGAAAGGAATTAAGAAAAATGCAGGAAAATAAGTTTAAAGCACCACTGATAAGAAGGTACAGCTGCTAGGGATTTAATTAAAACTGCTGCCAGAAAAGTTACAGTGCCCTGCTTTCCCACATGTACTAACTAGTTAAATGGCCTTGGAGGAAAAAGTATCTAAGTTGGTGAACTGACCATTGTAATTGGGACTAGAAGGGGGGTGAGCAGGTGCTAAGCCCACTCAAAGAACATAATTGGATAGCCATATCAGTACCGGGACCAATAGAAAGGGTACGGGAGGTTACCGGGACCAATGAAATGTTTTCCTGTGTCTAGAATGGTGAAAAAGTCTATAAACGTTGTTGTTTTGCCAGAGAAGCTCGCTCAGCCATTTTGAATTTGATCTTGCTTGAGACTTGTGCACAAATAAATGATTTGGACCTTCTGAACAGACTCCTGGTATCATTGGTTTGTCTGCACTCTGCTGCTACATATTATGTCTCAGTGTGCACTTTGAGGGCGATACCAGTTTGCCCACCCTTAGTGCCCCAAAGAACGCTAGCATGAAAGCGCATCAGAAGAGAGGTGCCTTGAACATGTTGTGACAAACCCCGTCTGTGACCACGTCCAGCTTCTCAGCACCTCGTGTGTGACCAGGCATCTGCAGTCTGGTGGGCGGCAACACCCGGCCAACTATCCTCTCATTACTCTAACAATGACAAAATTGGCTGAAGGGCTCTGTTCCTCCATTGCTCTGTCAAAAATGGCGATGCCCGCCAGGTGCATCTGCACCGCAGATTTATGTTTATGTTTATGTTTATTGTTTTTTGATAAAACCGCCTTTCTCCAATAATCAAAGCGGTGTACAATTAAAAGCAAGGTTAAAAAAAAGGCCGAAGCCATGGAAAAGGAAAAGGAAATTACAATTCCTTCTTAAAAGATAGTGTAGACAAGAGAAACAAGAAGGGATGGGGAAAGAAACAAGAGGGTAGGCAAGGGGCAAGGAAAATGGGAATTACACAAAAGGGGAGGGCACATCGAAAGCCAGGGAGAAAAGGTGGGTTTTCAGATTGTGTTTAAAGGTGTGTTTACTTATCCCCTTGCTCTTACAACACAGAATCCAATGCACAATGGTGCCAGTCTTAAACCAGTCACCGTCCCTGATCCTATTCCATGTAATCAGAGACATAATTTCACATATCCATAGCCATATGCCTACTTTTTTAAAATATCGATAACAATTATTATAATTATTAGCATTCTATTCTAGTCCGGCCTGCGCACCATGAATCCGACAACTGTTCTAATGAAATAAACTAAAATGTAACTCCCTAAACCCATAGTCCACCAGATGGCAGCAGTACCCCACATATAGTCTGCACAGACTAACAGCCTTATGCATAAACATCCACATTTAGAAGTTATATGCTAACAGTGCTATTCTTCCTGTGGGCATCTAGATGGCAAAGTTACCTCACATATATTTGCAATTCATATATGCTTGCCAGTGAATACCACGCAGCTCCATATTGCAATACGGCTGCCCTGAGAGGATGTGTGCCCTGACCACCCCCAGCTCCCTTGCCGCTATCCCCGCAGTAGTTGCTTTTCCCACCATTTTCTTTTCTTTTATTGTATTGAAATCAATTGTGGTGGCATGCTTCCATCAATCACGCATAGCAGGTGATTTCGTAGGGAAAACCCAACCAGAACAAGAAGATTTGAAGGCTGCTATCAAATCACCGGCCGTGCTGACTGAGGCCCCGAACTCCAACGAGAGGATCAGTCTGAAGGCAAGCACCCACGCTGCTACTATGTGGCCCGGCCTCACATTCCATAACTGCTACTCCCACTATCCTTGAAGCCTGAGTAGGATGCCGCACGCTGCAGCCACCCTGACCAGACCCCTGCAGCCTCTGCACGCCCGCCATTTGGCCCAAAGGCAGGAATCTTACCCAACACGTAGATGATTGCTGGCAGGAAATATAAAATAGAATAGCTGTTCCGTCTGGACTCCTTTGGACTGGAAGGGCAAGAGGATGACCTGAGCGTCACCGACCACTAAAATAGCTGGCCCCTGGGACCACCCACTTGCCCTTCCACCCCTACTCACATTAACACTCTCCTGGCACCCCTGCCCCCTTGTGTCTGGTGGCTGCTATCTCCTGCTGCCGGGGTCATTTCATTGGTCATTTTTATTAGGAGATATTGGATAATAAGTGGTTGAACTGCAAGGGTGCCAATAATGTTGACCACATCTTTAAGTGCAAATCTCTGGATATAAATTGGTGCAGATCTGAACTAAGCAGAATAAATTAATTTTAAACTATGTTAAAACTGATCATCATTACCTTTAACTGAAAGACAAAATCTGAAAGATCTTATCTTGATTGTACCTGAGACATTAAGAGGAGCTTCATTAGCATCAACATCAAGTCCCATCTTTGTTATGAAGGTTGATATCTATGCTGTGACAGTCATCTCTGTGTTCTGCTTTCTGCTCTACTGCATGTTGCTTTCCATATCTTGACCTCTTATTTTGGTCTGGTATTTTCCTCATGTTCCTTTGGGTTGTCTGCTCTAATAGAAACTTCCTGACCTCTTTTTTGGTCTTGGGATTTCTTCAGACTCTCTTGAACAACAGTACTATGAGCCAAATTCACAATTATCTAGGGCTATTTCTCCTTTTAACATCAACAAGTCCAAAAGTGCACATGTATAATAAATCATATATTTCCCCTTTCCTCCATTCACCAACCCCACCATGTCTGTGTGGAAAATTTGGTTGAAACAGCCACAGTAAAATGTGTTTCAGCAGAGCAGCAGGACACATGTGGTTGGGTTGGCATATGGCCATGATGTATAGGTATCCATATGTCTATGTGTGAATCAGTGATATGGTGTGCATATCTACATTACCATAGGGACAGTTTAGCTGTATATCTTTGGAAATGTGAAAACGGATATCAGAGATGGGGAGATTAGTGTGTGTGTTTATGTGCTCAGGAGATGGAGACATATATACGGAAAGTATTGAGTGTGACTACAGGGGTATGTTTGTCGGCTGATACTGAGTTCTAGTGTGTGTATCAGGTGTTGTCTAAGCATGTGACGGGGGCACTCATGCCAGGAAGGGTGGGGTGGGATTTTGTGGGGGTGTTTGAGTGTGTGAATTCATGCATTGGGACAGTCATTTTAAAAACCTTAGTTGTGATTTGGATGTCCAAAAACATGCATGCGGACATCCAAATGTGTGTGTGTATGTGTATGTGTGTGTTAGGGGCTATGTGTGTGACTGTGTGCACAGGTTGAGGGACTCTGTGCATGTGTGGCTATGGCATGCAGTTCTCCCCTTACCCTTTCTTTTCTTCCTACACCCATTCCCTGTCCCTCCCACCCTCTTGCAGTACTTTGTCTCCCTACACTTGAATACCTTCCCTCCTACACTCTCCCTTCTTCCCTTCAATCCAATCACATTCCTAGCCAACACTGAAATTAATCTCCCTTCCCTACTTTTTACTCCTTCCCTTCCTCCCTGTTTTCTGTTTCTTCTCCAACCCCACCCATCACCTTATGCCCCCCCTTCTCGTGTCCTCCTCCCTAGCACTGCGCCTTCTGTTATGCTCCACCTCCCTATTCCTTTCCTCTAACCCCACCCTAGTGGAAATATGCACACAAGGGTACTCAACCCAACCCGGCTGTGTTTCGGCGTGCCTTCATCAGGGATCAAGACTATGAACAAAACAAGAAATCATTATAAACCCATAAACATGTCACAAATAAATAATAATATCAAAAAATAATCAATAATTCATCAAAAAATAATCAAAAGCAGAGACATTGGAGGGTGGAGCCAACTGTGCATCAGAATGGCAGCCTGATCTCCTGCTACAGGAGCCCGAACCTAGAATACGACCCTCCAATTCTTCCTACCCCTTGGAAATTACTTATACTTTCTCCTACAGATACTAAAAAATGTCCTCCATTATACCTGCTCGACTTTATCACTCTGCGATCGCAGCTTAGGTGACTGAAAGATCTAAAACGGATCCACCCTCTCCAGCCAAGATAGCGCCTACAAAGGATGCTGACAAAGGACTCTGAGAAATACCTCAAGAACTTTGATGAGTGAAGGCTATAATAGCGACTAATGAAGAAGCACTGTCCTCCTTGCAACCTATCTGACGGAGGTTAACATGCAATTTAATGCTTTTTCTCTGCCTCTTGATGGTCTTGAGACTATGGTATGTCATGAGGCCCTGCCTTTTCAAGTGTGTTGCGATGAAAAGAGACTCATTCAACTTGAAGCTCAGCTGGGTGATTTAAGTAATCATTCTTGACGAAATAACATCAGGATTATTGGGGTTCTGGAAGGGGCTGAGGGGACTAATTTGGTCGCCTATCTCAAACAACTTCTACCAAACCTTTTGTAATTAGACTTTCAATAACCCTTCAAGCTTGAACAAGCACACAGAGCCCCATCTTTTAGAGCACCAACACAAAAGTCACCGCACCCTATAGTGATGAAGGTGCTTCGATATTTTCAGGCACTTCAGAGTTTACAAGCTGCAAAGGTGCGAGCTCCGATTATGGTTGATGGGCAGAAAGTCATGTTTTTTCTGAACCTTTTTCCAGTTTCTACTCATTACTGCTGGCAATACAAGATCTTTTTCCTTGATGTGTGGGTGGCTGTAGATGGAGAGTTTGCTGTAGCATGGGCACACTGTTGTTAGGCTTCCCTGCTTATTTTAGTGATTTGGTTACAGGACTGCAGGTGGTACCTAGCCCTGTGCGAGTGGTGCAGCCACACAGGGCACAAAGGCTTAGGGGGCGCATTTCGGCTGCCTGCTGTTGCCCTGCCGTGGCTATTTTTTCTTCTCTCAGCGGCAGCAGGACAACAGCAGGCAGCCGAAAAGCACCCCCCTAATCCTTTTTGCGGCACTTTAAGCTGTTCAGTACCTCGTTCCTCTGACGCAATGTTAGAGCAGGGAAGGAGAGATCTGCTTAAAGTGCCAGCAATTTGCACATTTGGCATGCGCCTTCCCATCCCCCCCCCCCCAACACCATCCAGACGCCCCTGATGCCGGCACCACTGTGGAGAAAACAGGGCGGCAGCAGCAGGGCAAGAGCAGGCAGCAGCTGGATGGAGGTATGGGGAGGAGGGGGGGCGCGTGCCCGATGTGCAAGTCGCACAGGGCGCGATTCTAGCTTGGTATGGCTCTGGGCACAGGTAGATGGAAGAGACACTGATATCATCACTGGGGCTTCTAGGAAGCTCAAAAAGAGTGTGTTCCTGCATGTGACTGGGGGAATAGCACCAGATTCAGCCTGGTATAGTTCTGCAGGGCTGCACGTCCCTTTTCTGTGGAAGTAAGCTATACCATTGCTCCTATCTTCTTGCACTATAATCTCTATGGGGCTTTTTAGTTAGGAGCATGGTGGTGTTGAACCTAATATGCCAATAACACTGATGCACAAATCAATAGCATATTAGGGTAATATCATGGCCTTACCTACTAGAGGCATAGAAAGCAAGCTCCCAGCAGGTAATGTAGCACATGCAGCCCTACCGCAGCACGATATAGTGAAGTTGTTCTTTCCTCCACCTATAGAGGTGGCTCTCACTTGGTTTGCAGCTTGTCGTGCTGTGAGGGCTTGCGTGCATCAGTGATGCTGAGAGCTAAACTATCAGTAGTTTAACTACTGGCAGGGTCTCCCAAGATGGACAGGTCTCAGCTGAGGTGCCAGACCAAGACAAACCACCCATCTGGGCAGCAGCAGAATGGGATAGTGTTGACGGCGGAGGATCACATTTTTGTGACAACAGCAACAACACCAAACTTAAACTGCGCGGAAGAAAGGCCCGGCAATCTACTTCTGTGTCTTGCCATGAAAACCCAATGGATAGTTACAACAAAACAAATTGTGCTATGGTGCTGGAAGATGAGACCCCCAGGTCGGAAGGCAATCAACTAGCTACTGGGGAAGAGACGAAGACTTTTCAGAGTAAAGCCAGCATTTATGATGTGGTTGGATCAAAGCCCTCGGGAAGTCTGACTGCTGATGTAGCTGCGCATGAAATGAGAGTCAGAGGCTGTAAAGATGTCTTACACATTGGAACATGGAATGTACGAAGCATGAACCAAGGGAAGTTGGAGGTGGTCAAGAATGAAATGGAATGTGTACAACTTGATCTGTTGGGTGTCAGCGAACTGAAATGGACTGGCATCGGGCACTTTGCATCAGATGATCACATGGTCTTCTATGCTGGAAATGAAAGACAAAGAAGAAATGGTGTTGTATTTATAATAAAGAAGAAACTTGCAAGAACTATAATGAAATACAATGCAGTCAGCGAACGCTTAATCTCTATTCGTCTACTAGGATTGCCTATCAACACAACTATAATTCAAGTATATGCCCCAACAACAGCTGCAGAAGAGAATGAAATTGAAGAGTTCTATGAACAAGTACAAGCTGAAATTGACAGAGCATGCAAACAGGATATCCTGATAGTCATGGGTGACTGGAATGCAAAAGTTGGCAACAAAGAATAAGGCAAAGTAGTTGGAAAATATGGACTTGGCAACAGAAATGAAGCTGGAGAAAGACTGATAGAATTCTGCAGGACCAATGATCTATTCATCTCAAATACCTTCTTCCAGCAACACAAGCGGCGACTGTACACATGGACTTCACCGAATGGATTGTACAAAAATCATATTGACTACATCTGTGGAAGTCAACGATGGAAAAGCTCTATAACATCAACAAAGACAAAACCTGGAGCTGACTGTGGTACAGATCATCAACTACTAGTATTCAAACTCAAGCTAAAGTTGAAAAAGAGCAAACCACTCATGAATGCAGCAAAATATGACCTTGAGAATATACCACTGGAATTTAAAGACTGCCTGCAAAATAGATTTGCTGCTTTAGATACAAATGACAGAGCTCCGGAAGAGTTATGGAATGACATCAAGAAGGTTGTGTTGGAAGAAAGCGAGAAGTCTCTACAAAAGGTGAAAAAGCAATAACGGCCAAAATGGATGACGGAAGAAACTCTGAAAATTGCCCAGAATCACAGAGAAGCTAAAGCCAGAGGAGAAAGAAAGACAATTGCAGAACTCAACAGAGATTTCCAACGTGCAGCAAGACAGGACAAGGAAAAGTACTACAATGACGCATGCAAGGAAATAGAAGCAGAGGAAGAACAAGATTGGCTTTCCTAAAGCTACGAGAGTTAAAGAAAAAGTTCCAGCCTCGAATTGGAATGTTACAAGATGCTCAAGGTTCTATTTTGAATGATGCTGAGAAGATCAAGAAAAGGTGGAAGGAATATACAGAGTTTTTATATGATAAAGATCAAGTGGACCAACAGCCGTTTCAACCTGTACCTTATGATCGGGAACCATTGGTGATGAAAGAAGAAGTTGAAGCAGCATTGAAAGCCTTATCAAAGAACAAAGCACCAGGCATTGATGGCATTCCTATAGAAGTATTGCAGCAATCTGATGCAGCTGTTACCATACTTACAAGGCTCTGCCAAGAAATATGGAAGACAACATCATGGCCAACTGACTGGAAAAGATCTGTGTTTATACCAATACTAAAGAAAGGTGATCCAACTGACTGTGGAAATTATCGAACAATCGCTCTGATCCCACATGCCAGCAAGATTCTACTGAAGATTATTCAAAAGAGACTACAACCATACCTGGAACAAGAACTACCTGAAATGCAAGCAGGGTTCAGGAAAGGGCGAGGAACGAGAGACATCATTGCGGATGTGAGATGGATCCTTGAAAAGACTAAAGAATACAAAAAGGATATCTATTTGTGCTTTATCGACTATAGCAAGGCTTTTGACTGTGTAAACCATGAGAAACTCTGGGCCACATTAAGAAGCATGGGTATACCAGAACACCTGATCGTTCTCTTGCGCAATCTGTACATTGATCAAGAAGCAACAGTTCGAACAGAACAAGGAGAAACAGAATGGTTTAAAATAAGCAAAAGTGTAAGACAAGGCTGCATACTTTCCCCCTACCTGTTTAATTTATATGCAGAACAAATCATTAGAGAAGCAGGATTGTATGAAGACAACAGAGGTGTGAAGATTGGTGGAAGATTCATCAACAACCTTCGCTATGCTGATGATGCTACATTACTGGCTGAAAGTGAAGATGATCTGAAACATTTACTTCTCACAGTCAAAGAACATAGTCTCAAAATGGGCCTGCACCTTAATGTAAAGAAGACAAAGATCATGACAACTGGCATAATCAACAGGTTCATTGTTGAAGGAGAAGAAATTGAAATTGTGAACAACTTTAACCTACTTGGATCAACTATCAATAAAGAAGCAACAAGCAGTCAAGAAATCAAACGACGCATTGCTCTTGGCAGAATGGCTATGAAAGACCTAGATAAGATTCTCAAGAGCAGAGATGTCTCTCTCCATACAAAGATTCGACTTGTTCAAGCCATGGTATTTTCAATAACATCATATGGATGTGAAAGCTGGACAGTGAAAAAGACAGACAGGAAGAAAATTGATGCCTTTGAATTATGGTGCTGGCGGCGAATACTGTGTATACCATGGACTGCCCGAAGAACAAACCAGTCGGTACTAGAGGAGATCAAACCTAAGCATTCTTTAGAAGCTCAGATGACAAGACTTCGACTTTCATACTTTGGACACATCATGCGAAGAGAGAGATCATTAGAGAAAGACATCATGCTTGGCAAGATAGAAGGTCAACGCAAAAGAGGAAGGCCAGCAATGAGATGGATCGATACAATAACAGCAGCTACAGATACCAGTCTGTCAACAATGAGCCACCTGACTGAAGACCGAACACAGTTTAGGATAGCTATCCAGAGGGTCGCCATGAGTCGACTCCGACTCGACAGCACTTAACAACAACAACATAGAGGTGGCTGTATCTGCACCAACATTACTTGCTTGATGTGCAGATAGCACAGGTGTGCTGACTGCACATCGCTCCTAACCACCCACTTGCAACCCTAACATGGCATGGACACTTAGTGCCAAAATCTAGCCACACTGTGACGGTGAGGCTGTCAATTTATGCCCAACACACGTCTTTAGCACCTGCTAGACCCATGCTGACAGCAAGCACCCTATAGCAATTTGGTCCATATTTATTTGCTGATTATTTTTAACACAATTTTCTAGTTCCCTATTTCTCCATGGGTTCCTAATGGGAAAGGATCACAGTAATAGGGGTGTGCATTCAATGCAGTTCATTGGGTTTGCTTGGCAGGGCTGCTTTTCTCTAGAGGCAAAAGGGGCAGCTGTCCCAGGCTCCTTCACAACAGGAGCTCATCTGCCCATAGGGAACAGTAGCCTCGTAGTTGCAGTCCAGTTTACTGTTGGCCCATTCCTCTTTCTTCTCTTGAGTCTGAGTCATGACAATCACACCATGGGATTTAATTGTGCTGGAATCATCAGGCAAAAAAAAAATCCCAAACCAGCAGTCAGTTGCAATCATCGCTGCGCCTCCAAGCTGCACCTTGCTCAGCAGGTCCAACTCCACCGTAGCAAAAGAGGCACGCACATATGCACATGTGTGGGGCCAGCACAGAGCACATGGTGGGCAGGGCATGATGCATCTGCACTGTGTGTTTGGGCATTTGAGCAAAGCTGTACCAGTCGTTTACCAGACCTAGCTGGCGAAGTGGCAAAGCCGCAACTAACATCAGCGAGACAAAGACCTGACATGCAGTTTGTCAGAAAAGTTACCTAACTCAGTAAACTGGAATGTTGAAAGTAATGCACATAACCTGAGGAATGAGGAATCTCATGTTAAGCAGCACTTTGTATCTATAAAAGACAAAAAGCTACATTTCCACATTGCTCTAAAGGGGGACGAGCATAAGATGATGGGAGATGCTGAATTTATCAGTGGCATTATTTATTTGTATTTAGTTCACATCTTTACAGTAGTAGTCCAAGATGAGTTACAATAGGTATTTCCCTGTCCCAGAGAGCTTAGAATCTAACTAGTTCATGCAGAAAGCTAATACTGAATTTGCGCTCTATCAGCTTTTAACGCCTATTTGCAGCATACCGATAAAATGCGACTTCAGCAAGCGATGCAGAAAGGGGTGAGCATGCCAATGAGTCACTCGTTAAACTGGGTACAAAATAGCAGAATTAATTGGAAAAGCAAGCCAAACACATGCACACAAGAAATTGGTGCCCAGAGAAACAGGCACTATGTGGCTAATTTACATATCAGCTCTGACAGTTTTTTGATGGCATCAAGGGTTTTCTCTGATGCTTGGATCATCTGAGGAGAAATCTCAAACTCCCCCTAGATGATCTAATCATCGGGGAAAAACCCCAAAGCCATCAAAATACTGTCAGGGCACCTGTCCCTGACAGAAAATGAATCCCTGGTGGCCCAGAGGATCCGATGCTCCTATCACCCAAATAAAACTAAACTCTGGTGATCGAGCAGTCCCGATCCCCCCACCTGCCAAACCAAAAATAATTCCTGGTAACCCAGCAGCCCTGATCTCCCCATCTACCAAACCAAAAATTATCCCTGCTGGCCCAGAGGCCCTGAACCCCCCACGTGGGCGCTCCTGCTTATTTCTGAAGTAACCAGGAGGTAAGTGGGGTATTCGGGGCTGCTGGGCCACCAGGGATTATTTTTGGTTTGGTGGGTGGGGGATTGGGGCCACTAGCCCAGCAGGGATTTGTTTTCTGTCAGAGACAGTGGCTCCTGGCAGTATTTTGATGGCATCAGAGGCTTTCCTTGATGCCTGGTCCATCTGGGGGGTGGGGGGGAAGATGATCCAGGCATGGGCTGATCCCTAAAGGTTTTCTAATGGCCCCATAAACTGTTAAAGCAGTCCTGTGTTTGAGCATCTAAAAATTTAAAGTGAATTTAAATGTAAATTTCTAGCTGATAATAATAATAACAATGCCCTGACAGCTACTGCAAATTGTTCGTTTGTGTGAATACCTATGAATTTATGTGCATGCAATCAGTTGTGTGCATTTTTAAGTTCTTTCATGCATACAGTATAAGCCCAATTCCATAAAGTGCACATCTAGAGCACAGACACGTCTAAATCCAAAACGGGCCTGCGCTGAACCGAATTCTGCAACCGCAGGTCTGAACATGCCCACGGGAAATAGATGTGTTCAGCGTGGCACATGCAAGTGCTATTCACACTGCCTGTGCCTCGAATGCAGGGAAACAGAACATAAGAGATGCCATACTGGGTCAGACCAAGATCCATCAACCAAGCCCAGCATCCTGTCTCCAACAGTGGCCGATCCAAGTCACAAGTACCTAGCAATTTCCCCAAAAGACACAGGTTCCACAGTGCTTGTATTGGGTCAAGCAATGATATCCTGGGTCCCTTTTAATAATGGTTTATGGACCTCTCCTCCAGGAACTTGTCCAAACCTTTTTTAAACCCAGCTACACTAACAGCCTTTACTGCATCCTCCGGTAACAAATTCCAGAGTTTGATTACACGTTGAGTGAAAAAATATTTTCTCTTAATAGTTTTAAATAGTTTATCCTGTAGCTTCATTACATGTCCCCTAGTCTTTCTATATTCTCATGATGTAAACAATCGATCTACATTTACCCGTTCCACTTCGTTCATTAATTTATAGACTTCTATCATATCTCCCCTCAGCCGTCTCTTTTCCAGGTTAAAGAGCCCTAACCTTTTTAGCCTTTCTTCATAGGAGTATCCTTCCATCCCCTTTACCATTTTGGTGACTCTTCTCTCAACCTTTTCTAATAACGCTATATCCTTTTAAAGATACGGCGACCAGAATTGCACACAATATTCAAGGTGCTGTATCACCATGGAGCGATATAGAGGCATTATAATATCCTTTGTTTTATTTTCTATTCCTTTCCTTATGATACCTAGCATTCTATTTGCTCTCTTGGCCGCCGCTGCACACTGGGCTGAGGGTTTTAACATGTTATCCACAATGACACCTAAATCTTTTTCCTGTGTGGTGGTTCCTAATGTGGAACATTGCATCGTGTAACCATGGTTTGGGTTGTTCTTTCCTAGGTGCATAACTTTGCACTTGTCCACATTAAATTTCATCTACCATTTAGATGCCCAGTCTTCCAATTTTTCAAGATCCTCTTGCAATTTTCCACAATCCTCTTGGGTTTTAACAACTATAAATAGTTTTGTGTCATCTGCAAATTTGATAACCTCATTTGCTATTCCCTTTTCCAGGTCATTTATGAATATGTCAAAAAGCAGCTGACCCAGCACAGATCCCTGGGGTACGCCACTATTCACCTTTCTCCATTTAGAAAGTTTAGAAAGGCCCTCAAATTCAACCTATTCATCAAATACTACCCAACATAAAATAAAACTTACAGTCCCACCGCAAACGTAATCACAGATTTCTCATTGTTACTAACATTCTGGCTAAAGTGTGTAAATAGTTTGAGTATGTTGTCTAGTTAACTGATCATATACTCCATGTAGATAGTTCTCCCATTTTAATTGTTTTTTCCAAGTTTATGCTCCTGTTATATGTAACACCGAACAGCTTGTTGTTCTGGTTTTTGTTTTGTTCTCTGTAAACCGCGCTGATGCCGAATAGTGCGGTATATAAAAAATGTAAATAAATAAATAAATAAATAAATTGGGAAAATTGGCCATTTAGCCCTACCCTCTGCTTTCTATCTTTTAACCAGTTCCTGATCCACAATAGTACACTGCCTTCTATCCCAAGACTTTTTACTTTTGCCAAAAGTCTCTGATGAGGGACCTTGTCAAAGGCTTTCTGAAAGTCCAGATACACTCTATCAACCGACTCACCTTTGTCTACCTGTTTATTCACACGTTCAAAAAAACATGACATATTAGTAAGACAAGATCTTCCTTGTCTAAAGAACAACATCAGAAATAGCCACACTCTTAAACCACACATCAAAAACAAGTGGGAAGAAGTGGGCAGAATAAAATCAATGCAAAATACACACAAGCCAGATAAATGCTGGAAAGCAATGAGCACAAATGCTCGAAGCTTAGCCAAAAAAATTCCAGACCTGGAAGCCCTAATGGTGGAAACGGATTTGGACATCGTGGCCATTACAGAAACATGGTTTAATGAATCGCATGATTGGGATATAGCCATAGCTGGCTATAATCTATTCAGAAGAGACAGAGAAAATGGAAAAGGAGGAGGAGTAGCCTTGTATGTCAAAAGCAGTATTAAAGCTACTGAAATGCAGGGTGCATGGGGAAAAGAAGAAGCGCTCTGGATTGCATTGGAAAGAGGAGATGGCACTGTCATCCATATTGCTGTAGTCTACAGACCTCCAACTCAAATTGAAAAGAGAGATAATGAATTAATTATAGATATTGCCAAGATAGCAACAAAGGGGGAAGCAATCATATTGGGTGACTTTAATCTACCTGATGTGGATTGGATTACTCCTTCTGCACATCTGGAAAGAAGCAAAAAAATTGTGGATGCTCTCCAAGATGCATTATTTAGACAAATGGTGATGGAACCAACCAGGGAAAGCTCAACGCTGGATGTAGTGCTCACCAACAGTGATAACGTGTCGAATATCTGCGTGAGTGCCCCTGTGAGCAACAGCGACCATCACACGGTGTGGTTTGAGATAAAAGCCATGGTACAGGCCAATCATAGCAAGCTCAGAGTCCTAAACTTCAAAAACACTGACTTCAATAAAATAACCGAGTACTTAAAGGAGGAGATGATGGGGTGGAAGGAGATAAGGGAAGTGGAATTGCAATGGACTAAACTAAAGGCGGCAATAAAAGGGGCAACAGATAAATATGTAAGAAAAATAAATAAAAACAAGAGGAGAAAGAAACCTATTTGGTTTTCCAAAGAGGTGGCTGCTCAAATAAAGGCAAAAAATACAGCTTTCGCAAAATTCAAAAGCTTGCAAACAGAAGAACACAGAAATGAATACAGGATCAAGCTCAAAGAGTCAAAAAGAGAAATAAGGATAGCAAAATCAAAGGCAGAGGAAAAGATGGCTAAAGATGTTAAAGGTGGCAACAAAACTTTCTTCGGGTATATTCAGGAAAAGAAGAAGATCAGAGTTGGAATTGCAAGACTCAGTGCTGGGAAAGGACCCGTGGAAAGTGACACTGAAAAAGCAAAATTGCTAAACAAATACTTCTGCTCTGTTTTTACTAAAGAAGATCCTGGAGATGGACCAGCTGTGACTCCCAAATATAAAAATAGGAATGAAGTAGATACCACACCATTCACAGAAGATGAGGTGTTAGAACAACTTGCTAAACTGAAAGTGGACAAAGCCATGGGACCAGATGGGATACATCCCAAGATACTGAAAGAGCTCAGAGAGGTTCTTGCAGGACCGTTAAAGGATGTCTTCAACAGATCCTTGGAAACAGGAGTCGTTCCTCAGGACTGGAGAATGGCTAATGTTGTACCTCTACACAAAAGTGGTGACAGGGAAGAAGTGTCAAATTACAGGCCCGTGAGCCTTACCTCGGTGGCAGGAAAAGTAATGGAGGCGCTCCTGAAAGAGCGAATAGTGAACTTTCTCAAAACCAATAGGTTGCAAGATCCAAGGCAACATGGTTTTACCGAAGGACGGTCTTGCCAAACAAATCTGATTGAGTTCTTTGATTGGGTGACCAAGGAACTAGATCTGGGGCATGCAACAGATGTCATCTATCTGGATTTCAGCAAAGCCTTTGATACTGTTCCTCATAGGAGGCTTGTCAATAAACTCAGTAGCTTGGGGATGGGTCCCAAGATAGTAAACTGGATTAGAAATTGGTTGACTGACAGACAACAGAAGGTGATGGTACATGGAGCTCACTCGCATGAGAGGAAGGTGATTAGCGGGGTGCCTCAGGGTTCGGTCCTGGACCCGGCACTGTTCAATATATTTGTGAGTGATATTGCTGAAGGACTGAATGGAAAAGTCTGTCTTTTTGCAGATGACACAAAAATTTGCAACAGAGTGGACTCCCCCGAGGGAGTGGTTATCATGAGGAAAGGTCTACAAAAGCTGGAAGACTGGTCTAATGCTTGGCAACTATGATTTAATGTGAAAAAGTGCAGTGTCATGCACTTGGGTAGCAGAAATCCAAGGGAAAAGTACACGATAGGGGGTGAGAGGTTGGTATGCACGGTTCAGGGGAAAGACCTTGGTGTGATTATCTCTGATGATCTCAAGGTGGCAAAACAGTGCGACAAGGTGGTGGCAAAAGCCAGGAGGATGTTGGGCTGCATACAAAGAGGGATTACCAGCAGAAAGGAAGAGGTACTTATGCCACTGTACAAGTCACTGGTGAGGCCTCACTTGGAATACTGTGTTCAGTTTTGGAGATCATATCTTGCAAAAGATGTAAAAAGACTGGAAACTGTTCAGAGAAAGGCGACCAAAATGATTTGGAGCCTGCGTCAGAAGCCTTATGAGAAGAGACTTGAAGACCTAAATATGTACACTTTGGAGCAGAGGAGGGACAGGGGAGATATGATTCAGACCTTTAAATACTTAAAGAGAAATGATGAACAAACAAAGCTCTTCCAAAGATGGGGAAGCTGTAAAACTAGAGGGCATAACATGAAGTTGCAAGGTGGTAAATTGAAAGGCAATTTCAGGAAATATTTCTTCACTGAAAGGGTGGTGGATGCTTGGAATGCCCTCCCGATGGAAGTGGTGGGGGCAAACACGGTGATGGAATTCAAAACGGCATGGGACAAACACAGTGGATCCCTTTACAGCAACAGGATAAAAGCAAAATAAACGGTATCATCTAACTTCTGAACTATCTAGCGTCTCAACAAATAAGGGTGTCCTACATGGAGTGGTGGGTTCACCCCTAAACAAAAACAAAAACATGGGGAGGGATGGCCTGCACAGAGCGACAGGTGCACCTACTCTTGCCATCTTGCTGGGCAGACTAGATAGACCATGCTGGTCTTTATCTGCCTTAAAAATATAGGTCTATTTTGTAGAGGATGCAATCACTTGTCAATAATATAAATGTTCCTCCAAACTACCGTCTCGGACAACTTATCTCTTTATGATGTATAAACTTTTTATTTGTTCACATCAAATATTATTATTTGTTATTTTTATTATAAGAAAATTTTTTTTATAAATTAATGGTTTCCTTGTTTTTTCTAAAAATATTTCTAGTAGAAAATAACCAGGTCTCAGACAAATATTAGTACATGTCACGGGTTGGAAACCCTTATTGTACTTGTTCAGCATCAATGACCATGGTTTAACTTGTTCGTTCCTTAGCTTGTACGTTATCTCAGGTAAAGAAACTGATTTATTTGAAATCTAGATCCATAATGATATATTTATACCTAAGAATATCATGGATAAATGGAACTTAACTTGCAGTGAATTTCAGGATTTTCGAAGCTGTTGTCATTAATGCTTCTCACAATTGATTTCCAAAGCTGTTATCTTTTGTGCTTCTCTTTGAACTTTCCCCGACGCTACCAGTCGGTACCGCATTTGCGTTTCAAAAGTGCTTCTTCAGGGGTCGAGTTTCATCAACAACTAGAAATAAACACATTCATTATGTAATGCCAAGAACTGATAACATATAAATATCTAAATGTCAGCGGTCCCATATGTACCTTTATTTTAATAGCAACAGAAACTCTTCTCAGCGCTGGACTGCATGTTCATCGTTGAGCTCCTCGGCTCCAAAAAACGCTGCGCATGCGAGATGAAGCATCTCACGGCCATTTAAAAAGATGAACACGTGTCTTGTCAAGTCAGCCCCTCACAAGCACGCTCCCCATTCTATACTATCATTTAACCCACCTGGGAATACTGTCCCTAGGCGGTGTATCCATCGCTGCTCGTTAATGATCAATGTTTGTTCTTTAGTTTTACCATTTCGTCCCCCTAATGTTCTATCAAAACAAAAACAGCGTAGATCTTCAAATTTGTGTTGATATTTAATGCAATGTGCCACCATGGGAGCGTCTTGAACTCTACATCGTAGACGACTACGGTGTTCAATCATACGAGTTTTAAATAATCGAGCCGTTTTTCCGATGTACAGTAGTTGACATGGGCATCTTATGCCATAGACTACATAATCCGTTGTGCAGGATGTATGATGTCGCAGGTGATAGGTTTTATCATTGTACGTAAACTGTGTAATGACTTCTGATATTGGGCAGATGGTACATTCTCCACATGGGTGATGTCCTAAACTGGGCTGGACTTCATTATAAGATATTGGTCGAAGAACCGCCGGACAAAGCTTCTCTTTAATGTTCTGGTGACGAGTCCAAACACACCTGACTTTCTTAGCCTCCAATCCCGGTAACATACTAACCACATTATAATGTCGCTTAACTGCTTATTGTATCTGTTTATCATATGGGGAATGTTTCGTGATTAAGTTAATAGAGACGTCATCAGGCTGTTGTACTCCGCTAGTGCTTAAAAGCAGTGCTCGATTGTTGCACAGGGCTCGTTTATACGCTGTGTGAACAACACGTTCAGGATATCCCCTTTGTAGAAAATCTTGTGTCAACCGTTTGGCTTGTGTTTTATATTCTCTAAGGTCGGAACAATTCCGTCTATATCGTAAAAACTGTGACAGGGGCAAACTATTCCTCAATTGTTGAGGATGACCACTCTGATAATGTAAGAAAGTATTCTTGTCAGTCCCTTTTCGATGTAATGATGTAGACCATCCATTAATTCCTTTTGTGATGGTTACATCCAAAAAGTTGAGACTTGTTTGGTCATAGGTATGCGTAAATTGTATGGCTGGATCTAAATCATTTAACCAGATGAAAAATTGTTGCGATCCGACCTCTGAGCCTCTCCACAACAGTTTTTACGATATAGACGGAATTGTTCCGACCTTAGAGAATATAAAACACAAGCCAAACGGTTGACGCAAGATTTTCTACAAAGGGGATATCCTGAACGTGTTGTTCACACAGCGTATAAACGAGCCCTGTGCAACAATCGAGCACTGCTTTTAAGCACTAGCAGAGTACAACAGCCTGATGACGTCTCTATTAACTTGATCACGAAACATTCCCCATATGATAAACAGATACAAAAAGCAGTTAAGCGACATTATAATGTGGTTAGTATGTTACCGGGATTGGAGGCTAAGAAAGTCAGGTGTGTTTGGACTCGTCACCAGAACATTAAAGAGAAGCTTTGTCCGGCGGTTCTTCGACCAATATCTTATAATGAAGTCCAGCCCAGTTTAGGACATCACCCATGTGGAGAATGTACCATCTGCCCAATATCAGAAGTCATTACACAGTTTACGTACAATGATAAAACCTATCACCTGCGACATCATACATCCTGCACAACGGATTATGTAGTCTATGGCATAAGATGCCCATGTCAACTACTGTACATCGGAAAAACGGCTCGATTATTTAAAACTCGTATGATTGAACACCGTAGTCGTCTACAATGTAGAGTTCAAGACGCTCCCATGGTGGCACATTGCATTAAATATCAACACAAATTTGAAGATCTACGCTGTTTTTGTTTTGATAGAACATTAGGGGGACGAAATGGTAAAACTAAAGAACAAACATTGATCATTAACGAGCAGCGATGGATACACCGCCTAGGGACAGTATTCCCAGGTGGGTTAAATGATAGTATAGAATGGGGAGCGTGCTTGTGAGGGGCTGACTTGACAAGACACGTGTTCATCTTTTTAAATGGCCGTGAGATGCTTCATCTCGCATGCGCGGCGTTTTTTGGAGCCGAGGAGCTCAATGATGAACATGCAGTCCAGCGCTGAGAAGAGTTTCTGTTGCTATTAAAATAAAGGTACATATGGGACCGCTGACATTTAGATATTTATGTGTTATCAGTTCTTGGCATTGCATAATGAATGTGTTTATTTCTAGTTGTTGATGAAACTCGACCCCTGAAGAAGCACTTTTGAAACGCAAATGCGGTACCGACTGGTAGCGTCGGGGAAAGTTCAAAGAGAAGCACAAAAGATAACAGCTTTGGAAATCAATTGTGAGAAGCATTAATGACAACAGCTTCGAAAATCCTGAAATTCACTGCAAGTTAAGTTCCATTTATCCATGATATTCTTAGGTATAAATATATCATTATGGATCTAGATTTCAAATAAATCAGTTTCTTTACCTGAGATAACGTACAAGCTAAGGAACGAACAAGTTAAACCATGGTCATTGATGCTGAACAAGTACAATAAGGGTTTCCAACCTGTGACATGTACTAATATTTGTCTGAGACCTGGTTATTTTCTACTAGAAATATTTTTAGAAAAAACAAGGAAACCATTAATTTATAAAAAAAAACTTCTTATAATAAAAATAACAAATAATAATATTTGATGTGAACAAATAAAAAGTTTATACATCATAAAGAGATAAGTTGTCCGAGACGTTAGTTTGGAGGAACGTTTATATTATTGACAAGGTCTTTATCTGCCGTCACTTACTATGTTACTATGTAAAGCCATGTTGGCTGTCTTCCATTAAGTCATGACTATCTACATGTTCAGTAATTTTGTTCTTTATGATGGTTTCTACCACTTTTCCCGGTACTGACATCAGACTCACTGGGCTTTAGTTTCCCAGATCACCCCTGGAACCCTTTTCTAGAAATTGATATTACATTGGCCATCTTCCAATCTTCAGGTATTACATATTATTTTAATGAGAGTTCACAGATTACTAATAGCAGGTCTGCAATCTCATATTTTGGTTCTTTTAACACCCTTGGATGTATACCATCTGGTCCAGGTGATTTGCTACTCTTCAGTTTATCAAATAGTTGTAATACATCGTCCCGGTATATTACTATTTCTTTCAATTCTTCTGCAGTATCACCTTTAAATACCACTTCAGTCATGGGTAACATCCCTACATCTTCCACAGTAAAGACTGAAGCAAAGAATTCATTCAGTCTTTTCACTATTTCCTTGTCCCCTCCTAGTGCCCCTTTTACCCCTCTATCATCTAATGGTCAACTGACTCTCTCACAGATGTTTTTCTACGAATGTACTTGAAAAAGTCTTTATTACGCATTTTTGCTTCCACAGCAAGATTCTTCTCAAATTCTCTCTTTGCCTGGCTTATCAATGCCTTGCATTTAACTTGCCAGTGCTTGTGCTGTTCCCAGTTTTCATCATTTAGCTCTTTTTTCCATTTCCTGAAAGATGCTTTTTTGGCAATAACAGCCTCTCTGACTTTACCTTTAAACCATGCTGACAGTTTTTTGGACTTCCTTCCACTTTTCTTAAAGTGGGAATATAGCTGGTTTGGACTTCCAAGATAGTATTTTGAAACAACACCCAAGCTTGATGTAAGTCTCTGACCTTTGCAACTGCTCCTTTTAGTTTTTTCTTAACAATTTTCCTCATGTTATCATAGTCTCCCTTTCGAACGTTAAAAGGTAGTACTGTGGATTTCCTTACCATTTCTCCTCCATTAATTAAATGAAACGCGATCATATTGCCAAGTGACCCCAACACCCTTATCTCTTACACCAAATCTGGTGTTCCATTAAGGACTATTTCCAAAATGGCTTCCCTCTGGTCAGTTCATGAACCAGCTGCTCCAAGAAGCAGTTATTTATTTCATCTAGAAACTTTGGGCTATGTTTACTAAACTGCGGTAACGTAGCAGAGGCTACATTAACGCGCGTTATGTAACGTTAACGTGCGGCAACGTTACAGTAATGCATGTTACCATTACATAACGCGCATGAGCATCACTGGCCGCGTTATGTCCCGCAGAAGGAGGAGAGAGGGCGGAGAGAAGGGGTCAATGGGCGGGGAGAGGCTCCAACTACACTAACGCGGGGAACAGAAGGGCTGAATCGTACTGGGACTGAAAACCTGGCGTTAGCTCACATTTGTAGGAGAGAGAAACCATTTCAGTGTCAGCAATGTACAGCATAGGCAGGGAGCCCAAGAAAGGTGATAGTAGAAATATGACGACAGAAAAAGACCACATGGCCTATCTAGTCTGTCCTTCCATATCAACAACTACCACAGTCCCCTTTTTACCTTTAGAGATCCTCTTTGTTTGTCCCATGTTTTTTTGAATTCAGTTACTGTCCTCATCTCTACCACCTCCACTGGTAGACTATTCCATGGATCCACTACTCTTTCCATAAAGAAATATTTCTGCATATCACTCCTGAATCTATTTCCCTTCACCCTCATTCCATGTCCCCTTGTAGCAGAACTTGCTTTTAATTGAAAGAGGCTCTCTCCTTGAACATTTATGCCATGGAGGTATTTAAACATCTCAATCATATCACCTCTATCCCTCTTTTCCTCTAAGGTGTACATATTAAGATCCTTCAGTCTGTCCTCATATGCTTTATAATGAAGACCACTAACCATTTTAGTAGCCACCCTCTGCACCGATTCCAACCTGTTCACATCCTTTTGAAGGTGTGGTCTCCAGAATTGCACACCATACTCCAAATGAGGTCACACCAAAGACTTATACAGAGGCACTATCACCTCCTTTTTTCTGTTAGCCATTCCTCTTCGTATGCACCCAAGCATCCTTCTAGCTTTTGCTGTCGCCTTTTCTACCTGCTTAGCTACTTTAAGATCATCAGACACAACCACGCATAGGTCCCACTCTTCTTTAGTGGACAAAAGTACTTCACCCCCTATACTATTTTGCTCCCTTGGATTGCTGCAGCCCAAATGCATGACCTTACATTTTTTAACATTAAATCACAGCTGCCAAATTCTAGACCATTCTTCAAGCTTAGCTAGATTCCTCCTCATGCTATCTACATCTTCCTGGGTGTCTACTCTATTGCAGATTTTGGTATCATCTGCAAAAAGGCAAACCTTACCTTACTGCCCTTCCGCTATACCAATAACAAAGATGTTAAAAAGAATCAGACCAAGGACAGATCCCTGGTGCACACCACTGGTAGCATCCTTCTCCTCAGAGTGAGCTCCATTTACCTGTACTCTTTGTCACCTCCCACCCAACCAATTTCTAACCCAAGCAGTAACTTTAGGGTCCATCCCTAGGGTGCTCAGTTTGTTTATAAGTCGCCTGTGAGGAACAGTGTCAAAGGCTTTACGGAAATCTAAATACACCACATCTAGAGCTCTCCCTCGGTCCAACTCCCTGGTCACCCAGTCAAAGAAATCAATCAGATTGCTTCTCACAATCAAAGAACATAATCTTAAAATGGGCCTGCACCTTAATGTTAAGAAGACAAAGATCATGACAACTGGCATAATCAACAGGTTCATCGTTGAAGGAGAACAAATTGAAATCGTGAACAACTTTAACCTACTTGGATCAACTATCAATAAAGAAGCAACAAGCAGTCAAAAAATCAGACGACACATTGCTCTTGGCAGAATGGCTATGAAAGACCTAGATAAGATTCTCAAGAGCAGAGATGTCTCTCTCCATACAAAGATTCGACTTGTTCAAGCCATGGTATTTTCAATAACATCATATGGATGTGAAAGCTGGACAGTGAAAAAGATAGGAAGAAAATTGATGCCTTTGAATTATGGTGCTGGCGGCGAATACTGTGTATACCATGGACTGCCCGAAGAACAAACCAGTCGGTACTAGAGGAGATCAAACCTAAGCTTTCTTTAGAAGCTCAGATGACAAGACTTCGACTTTCATACTTTGGACACATCATGCGAAGAGAGAGATCATTAGAGAAAGACATCATGCTTGGCAAGATAGAAGGTAAACGCAAAAGAGGAAGGCCAGCAATGAGATGGATCGATACAATAACAGCAGCTACGGGTACCAGTCTGCCAAAAATGAGCCGCCTGACTCAAGACCGAACACAATTTAGGATAGCTATCCAGAGGGTCGCCATGAGTCGACTCTGACTCGACGGCACTTAACAATAACAACACTCATTATTCCCTTTTCCAGGTCATTTATGGATCCTTGGGGTACTCCACTATTCACCTTACTTTCTCCATTGGGAAAATTGGCCATTTAGCTCTACCCTCTGCTTTCTATCTTTTAACCAGCTCCTGATCCACAATAGTACACTGCCTCCTATCCCATGACGCTAGTTTTGCCAAAAGTCTCTGATGAGGGACCTTGTCAAAGGCTTTCTGAATGTCCAGATACACTATGGGGTATGCTTACTAAACTGCGGTAATGTTACATATCGCGCGTTATGTAATGTTAACAATAATTAGGTAACGTTAACGCGCGTTATGCAACGATAATGATCATTACGTAAACGTTAACGCGTGTTAATGTTCTCCGTTAAACACCACAGAAGGTGGAGAGAGGGCGGAGAGAAGGGGTCAATGGGCGGGGAGTGGGCGGGGAGAGACCCCTTTCACACTAATGCGCTGAACTGAAAGGCTGAATCCTACCGCGAATGAAAACCTGCCCTTAGATGCACTTTTGCAGGAGAGAGAAACCATTTCAGTGTCAACAATGTACAGCATAGGCAGGGAGCCCAAGAAATGTGATAGTAGTGCTTCATATACAGCAACACCATAGTGCCCAAGTATGAAAGGCCACTATGGCGATGGTGCAAATGGGGCATAGGGGGCCGCAGGCGGGA
This sequence comes from Ichthyophis bannanicus, assembly GCA_033557465.1. Classification (NCBI taxonomy): domain Eukaryota; kingdom Metazoa; phylum Chordata; class Amphibia; order Gymnophiona; family Ichthyophiidae; genus Ichthyophis; species Ichthyophis bannanicus. Next base: position 161,930,822 of record CM066032.1, on the reverse strand, counting down.
CATATAGCATGGGCAGCTGGGGCACAGGATGGACCAGGCGGGCACCTAGGTGGCACATAGGAACATAGAAACCGGAAATCAGCAAGACAGCAGCTGACCAGGGCCAAACACAATCCACCTATATCTACCTGGTTCACCCTAGCCAATAGTTGCTAGGGCACTGACATGACATCCCCTCAGCCATCCCGCTCCCATGTGGAAGGGACATAATATTGGTAGGCAGTGATGGGGGGGATGTGAGGATGTGCATGTATGCCCCCCCACCCCGGAACCCACCCCCTAGGTGGGCGCCTACCCACACAGTGGATGGCCTGGGACTGTGCACTACCAGCACCGACAGCATATGGTCATGTCAGCATGGCAGGAGGGTGTGTGCCTGTGCTGGAGGGGGCAGTGCCACCTGCCTGCAGTGGACCTAGGCCATGCCCTACACCACTACGTGGTGTGCAGTGCAACATAAAAGGTCTGGCTGAGGAAAGGTCCAGGTAGCCCCAGGGACCACCATGCATCTGTAGCAACAGTGTGGTGCAGTACACCCTGCCAGTGTGCCCAGAAGCAGAGGGTCCCAGCTGTGCTTCCGGCAGAACATGTCCCTATATTTTGCCCTACAATGCAGATACAACAGCAACATGTGCAAAGCCCAAAGCAGCGGCGAACAGGGGTACAAGCATCCACTCACACAGGCTCCGCAATCCAAAGATGCATGGAGAGTCAGGCTGTTGGCCCCAGCATTGAGCTGCAGTTATCACCAGAGCACTACTACTACCTCCTGCACAGTGTAGCAGTGTCGGCACTGTGATCAGGTCCTGTGTGGCAGGCAGGGATGCCAACCACCTCTATCTTTGCACAATGCTGCAATAGGAGTGAGTATGTGTGTATGTTTATCTATTGTTCTGTGACTGCCCACCCTTCACTAGGCCCAAAATGTCCCTGAATATGTGCATAATGAGGAGCAAGGTATTGTGAGTATGGCCCGGACAGGGCAGATTGGCCAGGATGCATCTTCACAGGGTATGGGGCAATGGCTGGAACACTGTAGTGCCCGACCACCACCTGCATGGACAGGGTGGCCACAGCATGGCATGCTGGGAGGGCACTCACTCTGACCGAGCAATGACCATGGTAGGTCTAGGTTCCCACATAGTGCTCTACACTATTTGCCTCTAGTCATATATTTGTGTTCCTAATGTTGGGGGCCTGTTCACTGAAATGCCTGTTTGCTACACATAGCTCTGTGAGCATGCACTATGGACTGGCTGGTGGGTTATTTGCAGTTAAACTGTGCATGGTCAGAACATCTACAAGGTATGGTGCTGTCTGCTGGTGACTGGCAAGACAGTGGTGTGAGGCATTTGGGGTTTTCTGGACCTAACCCCAGCATTGCTGTTGGTTTGCCACTGCCCCAGTCCCAGATATGGCTCTGGCCCACCAATCCCTGGAAAGCTGCTTCATACCAGCAGGATGGAGGTTGTTTCCCTGGGGCAGCGGCACCTGTTCTTTACCTACAAAAAGGGTGATGTGGGCCCTTTGGGGTATGTAGTGTATACCACTGTAACCTATAACGGCACTGCTACACAAACCTCATGCACGTCTAGAAACCCCTCTGCCCTGATAACAGCTGCCCATGTCAGCCAGACCCTAACACAGGGTACACATCAATCGGGGTGGTGTCTGGTCCCAGAGGGCCACATGTGACTGCAGGATACAGATGGACACCGAATTATCTTCAGCTGCACTGTAGGGAACACCTGTCACACACTGGCAACAATGGGGATGTACAACAGGACCTATCTCTAACACCACATGTACTGCGGACCTAGTGCTGGGCACCCTTCCTATCCCTCAGGGTGAACACAGAACCTGCACAATGGCATGGTCTGTAGCTACTCTGTGCTAGTATCACGCACTGTCAGTTCGTCTTTCCGAGCTGAGGTACTGAAGAGGTGCAGACCCCCATTTGGTGATCAGCTGTAGACTGCTATTCAGCATGTGCATTGCATCATGGGTACTGGTGGTGTTACCCTATCCTGGCACTCAGAGCAGACAGTTTGTGTGGTGGCCTGTAGTCCTTCTGTACCCAGCCATTGCTGTGACATACACCATGGAGGTATAGCCTACTGGTTCATACAATGCCATTCTTGGCAGTGTTCATGGGTTCAGTTCCCCATTGTTCCCTCCTCTCATGCCTGTCCTAACCAAATAGTGTGCATGCCTGTAAAGGTCATATTTTTGCAGATCTGTGCTGCCAGCCCATAATACCCTCGCCACAATTGCCAACATTCCCTCGGTCTGTCTATCTGCGTCTGTCAGCTGTGTAGAGTCCTGTCTGCCTGTGCAGGCTGCCACCCCATGTCCTGCACTGCTACTCTTTCCTGCATTGCACCTCTTCATGCTTGCCTCACCTGTGCCTGATCTACATGGCACCACCACTCCTCTGTCCACCCATCATTGTATCTATCCTGCCACCTCCGCCTCCACTGGGGAACACGTATTCCCATCATCTGCCACCAACTGTCTTTCCAGTACTTTACATTGCCAACGCCCTGTGCTGTGGTATAGCTGCTCCCACCATGTTTGTCATCAGTACTGGCAGCCACATGGGATGCCCTCAGATATGGAAGGTCCAGCGGCTCCCAGCTCTCCCTCCTTCACTCACCTGTTCATTGCCTTTCCTGAGTGCTCTATCTGGTGTAAGGGCTACATCTGTCTCTGTTCTGCACAGGTCATGCATGTCATCCTGGGGCACCTTGCAGCCCCTAGGGCACACTAACCTAGGGCACCATAACCTAGTTAGGCCACCTTAACCTATGGTTCCATAGCCCAGGGTACCTTCTGCGGTGCCTTGTCCAGGGGTGCCTAATACGGCACTTAGCCTAAGAAGCCCTATAGGGCGCCTTATAAGGCACCTTAAAGGGCACTTTATTAGGCTCCTTACAAGGCACCTTACAGGGCTCTTTGTTAGGCACCTTACAAGGCGCCCTATGAGGCACTTTACTAGGCACCTTGCAAGGCGCCTTATATGTCGCCTTGTAATGTTCCTTGTAAGGTGCCTTACAAGGTGCCTTGTAACGCTCATTAGTCTAAGGCGCCTTGTAACGCGCGTTAGCTGATAAGTCTTGCTGTAACGATGCATCACCCATGCCTTTATACGAGCATCACTACCTTTACCGCAGAACCTAATGCGAATGACATTACCGCGGTTTAGTAAACATACCCCTATATCAACGGACTCATCTTTGTCCACTTGTTTATTCACACCTTCAAAAAAACATAGCAGATTAGTAAGACAAGATCTTCCTTGTCTAAAGCCATGTTGGCTTTCTCCCATTAGGCCATGACGATCTACATGCTGAGTAATTTTGTTCTGCATGATGGTTTCTACCATTTTTCCTGGTACGGATGTCAGGCTCACCGGTCTGTAATTTCCCGGATCACACCTGGAACCCTTTTAAAAAATTGGCGTTACATTGGCGATCCTCCAATCTTCAGGTATTACAGATGATTTTAATGAAAATTCAGAGATTAATAATAGCAGGTCTGCAATCTCATATTTCAGTTCTTTCAACTCCCTTGGATGTATACCATCTGGCCCAGGTGATTTGCTACTCTTCAGTTTATCTAATAGTTGTAATACATCTTCCCGATGTATCGATATTTCCTTCAATTCTTTTTCACCTTTAAATTCCACTTCAGTCATGGGTAACATCCCTACATCTTCCTCAGTAAAGACCGAAGCAAAGAATTCATTCAGTCTCTCCGCTATCGCCTTGTCACCTCTTAATGCCCCTTTAACCCCTCTATCATCTAATGGACCAACTGACTCTCTCACAGGTTTTTTGCTATGAATGTACTTAAAAAGTCTTTATTTCGCATTTTTGCTTCCACAGCAAGCTTCTTCTCAAATTCTCTCTTTGCCTGCCTTATCAATGCCTTGCATTTGACTTGCCAGTGCTTGTGCTGTTTCCAGATTTCATCTTTTGGCTCTTTTTTCCATTTCCTGAAATATGCTTTTTTGGCAACAACAGCCTCTCTGACCTCACCTTTACACCATGATGGCAGTTTTTTGGGCTTCCTTCCTCTTTTCTTAAAGCGTGGAATACAGCTGGTCTGGGCTTCCAAGCACTGTTCCCTCTAAGCTGTGCGCATGTGCGCATGCACACACCTCGCCGAGCGAGCGCACGTACTTTACAACAGAGCGCACAAAAATTACAGCTCTGATTCTGAAAGAAAACAACACAGATGTCTTAAAATGTAAAAGTTATGATTGTAATTACTAGAAATGTCCCGCTTCATTTAGTAATCGTCTATTTTAATTTAATTTGATTAAAATCAATGTGGTGTACATACTGTATTTTGACATGTAGTCAAATTTTAAAGTATATAACTCCGAGTGTCGTTATGTGGCGCACAAAAATTTAACCTTCCTTCAAAAGCTGCACACAGCTGATATTTTATGCACACACAGCCTACAGAAAATTAGAGGGAATATTGCTTCCAAGATAGTATTTTTCAACAACACCCAAGCTTGATGTAAGTCTTTAACATTTGCAACTGCTCCTTTTAGTTTTTTCTTAACTATTTTCCTCATTTTATCATAGTCTCCTTTTCGAAAGTTAAAAGGTAGTACTGTGGATTTCCTTACTGTCCCTCCTCCACTAATTAAATCAAATGTGATCATGCTATGATCACTATTGCCAAGTGGCCCCAACATCCTTATCTCTTGCACTAGATCTGGTGTTCCACTAAGGACTATGTCCAATATGGCTTCCCTTCTGGTCGGTTAATGAACCAGCTGTTCCAAGAAGCAGTCATTTATTTCATCTAGGAACTTTATCTCCCTAGCATGTCCTGCTGTGACACTGACCCAGTCGATACCGGGGTAATTGAAATCACCTATTATTATTACTGCGCTGTAACTTTTGTTTGCTTCCTTGATTTCTTTGAGCATTTCATCATCCATTTGTTCATTATGGCCAGGCGGTTGATAGTACACCCCCACTGCCATTCGCCTTCCCCTTTTTACATGGAATTTCAATCCATAGAGATTCTACAGCAAATTTTGTTTCCTGTAAAACTTTAATCCCTTCTGACTCAATGCCCTCTCTAACATAGAGCGCAACCCCTCCACCAATTTGATCAGCTCTATCATTACGATATATTTTGTACCCAGGTATCACTGTGTCCCACTGGTTTGCTCTGATATTCAAATCATAGCTAACCTCTCATTTAGTGCTATATATTCTAACTCTCCCATCTTATGTTTTTAGACTTATAGCATTTGCATGCAGACATTTTAGAGACTGTATTTTATCCATATTAATCTGGCTATTGGTAGGCATGGGTAATTTGGGTTCTTTAAGCTCTGTCTGCTCCATACTCAAGGGCATTTAGGCTACTTTACTCTTTTTTGGAACCTCTCTGCTTTTGGTAATATCCTTCAAGGATACATTCTTCTGAACCATGCGCTCTTGGGCGACTGTCGGCTTTCCCCTATTATCTAGTTTAAAAGCTACTCTATCTCCTTTTTAAAGGTTAATGCCAGCAGCCTGGTTCCATTCCGATTAAGGTGAAGCCCATCCCTTCGGAAGAGCCCCTCCTTTCCCAAGAATTTTCCCCAGTTCCTAACAAATCCAAAAACCTCATTTCTGCACCATTGTCTCATCCATGCATTGAGACTCCGGAGCTCTGCCTGCCTTTTGGGTCCTGCGCGTGGAACGGGAAGCATTTCAGAGAACGCTACCCTGGAAGTTCTGGATTTCAACTTCCTACCTAAAAGCCTAAATTTAGCCTCCAGAACCTCCCTACCACATTTTCCTATGTCATTGGTACCGACATGTACCAAGACAGCAGACTCCTCCCTAGCACTATCTAAGACCTTATCTAGGTGGCGCATGAGGTCCGCTACCTTCGCACCAGGCAGGCATGTTACCAGGCGATCCTAACGTCCACCAGCCACCCAGCTATCTACATGCCTAATGCTCCAATCACCAACTATAACAGCTGTCCTAACCCTTCCCTCATGGGCACATGGCCCTGGAGGACCTTCCTCAGTGCAAGAGGGTTTTACATCACCTGGAGGACAGGTCCTAGTTACAGGATCTCTTCCTGCCACACCAGGGTGATGCTCTCCTGTCACTTGACCTCTCTCCTCCATGGCAACAGGGATGCTGCCAGACTGGAGGTGGGACTTCAGGACTCTATCCCTGTAGGTCTCATCTATGTACCTCTCTGTCTTTCTTATGTCTTCCAAGTCTGCTACGCTAGCCTCTAAAGAATGGACTCGTTCCCTGAGAGCAAAGAGCTCCTTGCACCTAGAGCACACGTAAGACCTCTCACCAACTGGGAGAAAAACATACATGTGACACTCTATGCAAAAGACTGGAAAGCCCCCATCTCGCTGCTGGACTGCTGTCTGCATCTTAGTTTTAAGCTTGTTTTTAGATCTTTAAGTTCTTTACTTATTAAGGGTTGCTTTGGATATTTATACTTATAAAACTGTACCTAATACGTTTAATATACCTTGTTCACCTGAAGCTTAATTAATCTCAGGTCCTTAGTGTATGACTGATTTGGATAACAAGCTTCACCTGAGAGCACCTCCTTTCCTTTAAGACATGTAAGTACCTATAAAGCTACGACTATCCCAGGGGTGGGTGGGTGTTGGGGAGGGAAGGAGAGAAATAACACTTATTAAAAGAGGGCTGCTACACAGTACCCTGTCCTGTGCTGCTAAGGTAAGCTGTGACCAACTTCCTGGGTGATTAACAGTCCTTGCTTGGATAGAAGGAGTCTTTCAAAAAGAGTAGCTCCAGCTGAGCCACGATCATGGAGTGAGTCAATGCTTTCACAAGAATGGTAGCTACTTCTCTTAAGGTATAGTTAAGTTGCAATGAAGAATATGTTAAAGATTAAATCAAGCTACATTATTTTCTTTCCATAGTAATAAGCTTCTGTGCATACAGTTGCTTATGATGAAGCTCATTATAGTATTAATAGTATTATTCTTGTGATAAGCTACATCCTCCTTTATTAACAAGTTTGTTTGGGTAAATCATGCTATAGTTATAGCACAACTTAGTTAACAATCCTCTAGGTGAGTGGAGGAGTAGCCTAATCATTAAAGCACTGGCTTGCGAACCAGTATTTGATTCCTACTGACACTCCTTGTGGCCTTTGGTAAGTCACTTAACTCTCCACTGTCTCAAAAGAATGCAAGTTATCAGTGCCCCTGTTTAATGTACATTACCGAGTTTAAGTTGCAATGTCAACCACTTTGACTAAATGATAAACCGGTATAAAAAGCTTGTTAAATAAATAAATATTAAGTATGTTCCTCTTTCTACTCAGAAGCAGGGTCTCAGTTGTTAATACCAATTTCCCCAATGGTGATTACATTTACTTAGAAAACTTTTCTATAAAGCCAGCATTTTATACACTAGAATGCAAGTCGTTCACTACTAATTTAAATAGGCATTAAGAAGATCATTAAACTTCTACTTAAGTTTCAGAAAATTAATTGACTCAATTATGAAACAAGGTCTCAGACTTATCCGGCACTACTTTCCGACTCACGTCCTGGAAAGAAAAGTGCCTTATCGCATCAATGACCTTATGAAAATTCACAATGAATGAATCAGTCCCATGGTTCAACTCTACCATACCATATTTAAATCTGTTCTACCAACTGGTATTATATAACATTGGGCTGAACTCTTCACTGTGCTTTCTTGATCCCGACGCTTGCCTCAGGTACCACTCTCGCGTTTCACATTAATGGTTCCTCAGGGGATCCTATAACTGGTCTCATAACGGTACTACCTAAAAATAAATAAACTTTATTATATTCTACCCCATCACCCTACTTACTTCTAAAATGCCTAAATCCCATAAAAACTTTTAAAATCCTTACCGCATATGCTGCCAATGCTCACTTTTAAACCACAGCCCTCCTCAGTAAATAGTTTGTCAATCTCATTCCCGGGCCGGGAGAAACGCAGCGCATGCGGAATCAGGCAACACTCCTCCATTTTTAAAGTCCCATTATTCAACAGATACCACAAACTCCTGGAATTTGTTGCCTGATTCCGCATGCGCGGCGTTTCTCCCGGCCCGGGAATGAGATTGACAAACTATTTACTGAGGAGGGCTGTGGTTTAAAAGTGAGCATTGGCAGCATATGCGGTAAGGATTTTAAAAGTTTTTATGGGATTTAGGCATTTTAGAAGTAAGTAGGGTGATGGGGTAGAATATAATAAAGTTTATTTATTTTTAGGTAGTACCGTTATGAGACCAGTTATAGGATCCCCTGAGGAACCATTAATGTGAAACGCGAGAGTGATACCTGAGGCAAGCGTCGGGATCAAGAAAGCACAGTGAAGAGTTCAGCCCAATGTTATATAATACCAGTTGGTAGAACAAATTGAAGTATGGTATGGTAGAGTTGAACCATGGGACTGACTCATTCATTGTGAATTTTCATAAGGTCATTGATGCGATAAGGCACTTTTCTTTCCAGGACGTGAGTCGGAAAGTAGTGCCGGATAAGTCTGAGACCTTGTTTCATAATTGAGTCAATTAATTTTCTGAAACTTAAGTAGAAGTTTAATGATCTTCTTAATGCCTATTTAAGTTAGTAGTGAACGACTTGCATTCTAGTGAACATAGTTTATCGTTCCTAAGAAGACCGAGTAGTAGCATTTTATACAGCCATGGGAAACCCTAATAGGTGAATTCATAAGGGGAAGGTTTACCTATGGAAAGGCTGCAGTCTGATTTCAAGACACTATGAGGTGTGTTTACTAAAGCATGAATGTTTTTTGCAGTTACCTCCGGGCGATAGTTGCCAATAGCCAGTGTTAGTTGCAAAGGTTTGCGGTATATGCAATGGGTCTCCCAGCATTCCCCTGCAGATATTGTGAAGGAAATGCAGGGATTGCAGGGACCAACTGCTGGATGCAGCTAATACTGCTCACTGAGGTAGCGATAGTTGCATCCATGAATCCTGTAAAAAGAGCTGCTACCCCTCGATGTGAACATCCACAGTAGTTGCTCGGAACTGGAGAACCCACTCTCCACCCACATACTGCCCATTCGAGCAGCCACCATGGGAAATGCAGCTAGTACAGAAAAGGGCCCACAGTGGCTGCATTTCTCCCTCGTCAGCGGTTTCGCAGCATGACGATCCCACATTAGCACCGTGAAGATAGTTAACCCGCTCTAGTAAACATACCCCTATGTTTTAGACTAAGTGCAGATAAGTCTGCTTACTTCTAGTTACACTCTGTATACTAGTATTCCCCAAGTAGCAGCGTGTCTCCCCCAGTGGAGACATTCTTACGTATTAGGGGTGATTTGGCCGACACCATGATTTTGTTTCTACTACAGCTACTACCTGGTACCAGGCTACCCATCTGCCAACATTACTACTGGCTTTACAGCTTATGGTGACTGTGTCCCCCACAGACACGGATAAGGATTCTGGAGTTAGAAGTGTTTCACAATTACTTTCTGTTTAATGGAACACTATATCATCAGATTTCACGTGTAGCCATGGGCGCGACATGTGCTCCATCCATAGCCAATTTGTTCATGGCATTGTATGAAGAGAAATGTTTGTTGACATCAATATTTGCACCATACATTAAGTTATGGTGCAGATATATCGATGATATGGAATGGCTCGGTGGAAAGGTTAGAATGTTTCTTTGAATGGTTAAATAGTTTGGATATGAATATTCAATTCACACATTCCTTTTATGCTGAACAAATGGTGGTTTTGGATGTGTTAGTCACTGGGGGAGCTGCTGAGTGGGTAACATCAGTACATCGAAAGTCAACCGATAGGAACACTTTCCTTCATTACACCACTGCTCATCCTATTCGTCTTAGAGAGGGGTTACCTTTTTCACAGTTCATTAGGTATAGAAGGAATTGCTCGATGGTTTCTGATTTCAAGAAACCCTGCAGATGTTTGTGGGTCAATTTTGAAGATAGGGGATACACCAAGTGGATTGTAAGACAAGCGTACCATAGAGCACTTTACAATAACAGAGCGCTTCTTTTACAATCTGGTAACGTAAGAACCGGTAGCAATGAAAATGAAAAAGAATATGTGAAGTTAATTACTAAATACTCCCCTTACAGTTCGCGCATACAACATATTATCAAAAAACATTTGAATGTGTTAAAAACTGTCCTGGGATTAGCAGAGAAAGGAGTACGGTGTGTATGGCAACGCCATCAGAATTTAAAAGAGAAACTCAGCCCGGCAGTTTTACGCCCTCTCTGTCCTGTAGATGCTATAGCACCAGGACATAGGAAATGGGGCAATTGTCCTATCTGTCCTTTATCGTGTGAATGTGCTAGTTTTGAGTATCATGGATATAAATACAGCCTTAGAAACAGCACTTCCCGTGGGTCCACATATGTAGTTTATGGTATCCTGTGCCCTGTGCCCTGTGTCCGTGTAGTCTGTTATATGTTGGGAAAACAACCAGACCATTTCGGACACGGATGGGTGAACATAAAAGTCATTTAAAGTGCAAAGTACTTGAAGCCCCTATAGTACAGCATTGCTTAGAGTTTGGGCATTTTTTTACTGATTTGAAATGCTTTTGCATAGATATGGTTTTGGCAGGGAGAGCAGGTAAATCTCTGGAACAAAGTCTGCTCATATGTTTATTAAAATTTGATATTAAAATGTAAGACATATGTGAGCAGCGTTGGATTTTCCGCTTATGATCTGTAATTCCTGGGGGTTTGAATGGTGGAATAGACTGGGGGGGGGGGGAGTGTTTGAACAGTTTTTCTTTTCCCAGAGCTCTCTGAGTGGGTGTAGGACATTGGGCTACATATTTATTAATGACTCAGCGATGATTGGTATATATTATTATACACATATATTCTTTCCATCTTTACAAACATCTTGATTGTTGACGTCATATAGGTAGGACGTGCCGTAGTAAAGGTGTGAGTATTTAAGAGTAGTGTTGGGAGACCGTCCGCATGCGTGGTGTCTTTTGAAAAGCTGACTGACCGTGTTGAAGTGTGGCCGGGGTGTATACATGTGCTGCATCTTTGTTCGTTAAAAGTAAGCAGAAAGTATCCTCTTCTTTAGAATTTGTGGTTATTGTGATGATCTAGTGAGAGGTTTTGATTTTATATAAGTTTGTATTTGTTTGTGTTTTTGCAGTTAATCCCCTGATGAAGCATAATAGCGAAACGCTTATAAGGCGCTGACTTGTGGCGTTGGGGAGGCATCAGGCTATGTTGCTTTGAAGAATTTGAAACAGAAGTATAAGCTAAGTTTTTTAGCACATAGTCTATCTTTGCCTGAAACGGAGATCCTTGATGCAAATTAGGGCAATTTTGAATGGGCGTTAATGCCTACATTGTGCCTTATCTGTTTGAGACCTCCAGGTTATATACAAATTGTTGATTATTTGCTCTTTAGCCCTATGATAACATCATAGTAAATTTGTTACAAGTGAAGTGATTCCATAACGTTTTTGATATTTTTCACTCTGAAAGTGACCATCTTATTGATTGGATTACTTCTAAGTGGTGGCAAAGAGGCTTTTGATAGTGAAAACAGAGCATGATTTGCACTAGTTGCTATTAGGGAAAAGATCAGCTTTAACTGAACTGTTAACTGTATCTGTGTCCAGAGAAAGCACATTTGCTTTTTATTGGGAATCAGAGAAAACTTAAGTACGATTGTTTAGTTTTTTTAAATTATTTTTAGCTAATAAAAATGGTTTCAGAACAGTGCACCCATTTTAAATCAGGCACCCTGTGTGACAGGACTAAGAGGCTCCACGGTACAATTTAACATCCGGTAATTTCACACTGCCACTCGTCTTGTTACAAACAAAAATGTTTCTTGCAGCCTGGGAAATTGTTTCTATTCTAAAGGAATTTACTATAGTTCTCTAAAGAAACACTCAGCAATGCTAATAGACAGCATCTTGACAAACTCTCCGTACATGTTACATCTTACGAACTCCAGCAGGAGCCTCTCTGTGGCACGATGCAAGTAGTACGCCGAGCCTTAGCAGTAAATATGAGAGACTGAGATCATACTCCCCATGCCCTGGCTTAGAAGTGAGGTTCACGCCTGTCATGGTATGCGCAAAACTAACCCATTTGGAGAAACTGCCCTGGAACAGCATGGTGAATAAGAACTTAACACTGCGGAGAATGTTCATTTAATTATAGGAAACCTTCTGAGTCGCAACCAAACCCTCAGATTTTGCTATTTTTAAAGAGAGAAGGAGTGCAGAAATTCATGCAAATATGTCTGCTTCGGTTTTCAATGCATTAGCACTTTAATAGCATAAGGATTATATGAAACTCTTAAACAGTCAAGTCTTCTTTTATAGCATTTATGATGCTTGCTTCCAAGTTAAAGGGCAGCATGTCTAAAATGTGAACATGTGGAGGCCAGTTCCATAGGTGCACGTCCAGCAAAGGACCTGTTCCCCACGGCCTGACTGCTGATAGGGTCTTCCAACCCCCTTGCCCTACTCACCTCTCCAGGGGGAGGGGGGGTTCGGGAATTGCTGCCCACTGACATCCGGGGGGGGGGGGGGGATTTATTCCAAAGTGGAATAAATCTCCTGTCTAAATCCTCAAGCCCGGAGGTACAGGGCCGTCATCAGAATAGGCCCTGTACATCTAGGTTGAGTTTCTGGCTCGCCCCCTCCCGTCCTCATACAGAGTTCTCCACATATCTCTGGTGTCCGTGCAGGGAACTCTGTGGGTGGAATTGGCACCCTGACATTTAGCGTGGATATATGTCCAACCCAGACATATATCCCCGCTAAATGTGGGTCAGAGTCTACTCCAAAGGTGCTTATTTCAGAAACCATGTTTGTGCTTTGGAAATGGGCATAGAAATGTCCAAAGCACGGAGATATCTCCAGAGGCATTTTAGAAGCTGGGTCTATGTGTGATGAAGGCATGGCAGGGATGTTCCAAAGAACATCCCTGCCCCCCCCCCCCCTTCCTGTGACTAGTGCAGCCTTTCCATTGGATCTGAGATGCATCCTGGACATCTGGAGTTGTATTTAAGGTTATACCTGCTCCAGGCACAAATAGACAATGGAAAAGTGCTTGTTTTGGCTATAAAACATTCAGAGGGTGTAGAGAAGATGACATGCTACCATCCCCTTGGGGCCTTGGGTAAGACACTTAACCCTCCATTGCCTCAGGTACAAACTTAGATCATGAGCCCTTTGGGGAAAGGGAAATGCATACTGTAGCTGAATGTAACTTGCCTTCATCTCCCCCTAGAAGGGCATGAGTTAAATGCTAAAATTATATAAAAATAAATCCCGAACACTCAACACAATCACAATGCTAGCAGCTGTGAGATACAAACCCTGGCGTCTCTGTTACTAGCCCACGACACAAACCATTAGGCTACTCCTAGGCATCCAATGGCTGGGATACTAAGCAGACCCCCCCACAGATGTCCATATCGGCCACATTTGTGAAATCGTGCCTGTCGGATGTGGCCGATATGGACATCCTTCTTGGCCGTGACTTGGCCGTGACTCCTTCTTTTCCAGGCATTCTGGCTTGGACGTCCCAGATTGTATTTGGACATCATTTGTAAACTGCCATTTAACATTATACCCAGACACACTGCCCAGCTCATCCAACACTGCTCAGTTTTGCTTTATGACAATGAAATTCTAACTTTAAACACAAGCCTAATTGAAATACAATTGGTAGAATATATTCTCAATTGTGTTTTAAATGTTTAAATTCTGAAATTAGTGTGCAGAGGTCCACAGAGCATAATAAAGTGCTGCATTTCTCATGTTTTTCTCAACTCCTCATGCAATAAGAGGATTTTTACAGATACGTTTTGATTCCTGTTACAGTTTACTCTGGTATCTTAAGAAATGCAGAATGAAGAATTGTTATTACCACTAGGGGCCATCATGAGATCCTCACTGGGAATGATTTTTAGTTTTAAAATACACTAGCGGGAGTCTAGAATCTAGATTAGTAGCAACAGTCAGACACTGGAATTATAAATAATTACAAAAGTATTGCAGTTTTTTGTAGAAGTAAGCAAAATGTGGAAATTCGGTGTCAGATTTCCTGAGTAGAAACTACCTGTTTCCATAGAGCTTGGATTACATCAAACAAAAGCCCTTTAACACACACAAATAACACACACCCAGCTTACGCCCTTTCACATCCATGTATATATATACATATACAAAACTGTATATAGTTAATCTGCTCTGTATTATCTCACATTGTTTGACTGTATACTCTATATATAATATGATGTTCCTTGTAAATATGTTATGTTATAATATGACGTTCCCTGTAAAACAAACTTGCTTTGTTAATTGTTGTTCACTGTGAACCGCAACTGAACTTTGGAAGATGCGGCATATAAATGTATATAAAAATAAATAAATAAATAAATAAAATTACATCAGAAAGAATCTGACTTCAGCACTGAAGCAGGTGCTAATATATTCATTGAAGTCATAAAAGTGACCAACCATTCCGTATTATACAGGACAGTCCTATAATTTAAGGATTTGTCCCTGGAATCACATTACTTCAGTCGGGACACCTAAATGTCCCCTATTTTAAAACACGCGTCCCACTCCTCAACTCCTCCACATATGTACCAGCGAACTTCTCCACCCCAGCTCAAACTTTCAAAGGGAAACTCTATTTATATGAGACTATTTCCATCAGAAACACAGAAACATATGCACATACATGCACTTTGCTGTACTTCAGTCACACCCACATGCACATACATTCATCTACCCCCCTCCCCCAAATCAGGTACACACATGCATACTAGCACTTTTCAGAGAAACAGAATCTGTCTCTGACTGTATACTGATGCTGTTTCTTCATTCCTCTACTTCAATGCCCCCAGTTCTTGTTTTTGCTACCAGTTCTTTTTCTCAGCCTGCAATAGCCTCCTTACACTATACCCCATTCCTCTTACATTTCTACCATTTCTCAACAACCCCACTCACCTCTACCAAGAAACCCACTTATTCCACCTGATTTTCTCCCAGACCCTGTACAGAAAATCAGCCCACCCTTCCTGTGACTAGTGCATCCTTTCCATTGGCTGGAACCTACCAATTACTCTGCTTAGTGAGAGGGGAGCACTGCTAAGCCAAAGACCTAAACTCTAAAAAATACCCAGACAATTTAGACATCATCCTAAGACAGCTACTTTACAAAGTTGTAGAATCCTAAAATAATTTAGATGGTTGGCAATCCTAAACTCCTGCGTCCTCAGCACATCTGACAAATCTGGCTCTGCTTCCTCCCTAAGGCCCAGGCAACCATCAGTCAGACAAAGCCAGCCAATAGGCTGCAGCAGACACAGCCAGCCAATAGGGAGCAGGGGAGGTAGGAGCAGTAGCTAGAATACAGAATCCTTCCTTTTTCCCTTGTCCTGCATCTCTGGAGTATGGTATTTTTTTACTACAGATATACAGACGTACAGGAGAAAATATTGGGGGTGCTCAAGCACCCACATTACCCACAAAGCTGGCACCTATGATGCTGGGGCCAACATCAGTATCAGTATCATGGTCAGTGGTCAGCTGATTTCGTTGATTCTGTCATCTATATAGGCTCTTAACCTAGGGTGTGTTTCTATTTCATCTTTAGACTTTATTTTCATTTTAAAATGCCAAAAAGAAAGTGTGTTTTTAATGATCAACTACAAAATGAATAGCCATTCATTAAGAAATATTCTGGTGATAGCACTGTGTTTCATAACAAATATCAATCTTCCTTTTCAATCGCACATGCAGGAAAGGGTGACATTGATCAGCACCTAAGGATGGGCAAACACAAGAAAGCAGTTGTAAGTGCTTCTTCAAGTAGAACTGTAACTTCTTTTTTTAAAAGTCAAACCTTTATTGAGCCCGAGTAATAGGAGGCAAATTCCCAGAAGGCATGAGTAGAACCTCAGTAAGGAACTTACGAACCAGCTGCATAGGATCCAACAAAGGAGACCTGGGAAAGTTCAACAAGCGCAAGTTATTCCTCCTTGCTTGATTGTCCAAGAACTCCAGACGTCTTCCCATAATCAAAGCTCCTTTTGCCTGAGTAGCACCCAGGTCCTGTAATATGCAGCAGCCTGAGTCTCCAATCGCGAGAGCCTCACAGCGTGTCCATCCACTCTCAAGCGTTCAGCCTCATCCTGCGCCTTCACCAAACTCAACTCCTTGGAAAGAACAGCCACAACAGGTATGAGAGATTTTTGAAGGGAAGTTATGGCGTCCCATAAGCTTTCCAAAGTCACTGTTGCCGGTCTTCCCAAAGCCTGCATCTCGGAAGTGACCAGAGAGAGAGAAGAAACCGAAGCTAAACTCTCCGGACCTCCACTTGCCCCAGCTGTCGATAATATCTCTCCTCCTTCCAACACAGCAGTGGGAACACTCTCAAGCTGGGTCGGGGCGGCACCCTCCACTGCGAGCAACCTCCCATCATCCGGGGATGAGCCGACAGGCAAACCGACCCCTGAAACTCTTCCGGGTTGCGGCGGCAACTGCTGTTGGGGACTCAAAACCACCGCATTGCTCAAATCAGACGAATAACGCGTCTGATCCGCCGAAGCCACAACAGGAACCATCGGAGGAAAGAAGCCAGGAATCACCGACTGTGACGCTCCAACGGTAGGAGTAGAGGTTTCGGGGGGTTTCTGTGAATATTGCTTCCTCTTTCTCCCCATAGTAACGTCTCAAGCCGGAGCCAGCTAACACACATCCGACAGGCCATACAGCTCATCCGCCATCTTGGAACCGGAATCCTTTCTAAAGAAGAATTGGGTGGGAAAGCCTCGGTGGAGTCTAATGTCCCAGCTCAGATGGACCTGACAGGTTTCCTGGAGAGCTCACTTGAGGTGGTAACCAGTAGAGCTACCTTACTGGTGTCCTTTGCTTTCGAGTCAGATTGGAACTCTGTTCTGTAATTATACTTTATTAAGATGAATGTTTCTCAATTCATGGGGTCTAAGATATTGATTTTTCCAGATTTAGCGAGAGATATCCAGAAGAGGAGGAGAGAGTTTCTGGCCTTGCGTCAGCGCTCTCTAATTTGGGGGCACAGTTTAAGTTGAAATATCCATGTAAATGTATAATAGTTTACAATACCAAGCAGTTTCTTTTCTTTGAACCCCCCCAATTGAAATTGTTTCTTGAGAGTAAAGAAGGGGATGGGTTGGATCCTGTACCGGCTGCCACATGTATCACCTAAGCTCTATTAGTTATAGCCTTTTGGTTATTATTCCTAGATAAATTTCTTTTTCTTGGAACCTTATAGAGGTTTATTTAGGGGTCTATACCAAGTTTTTTGTTTTTCTCTTGATGTTTAAATGTTTCTTTTGATATGTTTGTATTCTAACTACACTTAGGGGTATGTTTACTAAACCGCGCACACGTGTGCGGCACACATTAGCGCACGGCAATGATGCACTTAAGTGCTCTTAAGTGCCCCACACGCGTGCGCGTCACACTAACGGGTCCGCGCACGTGTGCGGTGCGCTGATGTGCGATAGAGGCGGGGAAAGGCGTACGGAGGGCGGAGGAAGGCTCCCGAGGGGCGGGGGGACAGGGTCAATGGGTGGAGAGTGGGAGGGGAGAGGCTCCCCACACAGGAGCGGGGCTGAATTTCGGACAAAAAATACCGCGAGTGAAACACTCGCGTTAGAGGTGATTTAAAGGGAAGAGAAACCATTTCCGTCAGCAATGTACACCAAAACCGGGGTAACCTGCAAAACGTGAGCAGTGTGATATATGTGCACAGAACAAAATAGCAAATAAACATCAAAAATGAGCACAACAAATATGTTAAAAATTACATATCAGTTGGGCAATAGTGATAGCAATGGGCAACAATAAAAAACACACCCAGGAAAGCTCCAAAAAAAAGAAATGATTTTTGGAAGGGTCTACGCTCCATAGACCCTCTCAAAAACTCATTCCAGTGTATTGGAGCTTTTCTGGGAGTGTTTTGTTTTGTTGCCCATTGCTATCACTATTGCCCAGCTTGGTTATGGGGTTTTCCCCTTTTTCCGAGGTGTTTTATGAGGTTTATATGCCCGTTTGTCGCCATACAAGGTAAATGAGCCCACAGTAAAATTGTGCAGAGCAGGGTTTCTGACTCGTCCCGCCAGGTTTCCTATCTCCAGGGACTGCACTGTCTCTGTGGCCACAGTGTGGTGCAGCGGACACAGCCAGTGCCTGTAGGACCACAGGTTCACATCCCAGCTGGGGCTCCTGCCAACCCAGTCCCCATAGTTTTAACCACCACTAAACAGCGATAGTAAAGACACTCCTTTATTGCAGAGAACATAAGCATGGTTCAAGCAACCATATTTTACCCTACACCGCACACAAACCATAACAGTGGGCATTACCAACAGCCAAGTACCCCAAATTCAGTCCTGGAGTGCCACAACTCAATCAGGTCATATGCTTTTTCCCAGATAAGGACATGTCAGCATGTTGGCGGAAGGGTACAGGTGGTGGAGGGGGCAGTGGCTGCAAGCCACAGCAGACAGTGGCCTAGGCCTGTGCAGGCTGGCACAGTCCACCGCAACAGACAGGCTCTGTCGGATGTACAGTCATGGACTCCCCAGGGACTGCAGTATACCTGTGGCAACACGGTGGTGCAGTGCACACAGACAGTGTATGCAAGAACAGAAAGTCACAGGTTCAAAGGCCAGCTGGGGCTCCTGCCAATCCTGTCCACATATGTTTCCCACAACTAAACCATGATAGTAAAGACAAACCTTTAATGCTGAGACCATACACATGGTTAATCTGCCTACATTTTACCACACCATACACAGGCGCATTACCTAGAGCAGAGTCTCCCAAATGCAGTCCTGGAAGGCCCCACACCATTCAGGTTCCATGCTGCGTCTACTATAGATGCCTGTGCTGCATATCTATGCACCACCCCCATGGTATGCAGATGTAGCTCATGCATATTTATGAGGGACAGCATGAAAACCCGAACAGTGTCTGGAACACCAGGACTGGAGTTGGGAAACTCTGCCGTAAAGCAGCAGCCAAAAGCGCCAGACACACCCACACACACACCCACAGGCCCCATTGGCCAATGCCTCCTGGAGAGGCAGGACACTGGGCCCTGCCTGCATCTCCCAATACTAGCACTTGAATACCTTAGCAATGCCACCCTACACCTGGGTATACGGTACACACCTATCAAACGTTTCCTATGATAACAGGCAGATAGCAAGTCCTACGTTAAGCACAGTTTGCTCATAGAGCTCCACCATACAAATCATTCTGATGTCTGGGGTGTGTGCAGCAGGTCTGGTTTCTGTCAGTGTTTACCCCCCTGGGGAGTGACCCCCAACAGTATTGCGTACCATATCCATGCCTGTACTGTGCCCAGGACTGATGTGGTGGGTATGGCTGCTGAACCCCTCTATAGTGGCACAATGTTGGCATAGGTGTGGGGGTGGCTGTCTGTCTATCCAGTGTGTGGTGGCTGCAAACATCTTCCACAGCCCACACTGCCAGCACTGTTGCCAGTATTGTGCTGCCAATGTGCATAATGAGGAGCAAGGTACCATGGGTATAGGCCGGACAGGGTGGCCTGGCCAGGGTGCATCTGCACAGGGCATAGGGTACTGACTGGGACAAATTCCTGCCCGGCCACCACCTACACAGACAGGGTGACCTCAGTATGTCCCGCTGAGAGATCACTCTCACCCTGACTGTGCAGTGACCACAGCATGGCTAGAAACCCCCATAGTGCTATATAGTATTTCTCTCATGTGATAGCTATGGGTTTACTTATGGGGCCCAGTCACTGAGTTATCTGCTTGCTGTGTATGCTGACATTCCAGTTCTGGGTGCATGCATCTCCACTGGGAGCATGCACTATGGCCTAACTAGCAGGCTGTTTGCAGCTGGTGTTTGTCTTGATGGAGTGGCTTGCAGGGTGCAGTGGCTGAGGACTTGCTGCAGGAGAATATCAGATAGTGTTGGGGGTGCAGCTTGCCAGATCCAGGCCTAATGTCTGTCTGCTATTGTGTAATATGTGTAGAGCTGCATTGACTGCCCTGTGGGGTGTATGTCCCTCAGCGGGACTGGGGTTGATGGTCCCCTCTATTGCCACCTTTGCAGGGAGGTAGAGGGTGGATGTATTGATGGGAGACCCTGGTTTGCTGGCTTGGGGGGGGGGGGGGGGGGCGCGCGGTGCACGGGGGTGGTGCATGGCCCACCTGGGGGTCCATGGGGGGCTACACCTGACTGACACAGACAGAGATATCCAAGGTGTTTGTGCAGAAACTACGTATCTGAAACATTAA